>JACEFZ010004239.1:0-180000 GCA_014155875.1 Cepaea nemoralis | reverse complement strand
AGAGAGACAGAGAGACAGAGAGAGACAGACAGAGAGAGACAGAGAGAGAGAGAGAGAGAGAGAGAGAGAGAGAGAAAGAGAGAAGTCTTCATCCCAGCTCTGTAGTCTAATATGCTAGCCGTAAAATAACCTTACTCTAGTTAAAGGCCTCAGTTCACTTTGATGGATACAGATTCCAGATTCATTGCCACAATTGTCATTTCTGACTTCCCCTTGAATGCCTCATACACATCCAATGACAATGTTCTGAGCTATCCACGTAACTGTACAGTTTCTAAGTATTCCGTGAGAAACCTGGTTACTATGTTTTCTCGCATACCTAGTCGCCAATAGACAAGCATTCTGTGCTGCATTCTCGCATATCTATCCCCCAATAGACAAGCATTCTGTGCTGCATTCTCGCATATCTATCCCCCAATAGACAAGCATTCTGTGCTGTATGCTCGCATACCTAGTCGCCAATAGACAAGCATTATGTGCTGCATGCTCGCATACCTAGTCGCCAATAGACAAGCATTCTGTGCTGTATGCTCGCATATCTATCCCCCAATAGACAAGCATTCTGTGCTGCATGCTCGCATACCTAGCCGCCAATAGCCTCCAATATGCTCAGACCAAACGCGACAGATGTAACACATCATGTTTTGCTGGAGACACACGGACAAGAGCTGATTACACATGGCGTGTTACATGGGACATAAAGAGTTAAATGATAAGTAACATTAACGGGAGACATAATAGATAGTTTATCTTGTGAGGTATTGTGTGAAGTATCTTCTGTGGTATCCTGTGTTAAATTTTATAAGGTATTATGTGAGGTATCTTGCGTGGTACGTTCCGTAATTTCGTGTCCATAACAAGTACAACCCTTATATATTTGTTTAGTCCTGTAACTGTTGACAAAATCGCGCACTTTCCATATGCAAACGTAGATCTTGGCCTTAACATTTCTACAACATTAATCATGTTAGAAAAAAATATCATCAAGGAACAATATGATTCATGGGTAATGGGAGGAATAGAAATACCCAAACGTCGTCAGAAGACCCGGGTTCGAATCCTTGGTAAGGTGTGGGATTTTTTTCTGTCGGGGGCAAAAAGAAAATCCTTAACCTAGCATAGTTCGCGGCGACTGCACTAGCCAGGCGGCCTTAATACCTTAGGCTCAAAGACCCCCCCCCCCCCCCCTCCCCTCACTCTTCCGGATAATACACCGCAAGGTACTATATTGGCAGTAAATAACAGTATAACCACAACACACATGAACACTGAGAAACTAATGAAGTCAGCTCAAGCGCCACACGGAAAACAAAGTTTGTGTCTCAAATAAAGACAACCGATAAAACAAATTATGTCAACAGATGTATCAATGGGGAGAAATTAGAGAAAGTGACTCGGTATGAATGACTAGGCACTCTGCAAGAAGAGCAAACATTTGCTCTGCAAAAAGTAAAGCAATATCTTTATAGACTGGAACATCTCATATCATCTCATAATGTTCATCTTGTATCTTGCGATGTCGACTGGAACAGATAGAACAATTAAAACATTTATGGACTAGAACAGATATAAAAATTACAAAAGTCTCTACGGTAGAAGCCACTGGATGATGATGATGATGATGATGGTGATGATGATGGTGATGATGATGATGATGATGATGATGATGATGATGGTGATGATGATGATGATGATGATGGTGATGATGATGATGATGATGGTGATGATGATGGTGATGATGATGGTGATGATGATGATGATGATGATGATGATGGTGATGATGGTGATGATGATGGTGATGATGATGGTGATGGTGATGATGATGATAGTGATGACGATGGTGATGATGATGATGATGATGATGATGATGATGATGATGATGATGATGATGATGATGATGATGATGATGATGATGATGAACTTCAATGTTGGCCCTAACATATCACAATTAAGAATGCAAGAGCTATCCCTTGTCTGCTATTCTGTCAATGCAGATTTGAGAACATTTGACGGCTGCTTATCTGTATGTGTCTCTAGTTTCTCAAGGCGTAATCCCTGGCGCTACGTGACGCAAGCTTGCAGAATGGCCACTGATCCAGGAAGGAACATAAATCAGTCTGCAATGGAACTGGTCAGGCCACCTGATTATAATGCGGCCTGGTAGGCCTGCACTCTCCTATAACATCACACCCTATATTCTGATCTGACGCGAGATCTTCCGCACTTACTATACATACGATCCGGCTACACACAAGTCCAGAATACCGGTTATAATATAATGAAATATAATTAATTCACGGTTATTGATTCACACTCACAGAGAATAAATCAGAAAATACACCAGACAGCGGAACAATTGAACACCAGAGACACGCCTGAAATCTACCCCATCACTTCAAAGTAGGCTATCTCCTCCAGTAAGCATCTGTCGTCAAGTAGAGGTGACCGGTTCTATTTCCCGGTGTCTGTGACGTTACACTAGTTGTTGTCTACGTCTACACATTTCCTCTAACTCCAGAGCTCGTCGATCACTATCAGCATTTCTCGTGCTAATTCAATAGCCTCAGAGATGCGGCAGACACTGATAAATTATGTACCGACGGTGTTTCATACTTTTCCCTCTAACCGTTCTCACGTTATACCTGAGGCAGCGAGTATGGTTGACTGCTACAACCAGAAGTGACACTGCAATCGTTGCATGCTACAACCATTACTGACACATTGTCACATCGTCTGTCTCGCTGTCATTCAACTAGCTAACTTACTTTACTCAAGACATGTGGGGATACCTACCTGACCAAAGGCACCATTAACTGTTATCAAAGGCAAATCAGAAGACGAGATCTAAAATAGATTCAATAAGGCAAACCAACTCATTGGACAAATGGCATCAATACTAAAGAGCAAAGCACTTTACAACACAATCTTCCTACCAACTCTATGCTACCAATGCCAAACTTGGACAATGACAGAAAAAGAGAAAATAAAAATCACAACAACATGAAATGAGATTCCTGAGAAGAATACTCAACATATCAAGAAGAGATAAGATCAGAAATGAAGAAATCAGGACTAGAGTGAGGGT
Source organism: Cepaea nemoralis (assembly GCA_014155875.1). Taxonomy (NCBI): domain Eukaryota; kingdom Metazoa; phylum Mollusca; class Gastropoda; order Stylommatophora; family Helicidae; genus Cepaea; species Cepaea nemoralis. Next base: position 176,915 of record JACEFZ010004239.1, on the reverse strand, counting down.
TAAAGCAGCACTAGATTTTATTAGAAAGCAGCAAGTCAAATGGTTTGGCCATGCAAGTAGGTTACCAGTCAACAGCATACCACAACAAGCAATGATGGATGTACAGACCAGATGGAAGGAGAGGAAGAGGCTGACCACGTAAACGTTGGACGGAGGGAATAGCAGAGTTCATGGGAATATCAATATATGAAGCCCATAATCGGACACTCTCACGATGTTTATACTTCACCTCGACACCGCAAGGTACAAGAGGAACATGATGAGATGAATTGAGATGAGATAAAGGCAACATTAACTATTATCGAAAGCATTCTTCGGCAATAGATTGACGGGAATAGAATCGTCAAGATCATACATTGGAGTTGAGTTGTTGAGTTGAGCTGAGCTAAGAACCGACATCGCTGCACTCTGGACATTCCCATAAACGCTGAGTCCCCTCATTCTACAGCCAGCGAAGAGTCACACTACTAATCGTTTCCATCGCTATCTGTTTGAAAATTCTCCTAGTATTCCCTCTCAGTTTTGAGACTCTACAAGAACCCCTGCCAATCCCTCGCAATCTCATTCTTTCCACTTATGGGTTCTCAGTCTGTTCCTCCACCTTCTCCACCTGTTTCCACAGGCGCAAGATCACCTCTCCCTTGTCCATAGGTAATCCACCACCAAGAGGTGCATTCTCTGCCAGTCTATCAGCCTGTTCATTCCCTCCGCACTCCCGCATGGCCAGGCAAAATATTCACTCCACACGAAACATTCCTTTCTCCACTTTACTAAGCATACTCCTTGAGTCCGTGATGAAGAAAATGTGTGCTGCAGTGGTCTCCTCTAAACAACGGAATGACGCCTTGACAGCTTCCACCTCATTCTCATGATGGCGGTCGTAGCCTCATATGCCATATTCCCCTTTTTCAAGAATCGTCTATTGGCCTTCGCAATGAAACCGCAACCACTCCATCTGTTTCTCACCACTGACCCATCAGTATAGATCACTATGTCCACCTTGATCTGTATTGCCCTGGATCCGTTATTACACCTCAAGCTCTGTGCGCCCGCTGCCCATTTTCTGCACTCACGATCCAGTGTTACTATCACATTGTGCCAGTCCGCCCTGTCTGCCGGTACTTCAACCCACTCATTTTCACGATTGATGGTCTCTAGATCACAAACCTGACGTATAGATATTTCCGCGTGTAAATTGGAGACAACAATCAATCAATCAATCATGTGCCATGCCGGAAAGCGTGGGCGGTCATGATTCGCCATTTCACTCGATCACCAGAGTCGTGGATCAGCTCAGTGTTCCTGTCTCGTCCATGCCATGTGGCCAAGCCATCCAGGTATTTTCCTCTCGGTCTTCCTCTTGGTCTGTTCCCTTCGATCTTGCCAGCTGTCACTAAGTTCTCCAGTCCATTTCTTCTCATAACATGTCCAAAAAATTTTGACTGTCTACGTCTAATTTCTCTAATCAATCTACGATTTTCATTTGTCTCTTGTAGTACTTGGTCATTGGTTTTTCTATCTGTCCATGGTATTCTTTGCATTTTCCTCAGAAACCACATTTCTGCAGCCATCAGATGTTTTTCAGCTTGACTGCACATTGTCCAAGTTTCACATCCATACAAAAGAACAGGCTCTATGTATCCCCTCAACACTCTTTTTCTCGTTTCAATTGACATCATTTTATTGGTCAGAATGTTTTTCATCTTGCTAAAGGCTACTTTCGCCATGGCGATTCTTGTTCTAATCTCTTCAAGGCATCTCCCATCAGATGTTATGACTGTTCCGAGATAATTGTAACCGATTCACTTGTTGAAGAATATTCCCATTTACTTGTATATTACATTGTGGTACTTCGTTCTTCCTAGTGACGACCATAACCTGTGTCTTCTTACAATTTAATTCCAACCCCAGCTGCTCACTGTGTACAACAACCGCGTCTACTAATTGTTGCAGATCCTGTGCATTGTCTGCAATCAATACTGTATCATCTGCATATCTAATGTTATTGATGTTTCGTCCTCCAATGCTGATTCCATTTATATCTTCTACATTTCTGAAAATATTTTCACTGTATAGGGAAAAAAGATCTGGAGACATTACACATCCCTGCCTAACACCTCTCTTAATAGGTTGATATTGTCCCTACTTCATTATCAATCCTTATGGCAGCTTGTTGTTTCCAATATATGTTTTTTATAAGTCTAATGTCTTTCCCATCAATTTGTAGATCTGCAAGCATATCCACAATGTTGACATGTCTAACTCTATCAAAAGCCTTTGTGTAGTCAATAAAGCAAAGATGTATATCCTTGTTTACTTCTAAAGCACGTTCAATAACTGTTCGCAGCATATACACAGCATTTACTGTACCCTTTCCTTCTACAAACCCACATTGTTCTTCCCCTATTTCAGGTTGTATTTTCTTCCTCACTCTTTGCATGATAATTCGTAACAAAATCTTTGTGATGTGACTCATTATACTAATTGTTCTATGTTGATCACATTCTAAGGCTCCTGATTTCTTTGGGATTGCAATAAATACAGAATTACATAATTCAGAAGGTATATCTCCAGTATCATATAATGTGTTCAGCAGTCTAGTGACTTGCTCTAGTCCAAATTCTTCTAAAGCTTTAATCATTTCTGTTGTGATGTTATCTGCACCGGGGGCCTTGCCAGCTTTCATATGCTTAAGAACATTTTGAACCTCCATCTTTAAAATTGCTGGTCCTTCATTATTAAATCTAATAGCATACTGTTCCTCTCTGTTATCATTATACAGGTTATTCACATAATCTGTCCATACATGTAGAATCTGATCTTTTTCTATTATGATTTTGCCATCTTTAGTTTTTAGACAGCCTGTTGATGTACTTGTTCTTTTATTAGTAAGTTCCTGAATTCTTTTGTGCACTAATTTGGTATTTTGACTGTTGTGTTGTTTTTCAATTTCTAAGCACTTTTCCTCAAGCCATGATTCTTTTGCCTTCCTACATAATATTCTGACTTGTCTGTGAATTTCTTCATATTTGGCAGGATTATTTTTGTTGAGTCTTCTTGTTTCCATTAAGTGTAAAATTTCCTCAGTCATCCATTTCTTACGACCCACCTTCTTTAATTTTGGAATAGTTGTTTCTGCAGCCACATTGATTGAATTCTTTAACATTTCCCATTGATCATCCACATCCTGGAATAGGATCTCTAGATCAGACAATATTCAAATCTGTTCTGTACTTCTATGTTGAATTTGTTTTGTATTTCCTTGTCATTACTCAATGTACACAAATCATATTTAGTGTTCCCTGTTGTATACTTGACTTTCTTCAACTTTATCCTCAATGTTCCTGTGAGTAGTCTGTGGTCACTATAACAATCAGCACTGGGAACTGTTTTTGCTACTGTTAGCGCGTTTCTAAATCTTCTGCTAATGAGAATGTAGTCAATCTGGTTTCTAATCCTGCTATCAGGACTCCTCCAGGTCCATAATCTTCTAGGGTGTTGCTTGAACCAGGTGTTTCCTACAATCATTTCCTGTTCTTTTGCCCACTCTACTAGTCTGTATCCTCTTTCATTTCTCTCTCCTAAACCATAGTTTCCTACTGTGTATCTATCCCCTTGATTTCCTACTTTTGCATTGAAGTCCCCTATTATGATGTTTATTTCTGAATTTTTACATTTCTTTAAGGCAGACTCTATGTCATTATAAAATTCCTCTACACTATCTTCACTGGACTCTCCTGTTGGGGCATATACTTGAATAACATTTATGTTAAAAGGTCTGCCACTCAATTTAACTAGTAGAACTCTGTCCGACACGGCCCAATATCCCTGAACAGACGTTGATGTTTTCCGGTCCAAAATTATTGCCACTCCCCTATGTCGATCCTCACCTCCAGAATAAATAATCTTAAAATCTTTATGTATCTTGATGCCTGCTCCTGTCCATCTCGTTTCGCACATACCTAATATATTAATTTTTTCTCTTTGAATTTCTTGTGTTATGTTCTCTAATGTTCCGTCGTTGTTTAACGTCCTAACGTTCCATGTTCCTAATTTTAATGTCTCTGTCCTTGTCTTGCGATGATCAGTCTTTAAGCGAATCATAATAAACTAGGCAATTTCAAAGAGGTAGTTTGCCGTTGCTTTCCTCTATGGCAGTGACCATACTGGCCGGGTGACCGCAATCATTGTCTCTCGAAAGAGAGAAAGCTTGCCGTCGCGAAACTCGAGACCATAACCAACGAATATCTGTCGGCTGCCCTCATAATTTCATCCACCACCTGCCTTCCGTGGCTTCTTTTGAACACTTCCAATTAACGAACACGAAATAACATCACATAATCCAAAGGAAAAACACTATCCACACGAATTTCACGCGTTGTTGCATATAAGCATTGATAGTGATGTAGGTCAATACCAGTCAATCCAGAGACGTGTGCCAAATAAATGACTCCCCATACCCTTTCCCCATATACAGTGGAATTATGAGACATTTAAACGATTCTAGAGGAATCGGCACCCATAGCAGAAAATATAAACAATATAAGATATGCAGGCAATACAGATTGATTGTAGACAACGAACAGAATCTGCAGCATTTAGTGGATGCTATTATTGCACGAAAATATAAATTATTGCCATCTCCAAGAAGAAAGACATACCACAGTCCAAGTAAGTGGGACCATTTGTAAACAGGCGAATCGGTACATCTATCTTAGAACAGCCATAGCATCCGTCGGAAGGTTGCAGAGAATGGGCAGCGTTCCAAGTTAACGCCGATGCGGATCGAACCCATGACCAGTGATCCTTCAGGCCAGCGCTAAGCCACGCTACCCACTCCCCCTCCCATGCTGGGACATACTGGGAGAAACTGGGACATGCTGGGAAAAGCTGGGACATGCTAGAAGAAGCTGTGACATACTAGGAAAAGCTGGGAGAAGCTGGAACATGGTGGGAGAAGCTGGTACATGCTGGGGAGATATCTGGTGATTTGTGAGCTAGAGGCGGACGTGGAAATCCCACCACCACTCAGCCCCAGATCTCTGTTCAATAAGTATGTCTTCAGTATAAATTACTTTATCAGATGAGTTAACCATTATGGAACGCCCCGGTCACAGGTAGTAATTTTTGCTAGCAAAGACTGCTGCATGTATCTCTTCCAACAGCCTCAAGGAAGACTCCATGGAAACAATCTAATAGACACAGCGACACGCTCAGCGCAGACTGGGACGAGCAGAGAAGACAATACAGGCGCCAGCAGCGAAATCGTGACCTCTCACTGACTTGACATGTCCACAAAAGACCGCTTTCAAGGACAGTATATATGCGTGAGTGCGGTTGAATGTAGTCGTATCTTCCAATCACTAGTTGGTGGAAAGCACTCGTTCTGAAGTTACCAACGTTTACCACGATAATGTTCATCTGCCGTTGTTATCATGCTTTTATTAAAAGGAAGGTAGTGTTCAAATGTACTGGAACAATTGCGTGCCACGGTCTAGCGCCGCCAGTCACAGTTGGCAACCCAGCTACTGACAACATAATAATAATATTCTTCTATTCATTTTAGCAATTTCCAGTCCACTTCCCGACGAGGAATAACTACAGAAGAGAGAACCAAAGAAATTGGAACGAGCTGGGTACATTCAAATGGACAAGAGAAACCCAACAGTTGGTGAGGTGACATATACTTAAATGTGGATATGCCCAAAGAAAAACAGATAATGCGCACATATCATACCCCCCCCCCCTTTTTTTTTTCCCCACCCTCTTCTGTTTCCTCCTTTGGATCACAGGCGTTCAACCAATTCATGACAACTCTGGTTTAACTATCCAATGTCTCAAGCCTCAGCGCATATTTTAGTAATCGTTTATTAGTTTGTCGAATACAAAATATGAATCGGCCTTGCTTATTTAACTGTGTGGCCATAGTTTAACAGGTTTCGAGAGGTGACCGAGGTTGGGATTTTATGGACTGTCGACTACACGGGGTTTCCTGAAGATGAATGATAATCAATGACATTATCTCTCTATCTATACTGGTGTATGTTCAGTTATTCGATTTGATAACTGTCGTTTCGTTCTACGGTATGAAGCCATTATAATGTGAACCACCGAAGTGACAACATATATTCCTAACACCTTACTTTATGCGCCCACATTCTTCTAATTGATTGATAATTCTATTGTCTGCTCTGTGCTGACAGTACATTACAAAATATTTTTTAACTCCCCCAGTCCCTTTCGTCAATATTAGTTTTCCAACATTCTGACTATATAATTAATTCTTCATGATTCACATTGCGAAATGCTGTAGAGTAGTAAATAAATTCACAGACATGGTTCAGTATTCCTTTCTGTAACTTTCCTGTTAATAACAATAATTTGTAGATGTCTTTGTGCCGTCACCGTCCACCAATCCACATGTTCATTCCAAATTTCTGGTTCAGTTTTATGTTCGTTGCTTCTGACAACCCAGGTCGATCCGGCTTACAATGTTATGTGTGATACTTCTCACAACCCAGGCCGACCCGGCTGACAATGTTATGTGTGATACTTCTCACAACCCAGGTCGACCCGGCTTACAATGTTATGTGTGATACTTCTCACAACCCAGGTCGACCCGGCTTACAATGTTATTGTGATACTTCTCACAACCCAGGCCGACCCGGCTACAATGTTATGTGTGATACTTCTCACAACCTAGGCCGACCCGGCTGACAATGTTATGTGATACTTCTCACAACCCAGGTCGACCCGGCTGACAATGTTATGTGTGATACTTCTCACAATCCAGATCGACCCGGCTTACAATGTTATTGTGATACTTCTCACAAGCCAGGCCGACCCGGCTGACAATGTTATGTGTGATACTTCTCACAACCTAGGCCGACCCGGCTGACAATGTTATGTGATACTTCTCACAACCCAGGCCGACCCGGCTGACAATGTTATGTGTGATACTTCTGACAACCCAGGTCCACCCGGCTTACAATGTTATGTGTGATACTTCTCACAACCCAGGCCGACCCGGCTGACAATGTTATGTGTGATACTTCTGACAATCCAGGTCCACCCGGCTTACAATGTTATGTGTGATACCTCTCACAACCCAGGTCCACCCGGCTGACAATGTTATGTGTGATACTGCTCACAACCCAGGTCCACCCGGCTTACAATGTTATTGTGATACTTCTCACAAGCCAGGCCGACCCGGCATACAATGTTATGTGTGATACTTCTCACAACCCAGGTCGACCCGGCTTACAATGTTATTGAGATACTTCTCACAACCCAGGCCGACCCGGCTGACAATGTTATGTGATACTTCTCCCAACCCAGGTCGACCCGGCTGACAATGTTATGTGTGATACTTCTCACAACCCAGGTCAACCCGGCTTACAATGTTATTGTGATACTTCTCACAACCCAGGTCGACCCGGCTTACAATGTTATTGTGATACTTCTCACAACTCAGTCGACCCGGCTTACAATGTTATGTGTGATACTTCTCACAAGCCAGGTCGACCCGGCTTACAATGTTATTGTGATACTTCTCACAACCCAGGTCGACCCGGCTTACAATGTTATTGTGATACTTCTCACAACCCAGGCCGACCCGGCTACAATGTTATGTGTGATACTTCTCACAACCTAGGCCGACCCGGCTGACAATGTTATGTGATACTTCTCACAACCCAGGTCGACCCGGCTGACAATGTTATGTGTGATACTTCTCACAATCCAGATCGACCCGGCTACAATGTTATTGTGATACTTCTCACAAGCCAGGCCGACCCGGCTGACAATGTTATGTGTGATACTTCTCACAACCTAGGCCGACCCGGCTGACAATGTTATGTGATACTTCTCACAACCCAGGCCGACCCGGCTGACAATGTTATGTGTGATACTTCTGACAACCCAGGTCCACCCGGCTTACAATGTTATGTGTGATACTTCTCACAACCCAGGCCGACCCGGCTGACAATGTTATGTGTGATACTTCTGACAACCCAGGTCCACCCGGCTTACAATGTTATGTGTGATACCTCTCACAACCCAGGTCCACCCGCCTGACAATGTTATGTGTGATACTTCTCACAACCCAGGTCCACCCGGCTTACAATGTTATGTGTGATACTTCTCACAAGCCAGGTCGACCCGGCTGACAATGTTATTGTGATACTTCTCACAAGCCAGGTCGACCCGGCTTACAATGTTATTGTGATACTTCTCACAACCCAGGTCGACCCGGCTTACAATGTTATTGTGATACTTCTCACAACCCAGGCCGACCCGGCTGACAATGTTATGTGTGATACTTCTGACAACCCAGGTCCACCCGGCTTACAATGTTATGTGTGATACTTCTCACAACCCAGGTCCACCCGCCTGACAAAGTTATGTGTGATACTTCTGACAACCCAGGTCCACCCGGCTTACAATGTTATGTGTGATACTTCTCACAACCCAGGCCGACCCGGCTGACAATGTTATGTGTGATACTTCTGACAACCCAGGTCCACCCGGCTTACAATGTTATGTGTGATACCTCTCACAACCCAGGTCCACCCGCCTGACAATGTTATTGTGATACTTCTCACAACCCAGTCGACCCGGCTTACAATGTTATTTGTGATACTTCTCACAAGCCAGGTCGACCCGGCTTACAATGTTATTGTGATACTTCTCACAACCCAGGTCGACCCGGCTTACAATGTTATTGTGATACTTCTGACAACCCAGGCCGACCCGGCTGATAATGTTATGTGTGATACTTCTCACAACCTAGGCCGACCCGGCTGACAATGTTATGTGATACTTCTCACAACCCAGGTCGACCCGGCTGACAATGTTATGTGTGATACTTCTCACAATCCAGATCGACCCGGCTTACAATGTTATTGTGATACTTCTCACAACCCAGGCCGACCCGGCTGACAATGTTATGTGTGATACTTCTCACAACCGAGGCCGACCCGGCTGACAATGTTATGTGATACTTCTCACAACCCAGGTCGACCCGGCTGACAATGTTATGTGTGATACTTCTCACAATCCAGATCGACCCGGCTTACAATGTTATGTGTGATATTTCTCACAACCCAGGTCCCCCTCTGCTGTGTGTCCACCGTGACGAGGTAGAGGGGCTTGCGCGTTCCAATGACCCCAAGAGCTATGCCGACGGTAGCACAGCAACTGGTAGGGTCACCCATGTCGGACAGGTCAAGGGAGAGGGACCAGACGAAGAGACACACAAACCTGCTGCCTTGTAGGTAGACTGGGGACAGTCAAAGGCTAGGGAAAGCACCCCGAATAAATGCTTGTCGAAATCGGATGTACTGAGCCACAGGCTTGACAAAGCAGTGCAACGTAAAACCTGCTGCCTTGTAGGTAGACTGGGGACAGTCAAAGGCTAGGGAAAGCATCCCGAAAAAATGCTTGTCGAAATCGGATGTACTGAGCCACAGGCTTGACAAAGCAGTGCAACGTAACTTAATTCATGATGTCACAAATCAAAATTAATCGTTATGGTGATAATCCCGCGAAGTCCCATCAGGCGGTGATAGTGCCGGGCCCCCTGCCTCGAGGGGGTCCACCCATGACTACTGGTGGTCACCTTCTCCTGTGCTGTGGAGTCAAGGCACAGAGGAGTAAGTTAAGAGCTATTGACCAAATACCCCGGACACTCAACATACTACAGTGGAATGCCAAAGGAGTTTACAACAAGAAAATCTCCCTAACACAGCGTCTTCATAAAGATAGAATAGATGTGGCATGCATTCAAGAGACACACCTCAACGCCAATCGCAAATTCTCAGTCAGAGGATATCAAGTCACATGTTTCGAAAGCGAAGGTCACAAAGGAGGAGTTCTAATGCTTACACGAAATACAATACCTTGCAGCGAAGTGATCTCTGACAACCAAACGGAAATTATAGGTGTTGATATAATGATAAAGGACGTGAAAATAAGAATCTACAATCTGTATAGCCCAGCACATAAGGACCTTACACTCTCAAACATGAAAATAACTGACACAAACTGCATTACTGTCGGAGACTTTAATAGCCGTTCAGAAAGATGGGGATACCCAGATACTGACAAAAGAGGAGATGAATTGGAGGATTGGGAAGACTCAAATCTCCATCTACTCAACAAAGCGGATGACACACCGAGCTTCTACTCCAGAAGATGGTTTACCACTTCTACTCCAGACTTAGCTTTCTGCACAGGAGACATCCTCCACAAAATCGATCGCCATGTGCTGGACCAATTAGCAGGCAGTGACCACAGACCAATCAAGTTTGTAATGAATATGGAGTATGTTCCACGGGAGCAAAAGCCTTTGCCCCGCTGGAATTACAAACGAGCAGATTGGGATAGATTTGCCATACTAACAGACAAATATTGTGAAAACATAAATACACGATATGGCAACATGAAGCAAATGGTGGAAAGTCTAAACAGAGCGATAATACAGGCAGCCACTGAGTCTATTCCAAGAGGAGCGAGGAAAAATTACAAACCATACTGGACTGAAGAACCACAAAGTTTGGAGGACAAAGTTGAAGATGCCAGGAAGACAGCAGAGAGAGAACAAACAACTGAAGCGAACATCTCTCTCAAAGCCATCTCAGCAAAATATAAAAGAACAGTAAATCAAACAACAAGAGATTGTTGGAGTAAAAAAACAGAAAAACTGAATTTTGACAGGGATGGAAACAAACTATGGAAACTAATGAAAGCCATGAAAATTGAAGGACCTAGAAACAAACAAATAACAATTAAACAAGGAAATGCCTTGCTTACAGGAAAAAAAGGCAGCAAATGCACTAATGGAACACTATGCAAAAGCAAGCCACATTGATATTACAACCGAACAGAAGAAAGCAATCAATGACAAACAGATACATTATAGAAATACAGAGACAGCAGCAGAATATATGATGGCAAATCTAACAATGGAAGAAATGGAACAGGCAATGAATACCCTAAAAAAGAAGAAATCACCAGGAAAGGATGGAATCACAAATGAAATGCTAATAGGACTAGGCACCAAGGCAAAGAAGAAACTACTAGCAGTCCTAAATAACAGCTGGAAGAGAGGAATAGTCCCACAGGCATGGAAGGAAGCTATACTAATACCAGTCCCAAAGAAAGGAAAAAACCTGGAAGAACCAAATGGCTATCGACCTATCAGTCTACTTTGCTGTGTAGGAAAATTAATGGAACGCATTATCAATGGCAGGCTAACATGTCATCTGGAAGAAAACCAACTCTTAACATCACACCAAGCAGGATTCAGAAAGTACAGATCCACTGAAGATCAAATAACCTATATAGCTCAGGAAATAGAGGATGCTTTCCAAGAGAAAAAGCACACACTTGCGGTCTGGATAGATTTAGAAAAAGCATTTAATAAAGTATGGAAGGAAGGACTGAAAGTAAAACTGCAAAAAATGCATGTTTGTGGGAAAATGTATAAATGGATCAGCCACTACATTGAGAACAGAACTACCAGGACAAAAGTACATGGACAAACAAGCAAAATGATGCTGTCGGAGCAAGGTGTCCCCCAAGGAGGAGTTCTTTCACCAACATTATTCCTAGCATATATAAATGACATCACGGAAAATTTTCCAGCCAGAGTACACACATTCTCCTTTGCAGATGACCTAGCCATATGGACATCTGAATAATATATTAGTACAGCTAACAGCAGAATACAGCAAGCCTTATTAGCACTAGAGGATTGGTCAAAATCATGGCTAGTGAAGATAAGTGAGGAGAAAACAACATGCACAGTGTTCTCCCTCTCAAATAAAACTCAGCAACCTAAGGTGGTATTGAATGGAAAAATATTGCGCCAAGAAGAAAATCCAAACTATCTAGGAGTCACCTTTGATCGTCGCCTGACATGGAAGACACAGGTTGAGAAAAATCGAACAAGAGCAAGGCAGAGAATGGCAATCATGAAAAAGCTTGCTGGTACAACGTGGGGAGCAGATGAGAAAGTTCTCAAGAAGTTATATACTGGACGGGTGAGGCCAGTACTGGAATATGGCATTGCAGCTTGGGCAACAGCAGCTAAGTCAAACTTTAACAAAATAAGTAGAGTCCAAAACCAAGGAATGCGAATCATAACTGGAAGTCTGAAGACAACGCCTATTAATGAACTAGAAAATATCACTTGTTTACAACCAATGCAGGACAGAAGAGATAGCAGAGCCCAGCAACAAGCTGAACAATTTAGAAGATTGACAGCCCACCCTATGTATAACAGGTTTAATGGTTTTGGAAAGGGAAGACTGAAGCGTAGCAACTTTGTAGAAACTGCAAAACGAAAGATTAGGGCAGATCCCATACTTAAAATATCAACAGTCAAGCCCATTTACAATGCACACAACTTCCCAGCTTGGAGACAGCAGCAACTGCCTGAGATGATAGAAAACATTCCTGGTATTGAGACAAAGAACACTCAGCATGAAACCGAAAGAAGAAAAATAATCCTAAATTACATAAAAGAACGTTACCCAGGCAGCAATTGGACCCATGCATATACAGATGGATCAGCCAAAAATTCAATAGAAAATGGAGGAGGAGGAATTCTCCTAAATTTAAAAAAACGGAGTGAAAAAAACACAGTCAGTGGCAACTGGAAAATTTTCAAGTTACGTCAAAGCGGAGGTGGAGGCTTTGAAAACTGCAGCAGAAATGCTTTTGATGGAGGAAAATAAAGAGAAGCAAATAGCTATCTTCACAGATGCAAAGTCAGCTGTCTCAAAACTGAGGAGCAAAAACAGCACAGAACTAGCTGACCTAAGAGCAGCACTCCATGATCTGTGCCAGAAATCCAAAAAAGTTGTAATACAGTGGATCCCATCACATTGCAGTATATCTGGAAATGAAGAGGCTGACAGACTAGCAAAAGAGGGCGGACGACTACCACAGCCTGACATAGACATAACTTATAATGAGGCAAAGAGGTTTATAAAAAGCACCTATAGAGCCAAATGGGAAACAGAGCATCCAGGCCACCAGAAGGATGATGCATATTACAAACTCGACCGAAGAGAACAAATAGCAATCTTCAGACTCCGCACAGGACATAACAGGCTGAAATACCACTTGTTCAATAAACTAAAGATAGGAGATACCGATGAATGTAATTGTGGAACTGGTAAAATGACAGCTAAACATTTGCTGCAAGAGTGCCCAATATATGCAGAACAGAGAAAGATATTTTGGCCCACACCTGCTTCATTTGAGGACAAGCTCTATGGAGATATCAACAAGCTCAAGTTGACTGCAGCTTACTTTAACTACATTCAGGTTGACATTTAAAGGTGCATGAAGAAGTATTTAGACTGCCACACTTCATACCACAAGCATGTCGATTACACAAGCTTCCCAGAGGCATAAAATGGAATATTGCTTGGATAGCAAATCCATTACGTGGAAAGTCCGAATCGAAAGCTCACTGTGTGGGCTTCATAAAAGGTGGAAAAAGTGTCCTAGTGGCACAAAATGGAATATTGCTCGGATAGCAAATCCATTACGTGAAAAGTCCGAATCGAAAGGTCACTATGTGGATGTCATCTGCAGACTGCATTCTTCTGGCTTCCGGAAGAACAGCCTATGGTGAGCGGAAGGCCCAATATACGGAAGTGAGGCTAAGTAGCCATGTGCAGGACGTGACGATTCCTTAGGTGAGCCCAATAACAGAGCGCTGTGTGTTGGCTCTGCAATTATGGAAGCCTCCTTGGATGGCGGGGAATGCCCATGGTCTGTCCCTGCCTTCCCTTGAGGGCTGACCAGGATGCCTTTGGCTGTTCTATATGGGCCAGCTGGGATGGGAGATAACGCCACAACAGAGAGAGTCTAACGTCCTAAGAAACCCCCGGGAAGGTTAACCCGGTCAACAAATGTCCACAGAAGTCGGATGTGTCGGCCTAACGGCGCAAGAACGCAGCTCTGCTGTAAACAGGCACAACGCAATCACGTTCGAAAAAAAAACTCCGGATGAACGAAGAAGAAGAAGACAACCCAGGTCGACCCGGCTTACAATGTTATGTGTGATACTTCTCACAACCCAGGTCGACCCGGCTTACAATGTTATGTGTGATACTTCTCACAACCCAGGTCGACCCGGCTTACAATGTTATGTGTGATACTTCTCACAACCCAGGTCGACCCGGCTTCAATGTTATGTGTGATACTTCTCACAACCAAGGCCGACCCGGCTGACAATATTATGTGTGATACTTCTCACAACCTAGGTCGACACGGCTGACAATGTTATGTGTGATACTTCTCACAACCCAGGTCCACCCGGCTTAACATGGGTACCAGGAAATGCCTTGGGAAGTAGAGGCGGCCGGCACGATACTGGCCACATCAGTCACGAGAGCCGATTGGTTCATACACATGTGTGTCCAGCAACACACGCCCCAGGCGCCCTAGAGAATGCGTGTCCAGCAACACACGCCCCAGGCGCCCTAGAGCATATGAAAGGCACCTTTACATCTTTCTCATAATCATTCTGAACAATATCTTAGTCACGTGGCTAATGTAGCTAATTGTGCAATGCCTCCCTTGTTCTGTGACCCCGCTACGTGTATGTGTAACAATAACGGTGGTGGCTACAATAATAATAATAATAATAATAATAATAATAATAATAATAATAATAATAATAATAATAATAATAATCCTGGTTGAGACTTGCCAACATTAATCATTACTTCGGCCATTATATCTCCCCCCCCCCCCCCCCTCTTCCCGCTCCAACCCTAGACTCTCTGAATTGGGCCTGTTTTAGAAAAGAAAGCTTTATCAGTTTGCCGATAGAAATCTGCAAATAACATGGAGGCTACAGTTTATTTGAATGCGTGTATGCGACCTCTACATGTCTGATGAAAGGCCGTAGTTAACCTCATAGATTTTACATTCTATTTGCTCCGGCTGAAAACCGGCCACGTACTGTTCCCTACATCCACCGAATCACAAAGACAAACAAGACATATATTACAAGCGCTCACTCACACTCACACACACATACACAGATATAGATATGTATGATATATTATTAAAAGCGCGCTTGCTCGCGCACATACAAACAGTGTTCATAATTTAATCATAAAGTATAAATGCTCTGATTCAGAATCGGCGCTTTTCTATCAACAAATTATAGCTGCCAAATTCTGCGATTCCAATTCGGCGCGTTTCCATCAAGAAATTACAAGTGCCTAAATGTCGCCATTGAGAATCGATGTATGCACTTTGTCGAATCGAAGGTCCTGTCTGCGCGACTTCCAATGTCATAGAGCTGTAAAGAAAATGGGCACAGAAGGATTGTAAATCCAGGCACCTTTGACAAAACATGGGAGTCTCTGTGGCGAAGTGGTCAAGCCGTTTGACTCAGGCTCCGAAGGTTGTGGATTCGATTCCGAGCTGCGTCCTTCGGTTCACGAGTGAAATTTTTCGGAGTCCTGTGGGTCATCGCTAGAGCTACGGAGTTCGTGCTTTGTGCGACGCTTTCCGCGCTACGGTAGGAGGGGATAAAATCCCGGTGCGGTGAAGTCGACCCTGTCGACTTTTAAGCGACTTTTTTTAAATGGATTTGTCTTTCGTGCAAAATATTTCTGTGTCAGATGTCCGCAGGAGAATGTGATGTGCTCTGCTGCATGTGTTGGGGGACTTGACGGCCTTGTCGATCTCATCGTTCGTTGGACATAAAGTGCATACTGACTGCTTCCCTCGCAACCTTGTACACCCAGGCTTGAAGGGCCCCGAGGATCGCCAATGTCCCCCAAAGTAGTAACGTTAATATATCTATCGGTAGTGATTGACACTCATAAAACATAGATGATAAAACAGTATTCGTCAGAGAACACATTACATGACTGAATCATGGAAAGATATAACCACTTATGATTTGAACCCGCCCATAACATTTTTTAATGATAAATGGTGCCTAAACAGTTGGATTATCATAATGACAACAATACACACGTCTGATGTGCTGATTCTTCTCGTCCTATCCCACCAACAGAAGGATAATGTGCCATCTGTTGCATTCCGATTATACAGAACATATTGGCGTCATATATATATATATATATATATATATATATATATATATATATATATATATATATATATATATATATATATATATATATATATATATATATATAAGCAAAATACAATGGGGCACTTCATCAGGACTCGTTCGTATGAGATTCAAATGACATTAAAATCAATATAAACTTTGTATATTCAAGTTCACAGTCTGAGCACTACTGTTGTATGATTTTGAAACACGATAAAAGACAATAGGAAGATGTATAAACTCACAGTCATGAACAGGACTGTGCGTGCAAGGGAATCCTGAAGATGACATGACACAATCTCCAGTGTAAGCTGGTGGACAGAGCCAGAGACATCCCCGTGACAGGACGAGGGCAAGCCAATGATCCCCTCTCGAAAACAGGTTATTAACATAACAAACAATCATTGTTCTGGAAGTCACGGGGTCAAAGAAAACCAGCCAGACACAGGGAGAAGATAATTAGATATAGACAGTTTCGGAAAGACATGAAAGGAACTACAATAAAGAATAAGGAAGGAACTGCAAGAGAAGGCATGGAAGAAACTATAAAAGAGGACAAGGAAGAAACTACGAAAGAAGACAGGGAAGGAACTACAAACTAAGATAAGGGAGGAACTAAAAAAGACAAAGAAGGAACTACAAAAGAAGAAAAGAAATGAACTGCAAAAGAAGAGAAAGAAAAATAAAAGGAAGAGAAGACAACTACAAAAGCGGGCAAGGAAGGAACCACAAAGAACCAGAGTTTCAACAGATTCGTCTCGACAGGCTTGATGGTTTGCTGCTCTCACTGGATACAGAGTGGTTCAGAAGTAGGGCGCCCGTATTTAACGCGAAAAGTAACGGGTGTGCGTCCATTGAGGGAATACGAGTATGTGATACTCTGGTCTCAGTCTCGCACAGTGCATTGGATGCTCAGTCTTTCTGACAAGTGTCCAAATATAGGTCACGTGTGTATGTTGTACGCATTAAACATTCCAAGACTGTTCCATGACGTCACAGCTATACAACAAAGCAGGTTGTATATAACATTGCTTCTTCTTCATCGTAATTGCGTAAATGAAATGTGTCAGTTTAAAGCACAGTTGCAATACTTGCGCCATTCGGCCGACACATCCGACTTCCGCGGGCGTTTGTTGACTGGGTTGGCCTTCCCGTATTTTTCATAGGAATTGTCACGATCAAAAGGTGTTAACGTCATTTTTGTCCCTCTGTTCCACTGTGGTTGTCACACAAAATGCCCGTTAGGGACAGCCGTATGCATGCCGGTCGGCCCTCAAGGGAAGGCAGGAACATACCATGTTCATTCCCCGCCATCCATAAATGCAGGGCTGACACACGACGCTCTGATACTGCTCACACCCAAGGAATCGCCACGTCATGTAAACAGCTACATAACCTCATTTCTGTATACCGAGCCACCCGTGCATCCTAGGCTGCACATTCGGGGGCCACATTGTTGTAGCTGGCAGATGTACGATGGTGATGACGCCCATACGCTATGTCGTCGAGTGAGACCATCAACAGTTATTGCTAGCCAAGCAATTCTCCAGCTGGCAGCCACTGTGACATGTTCCACGTACATAGGCCTACCGGGAGGTGTGTTTTGGGGTTGCACATTATGGACATTCAGTATCTTTCTTACAGTTTCCAGAGACACGCATGCGAAGCATAGTTGTTTCCTCGCATCACCCGTATTTACTTTACTTCACATGTGGACGTTTGAACCGACCTGCCATTTAGTAGGATTTTTGGTCGTTTACTACACGTCGTGGACGTTTGAACCGATCTGTCATTTAATAGGATTTTTATCGTTTACAACACATCCTGGACTGTTGAACCAATCTATCATTTAGTAGTATTTTGGGTCGTTTACTTCACATCGTGGACGTTTGAACAAAGCTGTTATTTTCGTTCGGTGGACATTTGAACCTGCGCTGGTGAGTGTCAGAAACGTTTCTGATCACTGCATGTCCTGGGGCGACCAGCTCCGAGATCGCCTGACTGTTCAGTTTAGGCCAGCGATGGCCATATAGAAGTGGGGCACCACAGGGACGTATGCTAGAAGTCTTACAAGTGGTTCCGTAAAACCAGCACAGAGCTAGCTAGCTGGCGCCCGAGGTTTGGTGCAGAGTTTCCCTTTACACGCATCACAACTGCCTTAACTTCCTCCATGTCTACGACTGAAGTCACCACACCACCTATATAGCACTTAATTAGTTTCTTTATGACATTCAACCATATAGGCTTATTGCATAAGATACTGATGTTGTTCTGAAATAAAGCCAACAGTATAACTTGTATACAAGATGTGACTCAGGTATGCACATACTTGGATTCTCACTAACGTAAAATAGTTCGCGCACTGAGCTGATACTTCCAGGGACTCGCAACACTTATGGATATACGAACGCACGTTTATTTTCAGAGTCATAAATTGGGCCCGCAGGCCCGCCTTACATTCGCCCCTTAAGATAAATATTTTCGTTGATTTAAATCAATCAATTCTCTCTACTGAGTTCGCTTCAAACTCTGGATTGTTTAGTGTTGTCAGCTATGAAGAAACCAACAATGTTAGAATTAATTTTAATTTTAAGTGGGATAGAACAATACAAAGCTTGTTTTACATGGTTAAAAGGTTAGTTACATATCCTTTACAGGACATCGCAGTCAACACCAGCATTTTTTGCTGTTGTGATCTCTTGGCAAGTTTACGTTCAGTAGTTTGCCACTGCTTTCTGAACGACCACGCACTAATACCACCATTTCGCAAAAAACCCAACGCAAGACGGTTTGCTGCCAAATCGTCTGCAGCTGTGTTTCTAACGCGGGATTACGAACAGCATCCGTAAATCCTCTCCACAGAGCCGGCTTTACACGGTTACCTAAGCCAATATGTGGGATACACCTGATAGTTCCCTCACTCAACAACAGGTAGCTAACTGGACCACTGTTACTTGAGCCAATATATGGAATACACCTGAAAGCTATCCCAACAGGTACCTAACCTGGACTACGATAACCAACAGCAAAGGCCGTGGGGTGACCCCGCAGGCAACAAACAGATCGCTGACCTAGATTGTGCACAGGCTCTAACATTTGCTACCCGCCCGCATGTTTACCCGGGGATTGAATTGTCTGCACCTTTACTTCAACTCTGGAGACACCTGTGTTGTACTGTTTGGTTTCATGCCTGGATTAAACACACACCCGCACGTACAGAGATTTAGGCATGTACTGACAGAAACGAACAACGGTTGACAGACAGACAGACAGGTAGACAGACGGACGGAAAGACAGACGGACAGACAGGTAGACAGCCGGACAGACAGACAGATTAAAGACAGACAGATAAGATAGATAGGTAGGTTGGTAGGTAGGTAGATAGATAGCTAGCTAGCTAGACAGACAGACAGACAGACAGACAGACAGACAGACAGACAGACAGACAGACAGACAGACAGACAGACAGACAGACAGATAGATAGATAGATAGATAGATAGATAGATAGATAGATAGATAGATAGGCAATCCATACACATACACAAAGCAAGCAATCGATCAAATAAGCAATCAACCAAAAATCAATCAACCGACCAATCAAAAACCAACCAATCGGATCAACTAACCAATCAACCAAAACATCAGTCAATCGCATTTGTCTCTGTCAACTTTTTTTTAAAAATTGATGTTTCTAATTTCTTACTATTCATATTCAAGGAAAGTTCTTTTGAGTATTTGCACTCCCTATTACTTATACACTTTCTCCGTAATCCCGTTTATCACGCAGAGTCTCGTAGCGGGCGAGACCTGGGAGCGGTTCCTCCCCCGCTGGTGACTTGCGGGATAACTGAGCCGGCTGCTCAGAAAGCAATGGCAAACTACTGAGCATAATCTTGCCAAGAAATCAACAGACAGCTGAAAGATGCTGCTGTTGACAGCGATGTCCTGTAAAAGGATATGCGAATTTATAAAAAAAAAAAAATTACTTATACAATGTCCCAAAGTTGTTGAAGATATTTGGTATTTCCAACCGTCAATATTGTGTCGCTTGCATAATGTAGATTGTTTACACCAGTGGTTCTCAAACTTTGTTTTTAGCCCGTGCCCACCTTCACCATATTTTCAGAACGTTATCCCCCCCCCCCCCCTTTCGTATTTTCTTCCTAAAAATTTGGCCAGTGCGCCCCCCCCCCCCACTTCCACCATACTTTCAGAAAGTGATCCCCCCTTCGTATTTCCTACCTAAAAATCCCCCTCCCCCGCCCCTACACAGTATACGTAATAATGGAAGCACATACCAAAACAAGTCTAGACTTCCACATAAAACGTGATTTGTGGGTCTACTTACTTTAGAAAATGAATTTTAGAAGGGGTGAGATGTACAGAACCAGTAAAGTATAAAGGGATAAACAATATCAAGTAATCGGTTCTTGTATTAACGCGATCTTGAAATAATGTACAACCCCCACCCCACCTGGAAACCCTCAAATTCCCCCCTGGGGAGGAAGGGGGGGGGGGGGGTTTGAGAACCAGTGGTTGACACTATAACCCCCAACTGGTATTGATGAACTGTCTTTGATCTATCTCATGTTTACTTCTCTCAAGAACCAATAGTTTACACTATAACCCCCAACTGGTATTGATGAATTGTCTGTGATCTATCTCATGTTTACTTCTCTCAAGAACCAATAGTTTACACTATAACCCCCAACTGGTATTGATGAATTGTCTGTGATCTATCTCATGTTTACTTCTCTCAAGAACCACTAGTTTACGCTATAACTCCCAACTGGTATTGATGAACTGTCTTTGATCTATCTACCCCCAACTGGTATTGATGAACTGTCTTTGATCTATCTCATGTTTACTTCTCTCAAGAACCACTAGTTTACACTATAACCCTCAACTGGTATTGATGAACTGTCTTTGATCTATCTACCCCCAACTGGTATTGATGAACTGTCTTTAATCTATCTCATGTTTACTTCTCTCATTAACCACTAGTTTACACTATAACCCTCAACTGGTATTGAAGAACTGTCTTTGATCTATCTACCCCCAACTGGTATTGATGAACTGTCTTTGATCTATCTCATGTTTACTTCTCTCAAGAACCACTGGTTGACATTATAACCCCCAACTGGTATTGATGAACTGTCTTTGATCTATCTCATGTTTACTTCTCTCAAGAACCATTAGTTTACACTATAACCCCCAACTGGTATTGATGAACTGTCTTTGATCTATCTCATGTTTACTTCTCTCAAGAACCATTAGTTTACACTATAACCCCCAACTGGTATTGATGAACTGTCTTTGATCTATCTCATGTTTACTTCTCTCAAGAACCACTGGTTGACACTATAACCCCCAACTAGTATTGATGAACTGTCTTTGATCTATCTCATGTTTACTTCTCTCAAGAACCACAGGTTGACACTATAACCCCCAACTGGTATTGATGAACTGTCTTTGATCTATCTCATGTTTACTTCTCTCAAGAACCACTAGTTTACACTATAACCCTCAACTGGTATTGATGAACTGTCTTTGATCTATCTACCCCCAACTGGTATTGATGAACTGTCTTTAATCTATCTCATGTTTACTTCTCTCATTAACCACTAGTTTACACTATAACCCTCAACTGGTATTGAAGAACTGTCTTTGATCTATCTACCCCCAACTGGTATTGATGAACTGTCTTTGATCTATCTCATGTTTACTTCTCTCAAGAACCATTAGTTTACACTATAACCCCCAACTGGTATTGATGAACTGTCTTTGATCTATCTCATGTTTACTTCTCTCAAGAACCACTGGTTGACACTATAGCCCCCAACTAGTATTGATGAACTGTCTTTGATCTATCTCATGTTTACTTCTCTCAAGAACCACAGGTTGACACTATAACCCCCAACTGGTATTGATGAACTGTCTTTGATCTATCTCATGTTTACTTCTCTCAATAACCATTAGTTTACACTATAACTCCCAACTGGTATTGATGAACTGTCTTTGATCTATCTCATGTTTACTTCTCTCAATAACCATTAGTTTACACTATAACTCCCAACTGGTATTGATGAACTGTCTTTGATCTATCTCATGTTTACTTCTCTCATTAACCACTAGTTTACACTATAACCCTCAACTGGTATTGATGAACTGTATTTGATCTATCTCATGTTTACTTCTCTCAATAACCATTAGTTTACACTATAACTCCCAACTGGTATTGATGAACTGTCTTTGATCTATCTCATGTTTACTTCTCTCAAGAACCACTGGTTGACACTATAACCCCCAACTGGTATTGATGAACTGTCTTTAATCTATCTCATGTTTACTTCTCTCAAGAACCATTAGTTTACACTATAACCCCCAACTGGTATTGATGAACTGTCTTTGATCTATCTCATGTTTACTTCTCTCATTAACCACTAGTTTACACTATACCCCTCAACTGGTATTGATGAACTGTCTTTGATCTATCTCATGTTTACTTCTCTCAAGAACCACTAGTTTACACTATAACTCCCAACTGGTATTGATGAACTGTCTTTGATCTATCTCATGTTTACTTCTCTCAAAAACCACTGGTTGACACTATAACACTCATTGATGAACAGTCTGTGATCTATCTCATGTTTACTTCTCTCAAGAACCACTGGTTGACCCTATAACCCACAACTGGTATTGATGAACTGTCTTTAATCTATCTCATGTTTACTTCTCTTAAGAACCATTAGTTTACACTATAACCCTGTGACATAACGTCCCAGTTTACTCCAGCTTGCAGACGATTATAAATATCTTTTCTAGGAAGGGGTAACATTACGTACCAGAGACTGGCAGTTCCTTATATGGTAATGTTTAGCGCACATACCATCGTTCAGATAGAGGCGAGGAATCTTGTGCCAGGGCTGGAATTAGCATAGCTCCCGGGCTGGACCGGACTTCACTTGAGTCTTGGCCAGCCACCGAGAAAGATGTGAGTTTATTCAGGGAGAGGGTGTAGGCCCATTGTGGGCCCATTTTGCCTCTATGTTGCATTGGTGAGCATACACATGTTTTTTTGAATGATAAGATTTGTGTTAGATATTTAATACAATCTTTGTTTGATATGAGAAGTAATACTACATGTCATGTATGTATTTTGGCGAAGTTTGCTACGGCACCGTTACTTCTATAAGAAAGACAGCCTGAGTTTCGAACGTCTATACCACTGTCCTATATTCCTATGCTTATAATTCTTATCGTGCTATGATTACTGATTCATCTTCTTTTGAAGACTTGGATATCTCTGTAAATTCTGTATAGCTTCTGCAGAGTTCAATCTATCTTCACTTTTGGTTCAATCTCATCTAGGGAAGAGCCTATCTTTACCGGACTCTTGGTAAAGTATTCAGGTGTTACATAATGCCTTTGTTAAAGATTCAGATCTTGTACGCATATATATATTGTGTGTGTGTGTGAATCTTTACTTTATCTGTGTGCAGAATATGCCGGGGACGGAACGTAAATTTTGTGTGTATGACAGCCTGGGGACACAGTTAGATAAGACACCCCATTGCTTTTGTCGGATTTGGTGGATCCTGTATGTCAGTGGCTCAATCATATTTATGAGAACGGTTCACATACATAAATACTCATTTTTACCTGCCGTAAATCGTGCAGTGTGCTTGCCAAAATAACAAGACATTGGAGCCAATATTTACAAAACCCCGACCTTAGTCACACCCCGGTCATGTTCTATAACAGATTGTTGTACTCCCATAGAGAGGAGTGTTTTTATGTGTGAGAATATATCTCCATTTGGTATCTGTGATGTCCTGTTCGTTGTATAGGTAGAAGCGTGAGGTTGGTAGAGTTGTTGAGATTACCGCCCCACCTTCCCGCCAAATAGACCAATACGTTACAGGCCCACAGGTGATACCTCACATCATCATATGAGGATTGTCCTCTGAATATATGTCCAGTTGTTGTCTCTGTGAGTCTTATGAACCTGCATAATGAGCTAGTATATTCAAGGCTTGTCATTTTTGATTTGCAGACATTTGAGGCGGGCGTGGGACATCTTGGATGAGTCTGAAACTATTGGCTAAATTTGGCGGAGTCAAAAACTATTGGCTTTGATATGCAGAGTATGCGTCACTCAGTACTTTTAGCCAGCGGCATTTTTTCCTAGAACCAGAGGCCGGGGGAAGTAATCCCGTGTTTTTCTTCTAGCAACAGTGAGAAACTCCAGACGGAGTTATCTCCTGTTTTGGGTTTGGCAACTCTGGTGACATCATTTTGGCCAAGTGCTATTGAAAAGCGTCTAATACTCATCACTGGCGTCTGACGAGAGATGACACTAATCTTCTTCCTGTAGTATCAGGGAGGTTATAGTCTGCAACAGCTTACGGACTGGATGTTACTCTCGATATTAAGCAGTCATACTCAATGGAGTGAACCATGAAACCAGTACGGATCCTCTTGTTTAGTTAAATGTCCCCTTGAGACATTGTGGATGCATCTTTTCCTTTGGACGAAGCATGTTACCCATATAAATCCGCAGGAGGCCGCCTAAAGATGGTTCAGCCAACTATGACACCAGCTTATAGAGAGTTCTTCGTTCGCTGGAGACCCCAGCGACTTTGTTGAGAGTCTGTGCTTTATTCCGTTCCAGAATGTTGGACACGACAACCAGTGGGGGTGAGCCCCTCTTCTTTTTTTTAATATGCAGACATCTTTTCCTCTCAAGACCAATGCCAGATCGAGTAGTCCAGAATTCAAGTCCCAACATCATCATTTTTCTCGAAAGTACTATAGGGACAATTGAGGACAGTCCCTTTTGTTGGTCAATTATGACTGTATTTTATCAACGTCAATGAGCCGTATCCCCATTACAGTGTTCAGCATACAGAGAACCTTGTTTTTTCTCAGTGGCACATGGTGGTGTTTGGTCAAGTTAGGATGGGAGGAGCTCATCTATTTCAGCAGTAGAATACGAAGAGGAGTTAGGTTATAACTGTAGGAGAGTCGTCATAGGACTGTTGTTGTGGGAGAATAAAGACAGTGTAGAGAAGCCCAGTGTGGAGTGAATCTACATTCTCCTGATTTAGAAGATTGGTGTCTTCAAGAACTGAGTTACAACAATGATACACTCAACAGTCAGATCCCTGATCTATGATCGGTTTGGTTTTTCCGTGTGATAGACATCATGTAGTGATGTATATGCCCAGTAGTGATTAGACGGCACATAGTAGAAACAGTCATCCCGAGAGGGCAGTCGGGCAGACACAACAAGCAAAGTACGGGTGATTGGTTTTTAGGTGCAGGGAAGAGAAGAGGAGGAGGAGAGTTGTTAGAGTAGAAGTTCATACATTATTTGAGAATGTATTTTTTGTATGAGGTTATTATAGATTGTAGTGGAGACAGAGTCCTGTACTTCCATGGTATGAGATTCTGGTAATAAAAGATATATGTTCGTCAGGAGAGTTTTCATTGTCTAGTGACCAGTGTTACACTGTTTGTTATTGTAGAGAACTGTGCTACTGTATGTTTATATGCAGAGAATCCAGTGGGGAGGTTGACCAACACACAGTCTCAGATATCTTATCCAAGAATAACAACTTGTTAGAGATCTGTGGTTAAGTGACTTATTCTCTGTTAAATTCTTCAGGAGGGTAGTTTATCTTAGAAAGTGGGTGGAGTCTATCCGACCATAATCCCATTCTTACATCAATAGAGCCAATAACTACTCTATATTCCTGGAGACTTTTTAGGAAAGAACTGTCTTGATCAATTGCCTTATACGGTGAAATCCGTGAATCCGATGGACCTATTCTTTATTTCCCCTAGACAAACATTTCAGTCCATTTCATATGGTATTCACATTCACTACCTCACAATTGGATGCACGTCGCGGGATTTTTATTTCTTCTTTCTTGCACTTTGATCGAGTTCAGATTCTTCCTAATAATTTTAAGGTTGCTCATGCTGACATGGAAAATTATATGTTACCTCACAGGTGGAACGGCGTTGAATTGATAGAATGTTGATGTGACGTCAAATGATTAATGATGTTCACAGATGGTGTTTTGATGGTTAATAATGGGAACTATGATTATGTTGAGAGTTTTTATATCATCATCTGATCACATATGACCATTTATGTTTATTAATTAGTTGTCAATATTGCCTTGTGATTTGTGCAAACATTTGTTGCCATAACAATTAGTTGTTATTTTAATTTGTTGTAAACTCACCAGCAACATAAAGGCACAAAACAAATTTTTTATAGGACTTAGGCAACTAGTTAATTTCCCGAAAAGCTTCTTGTAAAAATTTAATACCCATATATTTGGTTAGGAAGCCATGGGGAAATATAAACAATAACCTTACCACCCCTCCCATTAAATGTAGAAGCCAATTTGTCCCCGTCATTATTGTTCCACATGTAGACAGAAAAGAAGACGTAATGTATTAACACAGAGCGTAAACTTTAGTCGGGAATCCCGATTTTTCATTCTTTTCGTCAGATTCTACATGTGAGAACCACCGGAGGGAGTAGGGGAATTACTGGGACATTCTTCGGGAAACCCCATGACCTTATTCGCCACCTCCGGTTTATAAATAGATCAGCCCAGTATTTGGAGGCTGGTCGACCTCGAGTGTCAGTTTTGGCACGGATGGTTTTTTTTCAGCTGCATTATCTCAGAAGCGTTATACTAAACACTATCGATAGACGTGCAGTTGAATTTCGGGAACCTTTAACAGACGTCTCGTAAGCTTTTAGCAATAGAAGTTTCATCTACTTCCTATTTTGGGACCGTCAATTAAGCGTTAAGGTGTATTTATATATAATCGCCTTTATCCCGAATTATGAGAAGTCGTACGTGATTTTAGGAGGGGATCCCACCTATTAACTCTCCAATCTACGAGGGGTAGGACACAGCCCTTCGGCGACGACATCTTTTCTTTTATCCTCATTTCAGGGGAACATGGAACATGCAGGCAGCTTTAGCTTCCCAGTATTGTTTCATGAACTGTCATATTCATCTTCATCTATGTAAATAGATGAAAAGTTCGTGCGGACCCAGTCTCCACGTATGACAGGTTGAAAGAGGCAGAGCGGAGCTCGCTCTTCTTTCTATTTAAGTACTGCTGGATTTAATCTTTACCTCCCATTTAGCGCGGTAAAATGACAGAGGGAGCGCGTACCTCTTTTCCCTAGCCAGCAGGAAATCGTAAGGAAACAGTGCACATTATTATTATATATTCCTTACTATATTTACAAGAGGTTCGTTCCGGATAAGAAATCTCTTGTTGTTCTACGAATTCGTGGACTTTTAGACATCAATGCTACGAGGCATGAGAAGTCTTTTAAATTATTCTATAGCATGACATTTTTAAAACGTCACCTCGAGGGCCCAAATGCTTGGAATAATTATTCTTCAATTGGAATCATGTACTGATAGCCAATTATTTAGAATCTAGGTCGGAGTTGAAGTTAATGAAAGGTTGACCTAGTTTCAGTTCGCCCAACACGGCATTCGCAGTACTATTCGGCAGGAACAGAGTCTACACAGATAAGCCAGTTACAACAATTTGAAGAAGGCGGGGTGAAACTGAAACTAAAACCAGTTGTTCATCTGCATTGACCGCTTTTCAGGAAAGCCCGCGGGAGACACGTCATGATGAATTATACGCGGAATTCAAGAAGGGAAGTCCCCTTTGCTTAACCGGAAGAGTTTAGGACAATGTTGGTAAACATTGACTCATCAACAGCTGATGCATTTGACTTCTACTGACGACAGAGAATTCGTGGATGTTGAGTTGAAAATACTTCGATCGGACGGCCGAGTTTAAACTATACCAAACGGATTAGATTTAACCTCGTACTCAACAATAGACATCGGTGTTGGAGGAGAAAGAGGATGTTGCCCTTTCCAAATTGGTCACAAACAGAGCAATATTTACCTCGGTAAACCACGGAACTAATTCTTATTGCACATCGCCAGAATTAATTGAGTCATAGACTTGGCTCTATTTTAAACTCCTTTCGGCAGGAGCAGCTTTTTAGATTCTTGGTGGTAGGCAAAATAGGAAATATACTAGCACGAGGTGGTAGTCAACATTTTATCGGTTCCGTATGCCGACGTGACTGAGTTTAGTGGAAGGGATACAACATTGCTCTGATATAGAATCGGCATCCGGAAGGTGGGAATTTACGGATAAGATTTCTATTTTTTTGATGTCGTGAGGACAGAGGAGGACCAATGGAGTCGTTCCTTTTTCGTTCACACACGTCTTTAGAGGTGGAGTACAACCTCTATTTTATTACTGAGTTCGCCAATATACCTTCAGAATAAGAATGTAGGCGGCTCAGGGGGAGGAGAAGTCGTGATTTATAGCAACGAAATTTGTGAGCTAGGAGATAGTGTAGACCTATCAGGCGAAAGTAAGAACAGAAAGGAGATTGGGTTGGAGAAGAAGGAAAGTGGTTACCACATGAAGTCTGAAAGCTGTTTTAACTGGTATTCCTTGTTGAACCAACAAGTTAAATTGGGGACTGTTGTGACATAACGTCCCAGTTTACTCCAGCTTGCAGACGATTATAAATATCTTTTCTAGGAAGGGGTAACATTACGTACCAGAGACTGGCAGTTCCTTATATGGTAATGTTTAGCGCACATACCATCGTTCAGATAGAGGCGAGGAATCTTGTGCCAGGGCTGGAATTAGCATAGCTCCCGGGCTGGACCGGACTTCACTTGAGTCTTGGCCAGCCACCGAGAAAGATGTGAGTTTATTCAGGGAGAGGGTGTAGGCCCATTGTGGGCCCATTTTGCCTCTATGTTGCATTGGTGAGCATATACATGTTTTTTTTAATGATAAGATTTTTGTTAGATATTTAATACAATCTTTGTTTGATATGAGAAGTATACTACATGTCATGTATGTATTTTGGCGGAGTTTGCTACGGCACCGTTACTTCTGTAAGAAAGACAGCCTGAGATTTGAACGTCTATACCACTGTCCTATATTCCTATGCTTATAATTCTTATCGTGCTGTGATTACTGATTCATCTTCTTTTGAAGAGTTGAATATCTCTGTAAATTCTGTATAGTTTCTGCAGAGTTCAATCTATCTTCACTTTTGGTTCAATCTCATCTAGGGAAGAGCCTATCTTTACCGGACTCTTGGTAAAGTATTCAGGTGTTACATAATGCCTTTGTTAAAGATTCAGATCTTGTACGCATATTATATAGTGTGTGTGAATCTTTACTTTATCTGTGTGCAGAATGTGCCGGGGACGGAACGTAAATTTTGTGTGTATGACAGCCTGGGGACACAGTTAGATAAGACACACCATTGCTTTTGTCGGATTTGGTGGATCCTGTATGTCCGTGGCTCAATCATATTTATGAGAACGGTTCACATACCTAAATACTCATTTTTACCTGCCGTAAATCGTGCAGTGTGCTTGCCAAATTGGATCTTACACAACCCCAACAACTCTAGGACTGGGCGAGGGGCTCCTGAAGCGCGTTGTATGACTAGCAACCATACTGACCGTTTTGTAGGTTACAGTATGCCCCATGTGGTAGGTCGCAGGCACTTTTCCTCTCTCTGTCTCTCTCTGTCTGTCTCTCTCTCTCTCGCTCTCCTCTCTCTCTCTCTTCTTGCATGGACTGTACATATGTCCACATACACTAGCATTTTGTCTGTTGAAGTGTGTCTATGTATGTACGCGTGTTCATGCACACCAGTCCACCCAGACCAACAACACAATGGGGTCGTGGTCAATTTTACACGCCTCCTACCCCGCCCCCTTCTTTCTATGTGCTCACTGAACCGTAACATCCAGCACCGTTATACGAATACACCCGAGATTTCCGTAGTCATTTACAGGTCCGTACGTGAGGTGAGTATACAGTTTTTTTTCTCTATAAACAGTTTTTCTATTAAACATTTTCTTCGACTAACATTCTTTTCAATTAACATTTTGTCAATTCTCATTTTATCTTCATTGCTTTCCATTTTTCCATGCATTTGTTCCTCTCGTCCTGTCATCACCTTCTAATGTAGTCACAGGAGTTCTCCTTGACTGTATGTGTGTTTGTGAATGTGTTTGTTTGCTGATAAAGGCTAACCGCCGCAACGTTCTGTATGTGTCGTAACTCTGTTATGTAAAGCTGTACTACTTTGTGTCATTTTATATTGTTGCCAAAATAACAAGACATTGGAGCCAATATTTACAAAACCCCGACCTTAGTCACACCCCGGTCATGTTCTATAACAGATTGTTGTACTCCCATAGAGAGGAGTGTTTTTATGTGTGAGAATATATCTACCTTTGGTATCTGTGATGGCCTGTTCGTTGTATAGGTAGAAGCGTGAGGTTGGTAGAGTGTTTAGATTACCGCCCCACCTTCCCGCCAAATAGACCAGTACGTTACAGGCCCACAGGTGATACCCCACATCATCATATGAGGATTGTCCTCTGAATATATGTCCAGTTGTTGTCTCTGTGAGTCTTATGAACCTGCATAATGAGCTAGTATATTCAAGGCTTGTCATTTTTGATTTGCAGACATTTGAGGCGGGCGTGGGACATCTTGGATGAGTCTAAAACTATTGGCTAAATTTGGCGGAGTCAAAAACTATTGGCTTTGATATGCAGAGTATGCGTCACTCAGTACTTTTAGCCAGCGGCATTTTTTCCTAGAACCAGAGGCCGGGGGAAGTAATCCCGTGTTTTTCTTCTAGCAACAGTGAGAAACTCCAGACGGAGTTATCTCCTGTTTTGGGTTTGGCAACTCTGGTGACATCATTTTGGCCAAGTGCTATTGAAAAGCGTCTAATACTCATCACTGGCGTCTGACGAGAGATGACACTAATCTTCTTCCTGTAGTATCAGGGAGGTTATAGTCTGCAACAGCTTACGGACTGGATGTTACTCTCGATATTAAGCAGTCATACTCAATGGAGTGAACCATGAAACCAGTAAGGATCCTCTTGTTTAGTTAAATGTCCCCTTGAGACATTGTGGATGCATCTTTTCCTTTGGACGAAGCATGTTACCCATATAAATCCGCAGGAGGCCGCCTAAAGATGGTCAGCCAACTATGACACCAGCTTATAGAGAGTTCTTCGTTCGCTGGAGACCCCAGCGACTTTGTTGAGAGTCTGTGCTTTATCCGTGCCAGAATGTTGGACACGACAACCAGTGGGGGTGAGCCCCTCTTTTTTTAAATGCAGACATCTTTTCCTCTCAAGACCAATGCCAGATCGAGTAGTCCAGAATTCAAGTCCCAACATCATCATTTTTCTCGAAAGTACTATAGGGACAATTGAGGACAGTCCCTTTAGTTGGTCAATTATGTCTGTATTTTATCAACGTCAATGAGCCGTATCCCCATTACAGTGTTCAGCATACATAGAACCTTGTTTTTTCTCAGTGGCACATGGTGGTGTTTGGTCAAGTTAGGATGGGAGGAGCTCATCTATTTCAGCAGTAGAATACGAAGAGGAGTTAGGTTATAACTGTAGGAGAGTCGTCATAGGACTGTTGTTGTGGGAGAATAAAGACAGTGTAGAGAAGCCCAGTGTGGAGTGAATCTACATTCTCCTGATTTAGAAGATTGGTGTCTTCAAGAACTGAGTTACAACAATGATACACTCAACAGTCAGATCCCTGATCTATGATCGGTTTGGTTTTTCCGTGTGATAGACATCATGTAGTGATGTATATGCCTAGTAGTGATTAGACGGCACATAGTAGAAACAGTCATCCCGAGAGGGCAGTCGGGCAGACACAACAAGCAAAGTGCGGGTGATTGGTTTTTAGGTGCAGGGAAGAGAAGAGGAGGAGGAGAGTTGTTAGAGTAGAAGTTCATACATTATTTGAGAATGTATTTTTTGTATGAGGTTGTTATAGATTGTAGTGGAGACAGAGTCCTGTACTTCCATGGTATGAGATTCTGGTAATAAAAGATATATGTTCGTCAGGAGAGTTTTCATTGTCTAGTGACCAGAGTTACACTGTTTGTTATTGTAGAGAACTGTGCTACTGTATGTTTATATGCAGAGAATCCAGTGGGGAGGTTTACCAACACACAGTCTCAGATATCTTATCCAAGAATAACAACTTGTTAGAGATCTGTGGTTAAGTGACTTATTCTCTGTTAAATTCTTCAGGAGGGTAGTTTATCTTAGAAAGTGGGTGGAGTCTATCCGACCATAATCCCATTCTTACATCAATAGAGCCAATAACTACTCTATATTCCTGGAGACTTTTTAGGAAAGAACTGTCTTGATCAATTGCCTTATACGGTGAAATCCGTGAATCCGATGGACCTATTCTTTATTTCCCCTAGACAAACATTTCAGTCCATTTCATATGGTATTCACATTCACTACCTCACAAACCCCCATTGATGAACAGTCTTTGATCTATCTCATGTTTACTTCTCTCAAGAACCACTAGGTTGACACTATAACCCTCAACTGGTATTGATGAACTGTCTTTGATCTATCTCATGTTTACTTCTCTCCACAGACAGAAGAGCTCCGGCCATGTGTTTTTTCCCTCCCTCGCATTGAACTACAGCATTAGCCCACACTGGATCTGATGTTTGTGTGTGGATTACCTTTCCTTATTACCTGTGTTTTATCCTTCGCCAACAGGCAAACCCACTCCGACTTCTGAGGTACTTCCATTTTATGTTCCCAAGTCAATGACGAAAATCAACTATTTTAGTCCGACTGACAGGTGTAAAGGGTGAATCCGTTACCTCGGCATCAGCACACCGTATGTTTAAGAGCGAGCGCTCTGATCTATTTGGCCATGCTGAACTCCTAAAACACATCGCTGTTGTCTTAATCCTTGCTCAACCTTTTCATAACTGTCATCTTTGTTTCCACATTGTAATTGTCGCTATTTGTTTTAAGTAAAAATGGTCCATGCTTGATTATTCTGGCCATGTGTGTGTGTGTGTGTGTGTGTGTGTGTGTGTGTGTGTGTGTGTGGTGTTGCATTTTACATACACATATACATACAAATACACACACACACACATATATTATGTCTGTGTATGAGAGATTGATTGATTGATTGATTGATCTAGGAACCGACATCACAGCATTCAGGGCATTCCCATAGGCGCTTCGTCCCAATCCTCAGCAGCCAGCGAAGAGTTCCAACACCAATAGTACCAGTAGCAAGCTGATTATATGTCCGTCTCGCATTTTGTGTATGGAGAGAGAGAGAGAGAGAGAGAGAGAGAGAGAGAGAGAGAGAGAGGAGAGACGAGGAGAGAGAGGACAGAGACAGAGAGAGAGAGAGAGAGAGAGAGAGAGAGAGAGAGAAGGTGTGTACATGGGAGAGAGGGTAAGAGAGAGAAAGTAGGTGTGTGCACGGGAAAGAGGGTAAGAGAGAGAAAGTAGGTGTGTGCACGGGAAAGAGGGTAAGAGAGAGAAAGTAGGTGTGTGCACGGGAGAGAGGGTAAGAGATGACGGTGTTGATGAACCAGTTAACAAAAGTCTCCCAGTAGTAATAACAACACAATGAAAGACAATGTTTAGAATACTAATTGGAAATAACAACAAAAGGATTTCCGCCCAACAACTGTTGAGCCTGTTGTGTGTCTATTGCTCGCCAACCATTCAAACAGGAAACTCGTCGCCAAAGCCGATAATCAACGCAAACAACAGTGTGAATAAGAAGAAGAAAAAACAGTCTTTGTTGCTGAAGAAGAGTTTGATGAAAGCATGAACTCTTAATTCAGCCTTGTTTGGGAAGAAAATTATTGAATAAACATTGAAGGCTTAAAAAGCGAACCAACAACAATGGAGGTGCGAGGGATGTCGCCATTTCCTGTCTCTAGCATTGAAGAGCTGGGCGCCATTGAATGGCGGGCTACAGGAAGTTGAATCTCAGAAACAAAACATGAATGGGAAACCTGCGTGAATAATGTTTGATGTAACTTCCCTTTTTTTTTAAAGTTATAATTATTTAGTTTTACACTTGGGTTTTAAACTTGTTATTCTTGTAGCTATTCATTTATTATTGAGGCAGATCGCAATTCTCACGCCGGTTTCATTGTTGTAGATTGAAAATCTCACATCTTTCACTTTTCATCATCATCATCATCATCATCATCATCATCATCATCATCATCATCATCATCATCATCATCATCATCATCATCATCATCATCATGCGTCATTTTGGCGACGCAAGCTATCATGGTCATTCACAACTATCTCTCTATTATTGGAAGTTCGACCACTGATCGTCTTCGGTCAACCCATCCAATAATGTTCTCCCACTGTCGATCTGTCTTTAACCGGGAAGGTTAACCCGGTCAACAAATGCCCGCAGAAGTCGGATGTGTCGGCCTAATGGCGCAAGAACGCAGCTCTGCTATAAACAGGCACAACGCAGTCACATCCGAAAAAAAAATCCGGATGAAGAAGATCTGTCTTTAACATCACTAGCTGTTCTGCTTGTCACAACCTTCACGTCCACACACAGGTGTACACCGTTACCATTCTTCTTCTTCTCTCCTTGACCCCCCACAGGAGCACAGCCCCCCCCCCTCCCCACCCACACACACATAGAAGACGTAAGTAGACAGGATACATCGAGAGCTGTGGAAGAGACTCAGAGACACATAGGAGACTCTTAAACGTCAAACAGAATTAGAAACTGCAAACACGCAGTCAAACGATCGATGCTACTGGTATAACCAACCACCGGCTCTGTGGCGAAGGGGTTACAGACGCAATTCGTACTCCCGCATACCGCGTTCGAAAAACAGCTGCGGGCGATTTGGCAGAAATCACAAATGGTTAGAAATACCGTGGTTGACTGCGACGTCCTGTAAAGGATATGCAACTAGATTTTATCACATCGCACACATACTGCAACACAAGCAGTGTGCTGACCGTTTACCTTTATATAAGAAAATACGCAAGCACAACAGCAGGCCAGAGTTGAAATAAATAAATTCACATGTATCGTTTGGAGTTGACAGATGCAGAAGAAAGAAGGACAGACCTAGAGGACACACTAGACAACACAACAAGTGAAAGCTATAGCTACCCCACGGGATTCAAACCTGATTTTCCCGGGAAGGTTAACCCGGTCAACAAATGCCCGCAGAAGTCGGATGTGTCGGCCTAACGGCGCAAGAACGCAGCTCTGCTGTAAACAGGCACAACGCAATCACGTCCGAAAAAAAACTCCGGATGAACGAAGAAGAAGAAGAAGAAACCTGATTTTGATATTTCTGTGTATTACAGAACTGAAATAACAACGTCACACACTTCAAGCGTGATAACAGGTCAGAACTGAAATAAAAAAACGACACACACTTCAAGCATGATAACAGGTCAGAAGTGAAAGAAAATCGTCACACACTTCAAGACATTATAGACCTAGTTCAATCAATCAATCATGTACCATACCGGAAAGCGTGGGCGGTCATGACTCGCCATTTCCCTCGATCACCAGCGTCGTGGATCAGCTCAGTGTTCCTGTCTCGTCCATGCCATGTGGCCAAGCCATCCAGGTATTTTCCTCTCGGTCTTCCTCTTGGTCTGTTCCCTTCGATCTTGCCAGTTGTCACCAAGTTCTCCAATCCATTTCTTCTCATAACATCTCCAAGAAATTTTGACTGTCTACGTCTAATTTCTCTAATCAATTTACGATTTTCATTTTTCTCCTGTAGTACTTGGTCATTGGTTTTTCTGTCTGTCCATGGTATTCTTTGCATTTTCCTCAGAAACCACATTTCTGCAGCCATCAGATGTTTTTCAGCTTGACTGCACATTGTCCAAGTTTCACATCCATACAAAAGAACAGGCTCTATGTATCCGCTCAACACTCTTTTTCTCGTTTCAACTGACATCTTTTTATTGGTCAGAATGTTTTTCATCTTGCTAAAGGCTACTTTCGCCATGGCGATTCTTGTTCTAATCTCTTCAAGGCATCTCCCATCAGACTGTTCCGAGATAATTGTACCGATTCACTTGTTGAAGAATATTCCCATTTACTTGTATATTACATTGTGGTACTTCGTTCTTCCTAGTGACGACCATAACCTGTGTCTTCTTACAATTTAATTCCAACCCCAGCTGCTCACTGTGTACAACAACTGCGTCTACTAATTGTTGTAGATCTTGTGCATTGTCTGCAATCAATACTGTATCATCTGCATATCTAATGTTATTGATGTTTCGTCCTCCAATGCTGATTCCATTTATATCTTCTACATTCCTGAAAATATTTTCACTGTATAGGGAAAAAAGATCTGGAGACATTACACATCCCTGCCTAACACCTCTCTTAATAGGTTGATATT
This sequence comes from Cepaea nemoralis, assembly GCA_014155875.1. Lineage (NCBI taxonomy): Eukaryota > Metazoa > Mollusca > Gastropoda > Stylommatophora > Helicidae > Cepaea > Cepaea nemoralis. The sequence goes on along the minus strand of JACEFZ010004239.1, from coordinate 140,433 downwards.
GTCCCACTTCATTATCAATCCTTATGGCAGCTTGTTGTTTCCAATATATGTTTTTTACAAGTCTAATGTCTTTCCCATCAATTTGTAGATCTGCAAAGCATATCTACCATGTTGACATATCTAACTCTATCAAAAGCCTTTGTGTAGTCAATAAAGCAAAGATGTATATCCTTGTTTACTTCTATAGCACGTTCAATAACTGTTCGCAGCATATACACAGCATTTACTGTACCCTTTCCTTCTACAAACCCACATTGTTCTTCCCCTATTTCAGGTTGTATTTTCTTCCTCACTCTTTTCATGATAATTCGTAGCAAAATCTTTGTGATGTGTCTCATTATACTAATTGTTCTATGTTGATCACATTCCAAGGTTCCTGATTTCTTTGGGATTGCAATAAATACAGTTACATAATTCAGAAGGTATATCTCCAGTATCATATAATGTCTGGTGTCTTGTCAGCAGTCTGGTGACTTGATCTAGTCCAAATTCTTCTAAAGCTTTAATCATGTCTGTTTGATGTTATCTGCACCGGGGGCCTTGCCAGCTTTCATATGCTTAAGAACATTTCTAACCTTCCATTATCTTCAAAATTGGCGGCCCTTCATTATTAAATCTAATCATCTATGTTAACCAACACAGAACTGGCACTATTAGCCACCGAACGCTGATGCTTATGCTGGGGGGAGGATCTGAGCACCTAAGGACCTGTCCGGAGTGCAATGAAGATACCCCAACTGATAACTGATAACTGATAATTGATATTAAATCTAATATCATACTATTCCTCTCTGTTATCAATATAAGGGTTTTTCACATAATCTGTCCATACATGTAGAATCTGATCTTTTTCTAATATGGTTTTGCCATCTTTAGTTTTTAGACAGCCTGTTGATGTACTTGTTCTTTTATTAGTAAGTTCCTGAATTCTTTTGTGCACTAATTTGGTATCTTGACTGTTGTGTTGGTTTTCAATTTCTAAGCACTTTTCCTCAAGCCATGCTTCTTTTGCCTCCTTACATAATATTCTGACTTGTCTGTGAATTTCTTCATATTATTTGGCAGGATTATTTTTGTTGAGTCTTCTTGTTTCCATCAGGTGTAAAATTTCTTCTGTCATCAATTTCTTACGACCCACCTTCTTTAAAATTGGAATAGTTTCTGCAGCCAAATTGATTGAATTCTTCAACATTTCCCATTGATCATCCACATCCTGGAATAATATCTCTAGATCAGACAATATATAAAATCTGTTCTGTACTTCTATGTTGAATTTGTTTTGTATTTCCTTGTCATTACTCAGTGTACACAATAAATATTTAGTGTTTCCTGTTATATACTTGACTTACTTCAACTTTTTCCTCAGTGTTCCTGTAAGTAGTCTGTGGTCGCAATAGCAATCAGCACTGGGAACTGTTTTTGCTATTGTTAGTGCGTTTCTAAATCTTCTGCTAATCAGAATTTAGTCAATCTGGTTTCTGATCCTACTATCAGGACTCCTCCATGTCCAGAATCTTCTAGGGTTTTGCTTAAACCAGTTGTTCCTACAATCATTTCCTGTTCTTTTGCCCACTCTAGGAGTCTGTATCCTCTTTCATTTCTCTCTCCTAAACCATAGTTTCATACTGTGTATCTATCAGGTTGATTTCCTACTTTTGCATTTAAGTCTCCTATTATGATGTTTATTTCTGAATTTTTACATTTCTTTAAGGTAGACTCTATGTCATTATAAAATTCCTCTACACGATCTTCACTGGATTCTTCTGTTGGGGCATATGATTGAATAACATTTATGCTAAAAGGTCTGCCACTCAATTTAACTAGTAGAACTCTGTCCGACACAGCCCAATATCCTTGAACAGATTTTGATGTTTTCCGGTCCAAAATAATAGTCACTCCCCTTTGTCGGTCTTCACCTCCAGAATAAATAATTTTAAAATCTTCATCTGTCTTGATGCCTGCTCCTGTCCATCTCATTTCTCACATCCCTGGACTATTAATTTTTTCTCTTTCTATTTCTTGTTTTGTGTTCTCTAATTTTTCGTCGTCGTTTAACGTCCTAACCAGTGTTGCCATCTCCCTTTGATGAAAAAGCACCAAAATCGACCCTAAAAAGCACCAAAGTTTTTAGGAAGCAACAAAAAAAAAAAAGCACCTACTGTTTTTATTACAAATGTAACAAGGTAGCACAGTATAATTTATTATTATCACTTCATATTACAATGAAATTTATTCCAGATCCGCCAAATCCCAACCAGAACTACTTTCGAGCCAAAAAAGCACCAAATTGCAATACTATTTTTGTGGGAAATAATAAAACAAGCCCTGGCGGTATTAATTCAAAATGTTATAAAGTAGCACATTATAATTTATTATTATCACTGAATATTAGAATGAAGTTAATTCCAGATCTGCCAAATCCCAGTCAAACAACTCCTCTTCAGTTTCTGTAGCTATTTCCTGTTGTGTTTGCTCCTGCGATGATGAGGATGATTGAAAGAAACATGTACTTGCCTCCTGTGATCCAATTTTTCGCAGAATATCCTTAGGTAGTTTAGAATCATGACAGCATTTGCCATATCTTTTCATTCCATATCTAATAGTCAAAACAGCTGTCAAACTCTTTATGCTAAGTATATTCCGCAATTTTGATTTTATAACTCCCATCTGAATGAAAATACGCTCCACGTCTGCATTAGAATGAGGTAAAATGAGCAGAGTTAAAGCTAAATCTGTAAGATCTTGGAAAGGATTTTCACCGGTGGCATCCCTGTATGAGGCTATGTCTGCCCACAGTCCAAGTGTGTCAGAGGTCTGTGTCCACTGCATATGATGAAGTTTTCTCCACTGGAAATCGATGCGGGTGAGAGTAGCTGCATCTTCTACAAACATTTTAGCAAGATCCAATATACAGGGCTTCATTGGCTGTAGACATTCACTTCCACTAAGACATGACATGGACTGCAACACTCGAACGTTATCGGGTGTACGTAAACGCAGCTGTGTCAATAGCTCTATTAGAAACTGGATGCACCTTCCACGAATTTTTCTCATCGGGAAATATGCTATTTCTTTCTCAAACTCATAACCTAGATTGGGATTATGATCTAAATAATCTTGAATAGCATCACTTTCTGTTATTTTTTTCCCAGGAATAGCAATCTTTGAACTGATAGAATCAATGAGCTGGACAAGATCGCTGAGTAGTTTTGTTGGATCCTGTATATCTGCTTCGAATTTCTTATTCACACTTTGAACTTCTCCGAGAATATGCTTGAGAAATATGAGATACACATAGTTTTTCATGTCGCTAAACATAGAATGTAGAAGTTCTGCTGTATAACAGCGCTCGTTGAGTCTTGCTACATCAAAATGAGTTCTGAGCTCGACCCACTGCTGCAATATTCTGACAATGGCAGATAGAATGGACATCCATCGTGTCTGGCTTAATTGAACAATCTTTAGCGGATGTTGTCCATCATTTATTGAAGCAAAAAGCTCCCTGTACTTTGCTTGACGAAGACCTGAGTGAGAAAACCAGTCATATGTTTCTCTAATCATGAACTCGATGTCCCTGGGCAGACAAGCAGCTGCAGCCTGTGACACTACCAGCTGAAGGGAATGACATACACACCTAATTAGTTGCCGAGTGCAACTAGTCTTTGCAACTCAAGTCCATTCTTGTTTAAACAATCTTTTAACGCATTGCATATTGCTTGTGCGTTGCAGTCACTCAGTTCAACTAAATCTAAGTAAGTAACTACAAACTGCTTTCTTGCCTCTGAATAGTACCCAATAGCTACTCCAAGTAGCTTAGTTTCAGAAATGTCATTGCTCTCATCAATCAATAAGCTGTATTTACTTTTGCCAATATCAGCTGTCAAGTCTGTTGTGAAATATGGTGCAAGTACATTTGAAATAACTGCTCTGCACTTAGTTCTCCTTTGCTGTCACCAAAGTGTACCTTGCAGAGTTCACTTAAATGGTCAACAACGCGAAGCGAAAAATGGCCAGCTATGAACAAACTCATGCATTCTTCTGTTTCCTTGACATCATCTTTCAGTTTGTCAAATGCAATTGTTGTTTGCCTTTGTGTACTGAATGGTTGTTCGGCTTTCTGAAGTTTCGTTGTATTCTTGTGCCTCTCAATATCATTTAACCTGGCTGCAATTGAACATTTGCAATATTTGCAAAAACACTTAGTATTATCCCCTTCTAATTTTAACAACCATTTTTGAAATCTCGTGTCACTTAGCCACTGTTCTCTGAAATGTTGACAATATTTCTTGCTCATGGTGAAACACAAATAAGCTTAAATGAAAGGATCATGTAGACACCACAAAATTATGAACTCGATTACAAGCTAATGTATTGTCGTTTGGACTTGTCTGGAAAATGGCGTTCGCTTTCAGCTAAATCGTATTAAGGGGAGTTAAATTAGTTGAATATTGCGCGGTAACGTACTAAGACTGTTTTACTCCCTCGCTTCAGTTCAAATTCGGCTTTTTAGTGTTCCCAAAATGAATTTTAAAGTAATTTTTACCCACCCCAAAAAAGCACCAAAAAGCACCAAAGCAATTTTGTGAAGCACTAAATTTACGCGGCCGCGCTAAAGGGAAAATTTTCGCACTAACTGACTTGAAAAAGCACTAAATTTAGCGCGAAAAGTACTAAAATGGCAACACTGGTCCTAACGTTCCATGTTGCTAATTTTAATGTCTCTGTCCTTGTCTTGCGATGATCAGTCTTAAGGCGAATCATAATGTACTAGGCATTTTTAAAGAGGTAGTTTGCCGTTGCTTTCCTCTATGGCAGTAACCGTATTGGTCATTTGACCGCAGCCATTGACCTAGAACAGAGATTAAAACGTCCCACACTTCAAGAAATTATAGATCTAGAACTTAAATAAACACGTCACACAGTTCAAGCAGATAACTGGTCAGAACTGAAGTAAAAACGTCACACACTTCAAGACATTATTGAACTAGTACTGAAATAAACACGTCACACACTTCAAGACATTATAGACCTTAGAACTGAAATTAAAAACGTCACACACTTCAATAAATTTTAGACCCTAGAACTGAAATAAAAACGTCACACACTTCAAGACATTATAGACCCTGGAACTACCTGGGAAGCCCGGTCAACAAATGCCCGCAGAAGTCGGATGTGTCAGCCTAAAGGCGCAATATCACAGCTTTGCTGTAAACAGGCACAACACAATCACGTCCGAGCGAGAGCCGAATGTCCTTCGAAACACCCGGGAAGGTTAACGCGGTCAATAAATGCCCGGAGAAGTCGGATGTGTCGGCCTAAAAGTGCAATATCGCCCTTCTGCTGTAAACAGGCACAACGCAATCACGTCCGAAAAAAAAAAAAAAACTCTTCGGATGAACGCAGAAGAAGAAGAAGAAGAAGAAGAAGAAGAAGAAGAAGAAGAAGAAGAAGAAGAAGAAGAAGAAGAAGAAGAAGAAAAAAAAAAAGAAGAAGAAGAAGATGCCCTAGAACTGAAATTTAAAAAAAAAGTCACATACTTCAAGAAATTATAAACCTAGAACAGAAATAAAAACGTCACACATTGAAGACATTATGGGCCTATGACTGAAATAAAAACGTCACACACTTCCAGAAATTATAGACCTTGAACTGAAATAAAAACGTCACGCACTTCAATAAAGTATAAACCTCAGTGACCACCACTAACCCCACCCTTTTTTCTCTCCCCCCCCCAAAAAAAAAACAAAACCAAAAAAAAAACGATGACTAAAACAAAACATATAGTTTAGTTTAGGTAGAGTTTAGTCGATGGATCACGGCACACGGATATAACCCATAAGTGCTCCGTTCTCCTAACTCAAACCTGAGTCTGGAGAAACTCAGCTCAGTGCACGAAATCCGTAGCACCGGCGAGGATCCTCAAATTCTTTGGGTAGATTTTTAACTAGAAATTTTGCCCGGGCAGCGCCGTTAGGCTACTCTTTTTCGATTTCCAACTGCAAGGGGATTTTTTACGTGCGCAACAATACACACGGGCGGCCGATCTCACTACCCAGAGACCAGGGGAAATTTTATTACTGGAAGTCCTGGTGGATTTTTTAAATAAATCTACCCAAAGTATTTCAGGATCCTCGCCGATGCAACGGAGTTCGTGCATTGAGCTGAGATTCTCCAGACTCAGGTTTGAGTTAGGAGGAAAACGGAGCACTTATGGGTTAAACCGTGTGCCGCGATGTTCATCCAACGACTAAAACTTAAAAAAAAAACTAAAACTACAATTTTCTCCTTTGTCTTTATTCCGTTTCTGATCTTTGCCCTCCATGCAACACGTTCAGCGGCGACTTGCTCCCACTGTGCATTATCAATGCCTGTATCAATCATGTCTCGCTTACACACATCTTTGTATCGTAGTAGAGACCGACCCTGAGATCTCTTACCCATCTGTAATTCACCAAAGCAGATGTCCTTTGGTATTCTGCCATCATCCATCCTCCTAAGATGTCCTATCCATCTAAGTCTGCGAAGACTGAGCATGGAATACACCGTCTCACAACCTGATCTTTCCAATACTTCAGTATTTGTGATTTTGTCTTGCCACTTAATACTAAGAATTCTTCGCAGACACCGCATATGAAAGCTGTTTAAACGTTTCTCTTGGTGTGAGTAAGTTGTCCAGGCTTCACTGCTATAAAGAAGAGTACTAAGGACACAGGCTTGATAGACAAGGACTTTTGTTTTGGCAGTAAGCTTCCTGTTCTCCCAGACTCTTTTTCTTAACCTGTTCATTGTTGTTGCTGCCTTACCAATCCGGATGTTGATTTCCTGATCTAGGGATAATTTGCTATTTACCACTGATCATAGATATGTAAAATGGTCTATCATCTCTAGTTCGGCGTCGTCAATAAAGATTGATGGTACCCTATATGTTCACCCCCCCCCCCCCCACCCTTGGCACCTTGCCGTCTTGACAGACGATAGTTTGTGCTTTAAAAAGGCATAGTTAGTTAGTTAGTTAGTTATCAGTTGGGGTATCTTCGTTGCACTCCGGACATGTCCATAGGTGCTCAGATCCTCACCCCAGCATATGCATCAGCGTCCGGTGGCTAATAGTGCCAGTTATGTGTTGGTTGACGAGGCGCTTTGTTTTCCCGATGTACCTCTCGCGTCTGGCTGTGCCGATTCTTACTCCCAGGTCTTTCATCCTGGAAAGCGATGTGGAATCACTGGCGTCAAAATCCTCTGTTCTCGCCATATCTTTAAGGGCGTTAATAACATCGGCACGATCCATGGGCTGGCCATCTACAGGGGGTGCAGAGCCAGCAAATTATCAGCTCGTTCATTTCCCTCGACTCCCGCATGTCCCGGGACAAAGATGAAGGTGACTTTGCGGACAACAGACATCCGCAGCGACTCAGTCCACTGTCTACGTACAGATCCAGCTTCGACCTTCTGAATCATGCTCATTGAATCACTTAGTACACACACGTTGGTATAATGCTGTGATTCCAGCCATATGAAAGCCTGTGTAACTGCCATCACCTCCATCGTCATGCTGCTCGTGGTCATAGAGTGGGCACCACTGGATTCTTGAACGGTTCGGCCCGCTGAACGGGCTGTAAATGCCCACGCACTTCTCTGCTGCTTTACAACAGATCCATCTGTATAGATGAGCACTTCGGGGCTATCTGAGTGATCATAGATGAGCGCGTTAACCTCTGCATTGACAGCGGCAGGGTTCTGCTCTCTGCACCGTCTGTCGAGTGTGATAATGCAGGAGAAGGTACACTTAAAAGCTGGAGGCACCGGCACCCATTCCTTGCCGGGGTTGATACTGGTAAGACTGCAGACCTGTCCGACGACATCTTCCGCCCGACCCATCCATGATTTGCCCCTCTTTAGCCTGTCACCCTTTTCTCTGAATACAGCGTCATGCAGAGGGTGCTGCTCATCTGCACTTATTTTTAAGTATGCACGAGCTCTCCAGATCTTGATCCTGTGTTCCATTGTCGGGAAGTCAAGGAGGTATCGCATTGCTACACAGCTGGTGTCTCTCGTGCAGCCCAAAATGATGCGCATGGCTTCGTTTTGTACCTTTTCAAGTCTTCCAATCTGTGTAGGGCTGACAGTGAGGATGGCCAGGGCATACTCGATGCGTGAAAGCACAAGTCCTTGGAACAGAAGTAATAGCAGTCTTTGCTCGATATTGGCAGTCGCCATGACTCTCATTGCTGCCAAACCTTTTCGAGCCTTCGTTATGACATAATCGACATGATCTCTGAAGGACAGGCTACGATCAAGCCTCACGCCAAGATATGTCATTGACTGGGTTCTACTCAGAATGCTCCCATCCATTCTTACTGCCGGCAGGTCTGTTTTCACAATATGGTTGTTTAGTGAGAACCATGTAACCGCTTGCCTTTGCAGGGTTGACAAGGGCATCGGCATCAGCACACCATGAGGAAATTCGATCTAGTTCGCCCTGCATATAGTTGGCAACCGCCTGTCTATCTCGACCCTGTCGATACACGAGGATGTCGTCAACGAATGATAGAGTCCTACCCCTCCCATCCAACTGTTGTTCAGTGATCGGCACCGTATACACGTTGAATAGTACTGGTGACAGTGGTGAACCCTGCGGCAATCCTGGACATATCGTTATCGGCTCAGAAGACCAACTCCCGCATCTTAGCACCACCTTCCTTTGGAGTAGAACTGCAGTAATCCATCGTACAAGGTGAGGGTGCACTTTCAGTCTGAGGAGGGTTTGCATCAAGTGCTCGAAAGATACTCTGTTATATGCGTCCTCTCTATGGCGGCCGCACATGTCTCTTCTCTGACCTGAAATCCTTCGTAAACATCTTGAGCAAAGACCGCCGCATTCAGCCATGACTCTTTGTTGCGTCTGTATCCTCCAAGTGTGGGCGGGAAGCAGCCGACATAATAACTGTTACCTATGGCGGTAGCGAATGTGACTGATAAGGCCAATTCGCGCTGTAAATGTCCGTTCACATTGGGTGCATGTGAACACGTGGTTATTTCCACCATCATGCACTATCTTATGTCTCACACGCTCGGTGTGTGACTTATCTGCAATAATTTTCTCCTTTGTCTTTATTCCATTTCTGATCTTTGCCCTCCATGCAACACGTTCAGCGGCGACTTGCTCCCAATGTGCATTATCAATGCCTATATCAATCATGTCCCGCTTGCACACATCTTTGTATCGTAGTAGAGGCCGACCCTCTACCATCATCCATCCTCCTAAGATGTCCTATCCATCTAAGTCTACGAAGACTGAGCATGGAATAAACCGTCACACAACCTGATCTTTCTAATACTTCAGTATTTGTGATTTTGTCTTTCCACTTAATGCCAAGAATTTTTCGCAGACACCGCACATGAAAGCTGTTTAAACGTTTCTCTTGGTGTGAGTAAGTTGTCCAGGTTTCACTGCCATAAAGAGTACTAAGGACACAGGCTTGGTAGACAAGGACTTTTGTTTTTGGCAGTAAGCTTCCTGTTCTCCCAGACTCTTTTTCTTAACCTGTTCATTGTTGTTGCTGCCTTACCAATCCGGATGTTGATTTCCTGATCTAGGGATAATTTGCTATTTACCACTGATCCTAGATATGTGAAATGGTCTACCATCTATAGTTCGGCGTCGTCAATAAAGATTGATGGTACCCCATGTGCACCTTGTGACATAATCTGTAACTTCTTTTTGCTAATTGTTAAACCAAATTCAGAACAAGCATTGGGGAATGCAGAAAGTAGACATTGCAATTCTTCCTCAGAGTGGGTTGTAACTGCAGCATCATCTGCAAAAAGCAACTCTCTGATCAGTACCCTCCTAATTTTGGTCTTGGCCTTCAATCTCTGAGCATTGTAGAGGCCGCCATCTGAGCGTGAGTGAATGTATATACCACCATCCTGATCACGAAAGGCATATTTCAGTAGAAGTGAAAAGTATATTCCAAAGAGGGTGGGAGCTAGTACACAGTTAGTTAGTTAGTTAGTCGCAGTTCCAACTTCACAGCAACGGGTCGTCCCCATTATGCTCCGTTCCTGTGCCAGTGAATATCGCACAAAACGCTCCCCACTGCCCAATGTGAAAAGTGGAAAAGACAGGAGTCTTGACAAACAACAGCCCGCACAGATACACTGTGCATAATGCTGCCACCAGAATGTCAACACAATAGTTCCCCACGAAACGCCCAGTTTATCTCTGATGGAATCGGCAGTCATTTTCCCACCTGGATGTTTCCTAGATGTTCACCCACACAGTCCACGAAATACAGTTCATCGTCGATGGCAGTGGCAGTCAACCAGAAGCCCAGCAGCCACGCATTTCTGAATAAGGCAAAAACCGGTCAACTCTGGGACATAGCCATCTGCCATCGCTCCGAACATGCAGTCACATTCCAAAATACCTCGGGCAGATTCAAAAGCATTTCACACGAAATTCACAGTCACAGTGTCGCGCCACGCACTCACTCAGTAGCAGGGCGACGGAACCATCAAGCCTCCTTAGTCGCCTCTTACGACATGTGTGGTAGGCTGCAGTGTTGCTATTCTTTGCTTCCCTTATGGGCCCCGGCAACACACGGGAGAGCTAGTACACCACAACCTTGCTTAACTCCACTCTTGATTTCAAACTCTTCAGAAGTTGCACCATCAAACTTGATTATACCCTTGTACGACTGACCAAATCAAATGCCTTTGTGAGGTCGATGAAGGCAATAAACAGTGGTTGTTACCATATACAAGGTACACAATACAGTTCTGAACGTATACCTTGTATAGGTATACCTACACACTTCTGAACGAGAAGAGGCTGGCCGAGTGTCTAGATTGCCGTATTCTCCTTCGGGAGACCCGAATGGAAATATGGAAGTGAATCATGGGGAAACAAAGAATTAAATGGCTGGAGATTATGTATGGAAGTTAATCATAGGGAAACAAAGAATTAAATGGCTGGAGATTATGTATGGAAGTGAATCATGGGGGAAAAGGGATTAAATGGCAGGGGTGGGGGGGGGGGGTTGACTTCATTGCATGGTGTTCTATCCCACATGGCTCAACCTTCTTTCAGAACACGAGCAACACTGCTCCAGCAATGACCCCCATGGGTCTCCACCATAATTCCGCACATGAACTTATGGACAGAATCGGACAATGAACCTAGGATCTGCATAGTGCGAGGACAGCACGGCCACTTCACCGTGCAGATTCCTTTCATGGACAACTGACCGATTGGTGAAAAATGACTTTCAAGCTGCAGAGACTATCTTGAACAGATAAAGAGATTAATGGAAAGAAGTGGTCAGTCACTCCTAATAAAAACAGACAATTCGCATACCTCTAATCTCTACATCGTTCATCTACTTCTATGAGAATGAATCAATAGTTGTGAATTTGTGTATGCACATTCTTTGAACATGTCACAATAGGATAAAACTGAAAAATGTCATGGCAAAAGGATAGTGGGATAGAAAGCCAGACAGAGAAGAACCTAGAAGCAAGATGCTGGTCAACTTGGGATAACGACATGGAGAAACATCCGTGCTGGGACTGACCAGTAACATGCATGACTGGAGGCAGTGGACCACCACGCTGACACGCTGGCCAGTATCAGGTGCCACCAACTACAGTATCAAGAAGAGGCGTCATAGATGCAGAGTGTTTGTATGGTACAATGCTACACATGCAAATACAATAATTTCCAGTTGTGTACACACGTGAAAGCATGCAGGCAGTTGTTACACATGGGTTAACAGTGATTAAAGAAACCACACACAATAACTTGTTGTCTGTATCCGTCAGTTCTGTGACTGTCCCAGCTTGACCTCTAGTGCAGCCATTCCACGTCAACTACACATAGCTTCCAGGTAACCTCATGAAACCTGGCCCATTAACATTTGTATACAAGTGAGCTTGCCTACATAAGTCAGTAAGTAAGCCCCCCATTGGCACGCCTTGGGGGAATATGATACTTGGGGCATGTGATGCTTGGGGCATGTTATGCTTGGGTTTATGATGTTTGGGGCATGTGATGCTTGGGACATATGATGCTTGGGTTTATGATGCTTTTTGCATATGCTGCTTGGGGAATATGATGCTTGGGACATATGATGCTTGGGTTTATGATGTTTGGGGCATGTGATGCTTGGGACATGTGATGCTTGGGGCATGTGATGCTTGGGGAATATGATGCTTGGGGAATATGATGCTTGGGGAATATGATGCTTGGGGAATATGATGTTTGGGGCATGTGATGCTTGGGGCATGTGATGCTTGGGGAATATGATGCTTGGGGAATATGATGCTTGGGACATATGATGCTTGGGGAATATGATGCTTGGGGAATATGATGTTTGGGGCATGTGGTGCTTGGGGAATGTGATGCTTGGGGCATGTGATGCTTGGGGAATATGATGTTTGGGGCATGTGATGCTTGGGGTATGTGATGCTTGGGGCATGTGATGCTTGGAGCATGTTATGCTTGGGGAATATGATGCTTGGGGCATGTGATGCTTGGGGCATGTGATGCTTGGGGCATGTGATGCTTGGAGCATGTTATGCTTGGGTTTATGATGTTTGGAGCATGTTATGCTTGGGACATATGATGCTTGGGTTTATGATGCTTGTTGCATATGATGCTTGGGGCATGTGATGCTTGGGGCATGTGATGTTTGGGGCATGTGAAACTTGGGGCATGTGATGCTTGGGGCATGTGATGCTTGGGGCATGTGATGCTTGGGGCATGTGATGCTTGGGGCATGTGATGCTTGGGGCATGTGAAACTTGGGGAATATGATGCTTGGGGCATGTGATGCTTGGGGCATGTGATGCATGGGGAATATGATGTTTGGGGCATGTGATGCTTGGGGCATGTGATCTTGGAGCATGTTATGCTTGGGTTTATGATGTTTGGAGCATGTGATGCTTGGGACATATGATGCTTGGGTTTATGATGCTTGTTGCATATGATGCTTGGGGAATATGATGCTTGGGTCATGTGATGCTTGGGGCATGTGATGCTTGGGGCATGTGATGTTTGGGGTATGTGAAACTTGGGGCATGTGAAGCTTGGGGCATGTGATGCTTGGGGCATGTGAAACTTGGGGCATGTGAAGCTTGGGGCATGTGATGCTTGGGGCATGAGATGATTGGGGCATGTGATGCTTGGGTTAATGATGTTTGGGACATATGATGCTTGGGGCATGTGATGCTTGGCGTTATGATGCTTGGGGAATTTCAGGCATGTGGTGCTAACCCTATAATATTATTATCCAATCAACACTTGATGGTGTGATATCTCCCCCCCCCCCTCTTCCCCCCCCCCCCCCCCCGATACATTTCCAGGTAACCTTTTTAATTTTAAGCTGGGCTCATTTTGGAGGTCAGGTCAGTGTTAACTTTCTACCTGGCTGCTGTGAATTGATTGATTGATTGATTGATTGATTTAGGAACCGACATCACAGCATTCGGGGCATTCCCATAAGCGCTCCGTCCCCATCCTCAACAGCCAGCGAAGAGTTCCAACACTAATAGTACCAGTAGCAATCTGATTATATGTGCGTCTCGCCTTTCCTCTGAGCGTCGAGCGTCGGCCAGATCCCCTCGTCACCCCTCGCTGTCTCATTCTTGCCAGACCATGGTGATCCATTTGCTCCTCCGAGGTGTACACATGCTCCCACAAGGTCGCAACCACATCTGCTTTGTCATGCATCAATACTCCACCAAGTTTTGCCGAGCCAGCCAATCTGTCCGCCTGTTCATTCCCCAGCACACCAGCATGCCCCGGAGAAAAGATCCAGACGATGCTTGTCACCCGTGACTTCCGAAGCGAAGCAAGCCACTCTGCACGAAGCTTGCCTGTCTTCACCCTACTCAGCATGCTTTCTGAGTCAGTTACAATCACGATGTTTGTGTATCGTATTCTCCATCCAGCGGAAAGCTGCACTGACCGCCTCCACCTCCATTCTTAAGCCAGATGTTGTGGTATCATATGCCAGGCTCTCCTGCACCAAACGTCGACCATTAGCTTTTGCTAAGAACCCCCAGGCACTTCTCCTACCTCTCAACACCGACCCATCTGTGTAGATAATCACATCACCTGAGCGAGCATTATCCTGAATTAGTTGCTGGATTTCCACTTCCGTGGCCCCTGCTGGCCACTCCCTGCACTCCCGGCTCAATGTGATTATAACTCTGCACAAGTCTGACTGCTCCGCTGACACTCTGACCCACTCTTCTCCTCTCTTAATGTTCTCCAAGGGGCACACCTGCCTGATCGTATCCTCCGCCTGAGCCATCCATGATTTCCCTCTTATCAGTCGCTGACCCTTAACGGCGTCCAGCGCCTCATGCAACGGGTGATCTGTGTCTGCAGCTACTCTGAGGTATGCCTTCGCCTGCATCACCTTGAGCCTACCTGCAACAGACGGCAAACCAAGGATGTAACGCATACACACAACTGGGGTGTCTCTGGTGCATCCCAGAATGACTCGCATCGCTTCGTTCTGTATGCGCTCTAATTTCACCAGCTGACTCTTTGAGACAGTGAGCAGTCCTAGTCCATAATCAATCACTGAGAGGATCAAGTGATGGTATAGTGTGAAAAGCATTCTCTGCTCTGTGTCCATTGCAGCCATAGTTTTAAGTGCATTGAGTCCCTTTTGAGACCTTGTCATAACCGTCTCCACATGGTCCTTGAAGGACAGGCTCCTGTCAAATGTGATTCCCAGATACTTCAGTTTGTTCTCTCTGTTGACGCTTCTACCATCTATCGTGAGGCTTGGGACATCAGCTCTCACAATCCTGTTGTCCAGAGAGCACCACAAAACAGCTGCCTTTTCTGGGTGGATGACAGCACTCATTTCAGTGCACCAGTCAATCACATTGTCTACTGTTGCCTGTAGCTCCTGGGCTGTTTGCTCCCTATCTCTCCCCTGCCTATATGCAAGAATATCATCTGCAAATGTTAGTATCCTTCCAACCCCTGGTGCTTCTAGGTTTGCAATCTTGCTCGTATACACGTTAAAGAGCACCGGTGAGATTGCTGATCCCTGTGGCAGTCCCGGGGTTAAAATATGTGGCTCTGAGGTCCATGCACCCAGACGGAGAGCAACCCGGCGAGAATGTAGGACGGCTGCTATCCAGTTCACCAACCAGGGATTGACCCCCTTCTCCATCAGTAGCGGTCATCAAAATATCATATCGAACTCTATTGTATGCATCCTCGAGATCAAGCGCTACCGCCATCGTTTCCTGTCTACTCTGGAACCCCTCATAAACATCAAAGGCAAAAGTGGCTGCATTTGACCAGGTATCTTTTCCTGGCCTGTAGCTCCCCAGGCCTCTTGGAAGAAGCTTCCCCCTTTCCAAGAACTCTTGCAGCTTGACAGCGACTATCTTCTCTAGAACCTTCCCAAATGTATTTTGAAGGGTGATGATCCTAAAGCCACTAAGCTTTGAATTATCCTTGAATGGTTTTGGGAGAGGGATGAGATAGCTATGCACCCAATCCTGCGGTACTGATGCTGTCCTAATGCTCTGGTTAAAGCAGTCGGTCATTTCCTTCAGGTCTGCATCGCTCAAAGCCTTCATGTGGCCATACCTAACCCCATCGGGCCCTGGTGCCGTGTCTTTTGCCTTTTTCAAAATATGTTTAACATCTTCAACCCGTATGATGTCTTCATAATGCATATTCTTCATGGTGCCAGATAATTCCTCTCTAACTGCATCTCTGGTGTCCGCATCATTATGATTGGTCTGCTCTAAAAATCTCTGGAGAAACGCCTCCCCTTTCTCTTTGTCTGTTGTCACGCGCACACCATCATCTCTATAAATTGTTCCCACTGTCATAGGCCGATCTTTTCTTTGCATTTGTCTGTGCAGTTTCCAGAATTTTCGCAGTGTTTTATCACCTCCAATCTCCTTCATGAAACATTCCCATTTTGCGTTTTTGGCCTCTGCAGCACAGCGCTTGAAGACCTCCACCTTGTCTTTCTTGACATTTTCCGCTGTGTCCACTTCCTCTCGTGAGCTTCGGGGTGTCTGTCGCACTTTCCTTAGCTGCTTCACTGCAGCTCTCTTTGCTTTCCAAGCCTGGTCTACTTCTGGGGTCCACCATGGGGGATGCAAAAAAGGAGTTTTAACATTCCTGTTGCAAGCCATCTGAGGCGTCCAAGAAGGCTATCTGCCCACTCATACCGAAAGGTCTTGCGCGCTCTCCCAGCTTTCCTGGCTTTAGAGATCAGGACTGAGCATGGCAAGTGATCACTCCCATGGTCATTCAAAACAGTCCACTTTACATCAAGGACTGATGACTGGGAGACAAGTGCCAAGTCAATAGCTGTGTCTGCATCGCCAGGCCTCATTGCCATTCTAGTCGGCCTACCATCATTTATGCAGACCACATCGGAGTCCACCATGGCATCCGCAAGGGCAATTCCCTGTCGGTTTTCTCCACTACTGTCCCAATCTCTGCTCCTCGCATTGAAGTCTCCACATATGAGTAGCCTATCACCTGGTAATTCCTCCAATTCCTTAAGCCAGTCCCAGTGTTCCTTTCTGACAAAACAGTCCACTGTAGCATATACATTTATGATGTTCCAACTTAAGCCACCAATCTCCATTTGTATACCCTGGACCTCTCTTGCACTATGATTCCACTGGCTCAAGTCAAGTACCACATGCTTCACTCCTTTCTTCACCAGCAGACCTTGCCCATGTCTCTTCTGCCCAGTAGGGTTTATATAACTGGCGTACCCAGGGCAATGGTATTTGTCTGTATTTAGCTCCTGGAGCATGAGGACATCAAAATCATATATAAGCCTCTCCAATACAGGACCTCTCTGCCTGGCACTACGACAATTCCAGTATCCCACTCTTACATGGTTGAAACCTAGTCTCTCCACTTTTCGTCTTGTTCTCCTGGCGCCTGCCCTCCTATTTCTATGTCTTCTTCTCACACCATTTCCTCGCCTTCTCCTCCTCACGCTCTCTTCGCTAGCCTCTGAAAGATGTGTCAAGCGCAGAGCACGTGCTCCGTAGCTCCGGCGACGATTCCCGTGTTGAATTAATTCCATAAGCAAAGTTTGGATATTTCAGGAAATAAACGGTCGCCCTAGCATTGCCTGCTTGCTAGGGAAGTAGCAGGGGATGTCCCACAGGAGTCCATACGTCTGGTGCCGCCCCACACGCCTGCCAGACGTCCAACGTTAACCCAAGACCATCCAGTTCCTCAGCACTCTGGTCCACCTTGAACTTGGGGGTTTATATTTGGAGGTTTCCGTCTCCTAGATGGACTGCTGTCCAAAGCTAACGGGTTCCCCCTACCATGGGGAGAGGATAGAGCGCCCCTGACTCGCTTGGCAGGCATGTCTCCGAGCATATGAGGCATTTTCTAAGGAACTCAGAACCCACCCTGAGACCCTGCCTCGCCCTCTGTGCCCACCACCAGTTGGTTCGCGGCTGCTTATTGGGTATTCGCAGCTAACCTCTATATCTAGAGGTCGTTCCACGATCCGCCACCTGTGGACGCGATCCGCCACCTGTGGACGCGCTGGGTTGGGGATGGTCGCCCCGAATTCAAACCCATGACCACGGCCAGCAGGTTCCCCCAGCCTGTGTATATACCACGACTAACGTGGGGGGATACGTCACGTGGTCACATTGTCCATCAATGAGTCACACTGACCACTGTAGGCAACTGCTGGACCAGGTTCCTGGAGCAGTATCATGACCCATGAAGTGAAACTGTGCACGAGCACGGCCATCCTCCCCAGATCATACAAGGTGCGTGAATTGTTGTATGGCAGTGAATCATGGACACAAACAGGGATTCAAAGGCAAGGTGATTGACTTCACTGCACCAGGTCCTGCCCCATATGGCCTTCTGTCCGCTGAGCAGCTTGCCTAGAGCATCACGGGAAGCGCCAGCACCATTGCTGCAGCAATGACCCCCACCGAAGGTTCACTACATGCACTCTGAACTGTATGTGAGAGGGTTACAATGTAAGTGTACCAGAATGCACGTATACTAGAATGGCACTGTTGTGGGTCAAAGGTACAGACCATGGCAGAAACTGCCGCAGGAATGAGAGTTGTTAGGTCTTCACACATTCTAGGTTACATGCATACTGGGCAGGGTGATCACTTCCCTTCCTCGCTGCCTTTATTTCCCAGACAATTCCAGGACAAGCCTGAAAGCTGTCTGGCGCCCATTTTATGAGGCTGGATTAATCTTAGAGCGGTACTGGTGAAACATCATCCTGCGATGGCTGGGGATTGAACTCGGACTTCAGTTTTGGCAAGTGCACCTTTTGCGAGTAGTTTTCTCATTGTTAGGTTCAGTCAAGGTGTGTCTGTACAGCCAACACTCTATCTGTTGCAGGTAGTTTTCTCATTGTGAGGTTTGGTCAAGGTGTGTCTGTACAGCCAACACTCTATCTGTTGCGGGTAGTTTTCTCATTATTAGGTTCAGTCAAGGTGTGCCTGTACAGCCAACACTCTATGTGTTGCAGGTAGTTTTCTCATTGTGAGGTTCGGTCAAGGTGTGCCTGTACAGCCAACACTCTATGTGTTGCAGGTAGTTTTCTCATTGTGAGGTTCGGTCAAGGTGTGCCTGTACAGCCAACACTCTATGTGTTGCAGGTAGTTTTCTCATTGTGAGGTTCAGTCAAGGTGTGCCTGTATGGCCAACACTTTATGAGTGCAGCTGCAGGGAGATGCTGACTGTGTGCACCATGCAGCCGACATCTCCCGTTATTGACCTCTGTCTGAGAATGCCAGGCACTTGATCAACTATCCAGTGACCAGGCATACAGATTTTCCCCAGCAGCTGTCCTGAGAGCACTCTCATCAACTTGGTTGGCCTCCCTCTGGACAATGGGTTGGAGCTGGCGGACAATGGGTTGGAGCTGGTTGACAATGGGTTGGAGCTGGTGGCCAATGAAAGACCCACAATCCACACGAAAACTCGACCAGTCCAGGTCTAACCCCAACCAGGGTGTATCATGACCTGGTGACATTCTACACATGTGACCTTACAGTCAAGGTCACGCACACCCGGCTGGGTTCTGGCCTCGGAGAGGAGAAGGACAGCTCTGCAACACAGCCCCCCCCTCTAAGGGTACTTGAGTGCTGGGTCAGGAGGGGGGTCTCTACACCAGCCTTGCTGCGACAGATGTAGCCCCTTGTAGCAGCACAACTACCATAACAAACAAGCTACGGGATCAACATTAACATATTTACAGGATTCCCAAAACAACCAATCAACCAACAGGATTGTAATCAAGCACCGCTTGTAGTTATAGATGGTTATCATACCTTGCAGCCATTCTGGCCCCCTTCCTGGAGACATCTCTCATCAATCCTAGACCCATAACATAACAGATAAATAATGTGACACATCTGCTGTCTGATTTCCTAATGGGCTTAATTAGCAAGCTAACCATTACACCATTATGGTTAATTCAACTTTCTATTCACAAATGTATGTATCTTACTCCAAGGACCAGGTGGAGAAGGCGGAGGAACAGATTGAGAACCCATGTGTGGAAAGAATGAGATTGTGGGGGATCGGCAGGGGTTCTGGAAGAATCTCAAAACTGAGAGGGAAGACCAGGAGAACATTTAATCAGATAGCTGTGGGTACGATTAGTAGTATGATTCTTCACTGGCTGTTGAACGAGGGGACTGAGCATGTATGGGAATGTCCTGAGTGCAGTGATGCCGGTTCTTAACTCAACTCAACTCAACTCTTACTCCAAGGATAAAAGTAAAACAGCAAATATACTAGAGCTTCACCCATACTGATATAGTGCTGGCTAGGGGAGAAAAGGTTAGAGGACAGCTGCAAATACCAAAGGTGTTTCCTGTGAGTACTCTCTGTTTTAATGCCATGACTACAATTGAAAAGACCTAGTCTCTAAGTAGACAATAATGTGGTGATATGTAGTTTTAAACAGTTTGTTGAATGCACCATAGCAAAGCATATCACACCACACAGCATGGCTTCACAACAGTCTTTTAATGGCAGGAGCGCTCTGGCACAACCGAGCACAGAATTACAGAAACAAGAATTTAGTATCAACAAAGCAACACCAATAAAATTATTCAACAAAACAACGGGCAATACACAAATAAAGTGAGAAAGCTTTACCCAGCTTGATGTTTGGAGACTTGCTCTGGTTGGTCACTGTGAAAGGGACTGTCATTTTGGTATCGAGGCACCACAGACTCACTCCGGCCTGGGCTAGAAGCGCTCACTGGTCTCAATGCTGAACCTGGCAACTGCTCATGACCGAAGCTGGCAGTACTGTCCAGACTTTGGTTCTGATGTGGCGGTGGGTGACTAGAGTCTGGTGGAAATATCCCTTTAGACTTACGAGGACTATGTACCACTCCTTCACTTATGCCTTCCTTTCTGACTTCCCTCAGTCTGCCGTCTGCTCTTTTATTGAAATTTCTGCCTCTGTTTTGCTGAGGATCACACAAGCCCTTGTTCTTCCACCATATGTACATCTTGGTGCGGATTGACAGTAGTCGTACACATACACATCATCAGCATTTCCTTCGGTGTGATGGGAGTGTTGGAAGCTTGAGGCAAAGTTATTCAACAAAGACTGTCGTTGTTTTTCATAAAAATTACCAGCAACTCCAGCACCAAAGCCCGCGCTACCACTTGAGGATGTAGCGATTTCACTCATTGGCCGCTTCTGCCTTCTGACAGGTGAGTCTCTGATTTTCACACTGACAACTTCATTTCTGGCATTAGAAGAGAGCGGTACTTGAGAGCTGGACTGAGCGTGGTAAGTGATAGGTCATCCAGACTACTGCTGGTGTAGCAATGCATGAGGTAGTTGCTGGAGCTGCTGTGAATGTAACTGCTGCGAAGGACTCTGGCTGTCCAGGTACGGCCGGGACCGCTGGGGGCTCATACTAATGCTGGGTGGCAGAGGTAGAGGTCTGTTGGCCATCATATTTGGCTGCTGCTGCTTAGGTGGCCTTGCCTGAGGAACAAAATGACGGATACAGTAGGTTACATGAGAACATTGTTTAGTGTCAGTCTTGCTTCTTCTGCCTTTTGTTGCCTGAGGAACAAAATGATGATACAGTAGATTACACGAGGACATTGTTTAGTGACAGTCTTGCTTCCTCTGCCTTTTGTTGCCTGAGGAACAAAATGATGATACAGTAGATTACACGAGGACATTGTTTAGTGACAGTCTTGCTTCTTCTGCCTTTTGTTGCCCTGGTAGCTTAGGCTTTCAACCAGCTCATGTAGCTTTGCAACCTTCTGTAGTTTGTTCCATGTCTGTCCCATATGATCTTGGTGTCTATCAGGGGAATCTGTGGTAAGTGCTCTGAAGGTGCTGGGTCTGTTCCTGGTTTCCGTCATTTGGTTCACAAGTGCAATTTATCTGAAGACCCAGAGCAGAGCTGTGCTCTGTGTGACATTTTCGGTGGGTCACTCAGTGATACACTAACAACATTTCAGGAACAATCAGTGACAATGTAAAGATGTATATTTTCAGTAATCCCTGAATAAGATACCTCAGCCAGACCTGACTATTACCAAGAGATAATATGTTACACTGGACATGCTCTTAGTCCAAAGGTAACTAACTACAAGCACTATTTGCTACCTGTCAATACAGCTAAGTTTTTACATGAATGTCGATTTCGCCACTCATAGTCACCATTCAGTCCACAGCCTTCTAATATCTATAAATTTACACCCCTCAGAAATTGGATTCACGCTGTTTCAGTTATGTTGTGTACTTCCATGGGCAGCAATGGAAATTCATTGGATACTATTCTGTGTTCCCCTCTGACTTATCACTTAATGAACATCCTCTCAGGCTTGAGCACGTCAAGGGACGGAGCATGTATGGGAATGTCCTGAGTGCAGTGATGTCGGTTCTTAACTCAACTCAACTCTCTCAGGCTTGAACTTCTTCTTCTTCTGCGTTCATCCGGATTTTTTTTCGGATGTGACTGCGTTGTGCCTGTTTACAGCAGAGCTGCGTTCTTGCGCCGTTAGGCCGACACATCCGACTACTGCGGGCATTTGTTGACCGGGTTAACCTTCCCGGGTCTCAGGCTTGAACAAGACAACTGCATGGTGGACAATCTGAAATTCAACATAAACTATCAAGTTTTTGACATCTGCTGATCATTTTGATTAACCTTGAACTGACCTCATTGGTTCCCACACAAGAATGTGTCCTATCCAGTAAGTGACAGTTCCTCCTTGGAATTTGTCTAGTTCTGTGAGCTCTTGATTGACGAATTCTGCTTTACCATTGTAGACCTTCTATTCAGAGTGGGCAATTGTAAATGAATGATTGCAATTTATTATCATTTTCCACATATACAATCCATACAGCAGTGCTGATCTGATAGAGTTTTATACCCTAAGTTAGGCACCTGTCTTTGTGACCTCCACAAATTTGCTATTGCCATGAAAGCTCCATTTTGTATTCCTACTTTCATCTGTCTGTTTGTTGCTCTTACTTTGTCTGTATTATGACTCCATTTCTTGATGTAATGTAACACCAAGACAGAATAATTTTATCAGGCTATCATTTGTCTTGTTTACTCTCATTATCTATGTGTTTCTGCTATGTATTTGTAAATCTAGTTGTTCCAATCCTCATCAAAATGGTGTTTATTGTGCACTTGAATTCAGATGTTGGAAAAAAGATGGCACATTAGGGTGCAAGGTCTAGATTATTAAACCGTCCTTCACATGTCACTGACTTCCATTAGCAAAATAATATGAACTGAATGTTACAGGGCCACAGAGTAGAAGCCAGTAAGTGACTGATCACAAAAGCTCAATGACTATTCAGATGTAAACACAGATGGCTTGCCTTGATTTGTGTCATCGCAGACTGACAAATGTTCTGTTGTTGAGTTTTGATGATGGGGATAGGAACTCCCCCACAACCCTTATCCAGTGCCTGTCCTGTGCAGAGCTTCATGCATCCCCATGTTCCAGGTTTCTCCAATGTCTTGCGTCCATCTTCATGCTGACCAACCCGTCCCACTTCTACCAGGAACCAGGCCTTCCGTCACGGATCTCTCCAAGCCCACTGTGACATTTCATGCTGGTCAACCCGTCCCACTTCTACCAGGAACCAGGCCTTCCGTCACGGATCTCTCCAAGCCCACTGTGACATTTCATGCTGGTCAACCCGTCCCACTTCTACCAGGAACCAGGCCTTCCGTCACGGATCTCTCCAAGCCACTGTGACATTTAAAGTGGCCAAAGTATTTCAGTTTTCATAAATAATAATATTTATGAACCAGTTTTCTTCCACGTTCAGGTCTTTCAAAAATGTCCAGATGTTTCTTCTTCTTGTTCCACAATATTCCAAGAATTTCACCACAACATTTGGGCATAAAAGCACCAATTTTCATCTGAAGGTAATATAACAATGTAATGTGACGCCCTCTTCCTAAACCAATTCTCTAACATGTAAACTCGATACACCATCTTTGGTTACCACCTCCATGGTCTACTGCTCCTGATTCCTTCTGTCACTGGTGTTACATTAACCCGGTCCAAACCTCTTGTTACTTTAACTCTTTGTTCCATGATGGTCTTATTTCAGCACATTCATATTCATACATGTATCACAGCGAGTAACAACTGCTTGAGAAAGAAAGAATCAAACTGACATCTGACTAGAACAGAAAGAGTTACAGGAGGTGACTTCAGCAACTGACAACTTCTTACTTGTTCTTTCCAGAATTCTCTTTGCAAAACTCTTGCTGATTGGATGTCCTCATCATTTGTCATTGAAAGGCGTCTGTCAATTTCGTTCTTTAAGGCAGTAACTGGGGAACCTATGTTGGCAAGGACACAGAGACCAAGGTTTTATACAATCTTGTCTATCGAGAACTGGTGAAGCTCTTATTCATCTTCTTTAAAGACTGGATTAATGCTTGTAGACACAAAGCAATGTTTCAATATAATGACAGATGAGTCATCATCAAGATGAGTGAGCGGTCGTGCTTCACCATCTTACATGACTGCTAGACTCCTGGACCAGGTCTGTGTTCTTGTCCCGAATATACCATGTGGCCAAGTCACCTATGTATTTATCTCTTTGCCTTCCCCTGGCTTTTTCTCCCATCATATTTAAATGGACGAATCATGATTTCCTGGACATCTGTAAAGAAGGTAGTTTGTCATTGCTTTCCTTCTTGGCAGTAACCATACTGGTCAATGACCATGGCCATTGTCTATGTAAAGAGACACCCTGCCTACGTCGTGAACTTGAGACCATAACCAACAACTATCTGTTGGCTGCTCTGAAGGTCAATCCACCACCTGCACAAAGATGAATGGTGAATGTGAAAGTAAACTTACATGAGCAGGGGATTGTGACCACAACATGAAGATTGTTACAGCAATAAAAGAATTTTTTAAAAAGTCGCTTAAAAGTCGACTTCATTGCACCAGGATTTTTATCCCATATGGCTTGATCTCTTTCCGCAATGCGGAAAGCATTGCACAAAGCACAAACTCCGTAGCTCTAGCGATGACCGCTGGAGTCTCGGAAAAATTTCACTCGTGAACTGAAGGACGCGGCGCGGAATCGAACCCACAACCTTCAGAGCCTGAGTGAAATGGCTTGACCACTTCGCCATGGAAACTCCAAACAATAAAAGAATGGAATATCCGAGTATAAGATATTGTGGCAGTTGAGTTGTCCAGCTACAATACCTGCAGAAGTGTCATCAGCATTGGTGTCAGGAGAAGGGCTGGGGGTATTTCTTGGTGTAATAGCAGTTGTCAACTTATTCCATCCGGATTAACTTTTGATAATATCTCCTGTTCCAGTCGGTTGTTACATTAAACCACTGTATCCCAACTGTAACTGCTTCTATCCCATAGTGTTATGGACATCTTATAGACATCATTCAATAGGCTCCTAAACCAGTCTCTCCATTTCAACAGCCCAAGCCACGTAGGTAAAGTGGACATTTCTGCCACTGCCTTAAAATCTTGCTCCAGTGACCGCATGCGTATGTGCATGTGTCTATTCTCTGTCATTTTTCATGTGCATGTGGGTATAATAACAAATGCACGTTTTTACCTCATTACTTAATGTCCCTATTTCTTTACCCCTTTCTGCATTGTTGTCTGCCCACTGTATGGTTTTGTTTATGGTATTCCATACAGACATGTGGTTGACTTATTTGTTTCAGTCTTCTAGCAATAAAGTCTTGTTCTTGAAATCTCTGATAGAGACTTTAGTCACAACACTTGCTTGTATATGTGTGTGTCTTTCCATTTGTCGTGCAGCCCTCTCAGTTATATTTTGTGTTCATTCAGTTTTTAAAACTTTTAAAAATAATAACATTGGATAGAACAATCCTTCTTCTTCGTTCATCCGGAGTTTTTTTTCGGACGTGATTGCGTTGTGCCTGTTTACAGCAGAGCTGCGTTCTTGCGCCGTTAGGCCGACACATCCGACTTCTGCGGGCATTTGTTGACCGGGTTAACCTTCCCGGGGGAACAATCCAAAGTAATCAATTACCTGTCAGAAAAAGTTCAGAAAGAAAAAAAATTTAGCAAGAAAATGACAAGATGGCCTTCAGTAATAATCACACCAGAATAACACACAAGACTTTTGCTACCAGAGTTCTGATGTCGTCATGTGGTGTTACAAATAAGGAGGCAAGATGACTGGTCAGGCATGTGGGAGATTGAAAGCAGTGACCACACACTGCTGGCTAGTTTCCCCCACAGGGTGTTGCAGAGGGCTAGCACATCTAACACTGCTAGCTATAGTTTTCCCCACAGGATGGTGTATAGGGCTAGCACATCTAACACTGCTGGCTATAGTTTCCCCCACAGGGTGTTGCAGAGGGTTAGCATATCTAACAATGCTAGCTATAGTTTCCCCCACAGGGTGTTGCAGAAGGCTAGCACATCTAACACTGCTAGTTATAGTTTCCCCCACAGGGTGTTGCAGAGGGCTAGCACATCTAACACTGCTAGCTATAGTTTCCCCCACAGGGTGTTGCAGAGGGCTAGCACATCTAACATTGCTAGCTATAGTTTCCCCCACAGGGTGTTGCAGAGGGCTAGCACATCTAACACTGCTAGCTATAGTTTTCCCCACAGGATGGTGTATAGGGCTAGCACATCTAACACTGCTGGCTATAGTTTCCCCCACAGGGTGTTGCAGAGGGTTAGCACATCTAACAATGCTAGCTATAGTTTCCCCCACAGAGTGTTGCAGAAGGCTAGCACATCTAACACTGCTAGTTATAGTTTCCCCCACAGGGTGTTGCAGAGGGCTAGCACATCTAACATTGCTAGCTATAGTTTCCCCCACAGGGTGTTGCAGAGGGCTAGCACATCTAACATTGCTAGCTATAGTTTCCCCCACAGGGTGTTGCAGAGGGCTAGCACATCTAACACTGCTGGCTATAGTTTTCCCCACAGGATGGTGTAGAGGGCTACCACAGGATGTTGTAGAGGGCTAGCACATCTAACACTGCTAGCTATAGTTTTCCCCACAGGATGATATATAGGGCTAGCACATCTAACACTGCTAGCTATAGTTTTCCCCCACAGAGTGTTGTAGAGGGCTAGCACATCTAACACTGCTAGCCATAGTTTTCCCCCACAGGATGGTGTAGAGGGCTAGCTATAGTTTTCCCCACAGGATGTTGTAGAGGGCTAGCACATCTAACACTGCTAGCCATAGTTTTCCCCCACAGGATGGTGTAGAGGGCTAGCTATAGTTTTCCCCACAGGATGTTGTAGATGGCTATCACTGCTAGCTATAGTTTTCCCCACAGGATGGTGTAGAGGGCTAGCACATCTAACAATTCTAGCTATAGTTTTCCCCACAGGATGGTGTAGAGAGCTAGCTATAGTTTTCCCCACAGGATGGTGTAGAGGGCTAGCTATAGTTTTCCCCACAGGATGGTGTAGAGAGCTAGCTATAGTTTTCCCCACAGGATGGTGTAGAGAGCTAGCTATAGTTTTCCCCACAGGATGGTGTAGAGAGCTAGCTATAGTTTTCCCCACAGGATGGTGTAGAGGGCTAGCTATAGTTTTCCCCACAGGATGGTGTAGAGAGCTAGCTATAGTTTTCCCCACAGGATGGTGTAGAGAGCTAGCTATAGTTTTCCCCACAGGATGGTGTAGAGAGCTAGCTATAGTTTTCCCCACAGGATGGTGTAGAGAGCTAGCTATAGATTTCCCCACAGGATGGCGTAGAGGGCTAGCTATAGTTTTCCCCCACAGGGTGTTGTAGAGGGCTAGCACATCTAACACTTCTAGCTATAGTTTTCCCCACAGGACGGTGTAGAGGGCTAGCTATAGTTTTCCCCACAGGATGGTGTAGAGGGCTAGCACATCTAACACTTCTAGCTATAGTTTTCCCCACAGAATGTAGTAGAGGGCTATCTATAGTTTTCCCCACAGGATGGTGTAGAGGGCTAGCACATCTAACAATTCTAGCTATAGTTTTCCCCACAGGACGGTGTAGAGGGTTAGCTATAGTTTTCCCCACATGATGGTGTAGAGGGCTAGCACATCAAACACTTCTAGCTATAGTTTTCCCCACAGGACGGTGTAGAGGGCTAGCTATAGTTTTCCCCACAGGATGGTGTAGAGGGCTAGCACATCTAACACTTCTAGCTATAGTTTTCCCCACAGAATGTAGTAGAGGAGAGGACTATCTATAGTTTTCCCCACAGGATGGTGTAGAGGGCTAGCTATAGTTTTCCCCACAGGATGATGTAGAGGGCTAGCTATAGTTTCCCCCACAGGATGGTGTAGAGGGCTAGCACATCTAACACTGCTAGCTATAGTTTTCCCCACAGGGTGGTGTAGAGGGCTAGTACATCTAACACTGCTAGCTATAGTTTTCCCAACAGGATGTTGTAGATGGCTATCACTGCTAGCTATAGTTTTCCCCACAGGGTGGTGTAGAGGTCTAGCTATAGTTTTCCCCACAGGATGGTGTAGAGGTTTTCCCAACAGGATGTTGTAGATGGCTATCACTGCTAGCTATAGTTTTCCCCACAGGATGGTGTAGAGGGCTAGCTATAGTTTTCCCCACAGGATGGTGTAGAGGGCTAGCACATCTAACAATTCTAGCTATAGTTTTCCCCACAAGATGGTGTAGAGAGCTAGCTATAGTTTTCCCCACAGGATGGTGTAGAGGGCTAGCTATAGTTTCCTCCACAGGGTGTTGTAGAGGGATAGCTATAGTTTTCCCCACAGGATGTTGTAGAGGGCTATCACTGCTAGCTATAGTTTTCCCCACAGGATGTTGTAGAGGGCTAGAACACCTAACAGCTTCTAGCCATAGTTTTCCCCCACAGGGTGTTGTGGAGGGCTAGCACATCTAACACTGCTAGCTATAGTTTTCCCCCACAGGATGGTGTAGAGGGCTAGCTATAGTTTCCCCCACAGGATGGTGTAGAGGGCTAGCTATAGTTTCCCCCACAGGGTGTTGCAGAGGGCTAGCACATCTAACACTGCTGGCTATAGTTTTCCCCACAGGATGGTGTAGAGGGCTACCACAGGATGTTGTAGAGGGCTAGCACATCTAACACTGCTAGCTATAGTTTTCCCCACAGGATGATGTATAGGGCTAGCACATCTAACACTGCTAGCTATAGTTTTCCCCCACAGAGTGTTGTAGAGGGCTAGCACATCTAACACTGCTAGCCATAGTTTTCCCCCACAGGATGGTGTAGAGGGCTAGCTATAGTTTTCCCCACAGGATGTTGTAGAGGGCTAGCACATCTAACACTGCTAGCCATAGTTTTCCCCCACAGGATGGTGTAGAGGGCTAGCTATAGTTTTCCCCACAGGATGTTGTAGATGGCTATCACTGCTAGCTATAGTTTTCCCCACAGGATGGTGTAGAGGGCTAGCACATCTAACAATTCTAGCTATAGTTTTCCCCACAGGATGGTGTAGAGAGCTAGCTATAGTTTTCCCCACAGGATGGTGTAGAGGGCTAGCTATAGTTTTCCCCACAGGATGGTGTAGAGAGCTAGCTATAGTTTTCCCCACAGGATGGTGTAGAGAGCTAGCTATAGTTTTCCCCACAGGATGGTGTAGAGAGCTAGCTATAGTTTTCCCCACAGGATGGTGTAGAGGGCTAGCTATAGTTTTCCCCACAGGATGGTGTAGAGAGCTAGCTATAGTTTTCCCCACAGGATGGTGTAGAGAGGTAGCTATAGTTTTCCCCACAGGATGGTGTAGAGAGCTAGCTATAGTTTTCCCCACAGGATGGTGTAGAGAGCTAGCTATAGTTTTCCCCACAGGATGGTGTAGAGAGCTAGCTATAGTTTTCCCCACAGGATGATGTATAGGGCTAGCACATCTAACACTGCTAGCTATAGTTTTCCCCCACAGAGTGTTGTAGAGGGCTAGCACATCTAACACTGCTAGCCATAGTTTTCCCCCACAGGATGGTGTAGAGGGCTAGCTATAGTTTTCCCCCACAGAGTGTTGTAGAGGGCTAGCACATCTAACACTGCTAGCCATAGTTTTCCCCCACAGGATGGTGTAGAGGGCTAGCTATAGTTTTCCCCACAGGATGTTGTAGAGGGCTAGCACATCTAACACTGCTAGCCATAGTTTTCCCCCACAGGATGGTGTAGAGGGCTAGCTATAGTTTTCCCCACAGGATGTTGTAGATGGCTATCACTGCTAGCTATAGTTTTCCCCACAGGATGGTGTAGAGGGCTAGCACATCTAACAATTCTAGCTATAGTTTTCCCCACAGGATGGTGTAGAGAGCTAGCTATAGTTTTCCCCACAGGATGGTGTAGAGGGCTAGCTATAGTTTTCCCCACAGGATGGTGTAGAGAGCTAGCTATAGTTTTCCCCACAGGATGGTGTAGAGAGCTAGCTATAGTTTTCCCCACAGGATGGTGTAGAGAGCTAGCTATAGTTTTCCCCACAGGATGGTGTAGAGGGCTAGCTATAGTTTTCCCCACAGGATGGTGTAGAGAGCTAGCTATAGTTTTCCCCACAGGATGGTGTAGAGAGCTAGCTATAGTTTTCCCCACAGGATGGTGTAGAGAGCTAGCTATAGTTTTCCCCACAGGATGGTGTAGAGAGCTAGCTATAGTTTTCCCCACAGGATGGTGTAGAGGGCTAGCTATAGTTTTCCCCCACAGGGTGTTGTAGAGGGCTAGCACATCTAACACTTCTAGCTATAGTTTTCCCCACAGGACGGTGTAGAGGGCTAGCTATAGTTTTCCCCACAGGATGGTGTAGAGGGCTAGCACATCTAACACTTCTAGCTATAGTTTTCCCACAGAATGTAGTAGAGGGCTATCTATAGTTTTCCCCACAGGATGGTGTAGAGGGCTAGCACATCTAACAATTCTAGCTATAGTTTTCCCCACAGGACGGTGTAGAGGGCTAGCTATAGTTTTCCCCACATGATGGTGTAGAGGGCTAGCACATCAAACACTTCTAGCTATAGTTTTCCCCACAGGACGGTGTAGAGGGCTAGCTATAGTTTTCCCCACAGGATGGTGTAGAGGGCTAGCACATCTAACACTTCTAGCTATAGTTTTCCCCACAGAATGTAGTAGAGGGCTATCTATAGTTTTCCCCACAGGATGGTGTAGAGGGCTAGCTATAGTTTTCCCCACAGGATGGTGTAGAGGGCTAGCTATAGTTTCCCCCACAGGATGGTGTAGAGGGCTAGCACATCTAACACTGCTAGCTATAGTTTTCCCCACAGGGTGGTGTAGAGGGCTAGTACATCTAACACTGCTAGCTATAGTTTTCCCAACAGGATGTTGTAGATGGCTATCACTGCTAGCTATAGTTTTCCCCACAGGATGGTGTAGAGGGCTAGCTATAGTTTTCCCCACAGGATGGTGTAGAGGTTTTCCCAACAGGATGTTGTAGATGGCTATCACTGCTAGCTATAGTTTTCCCCACAGGATGGTGTAGAGGGCTAGCTATAGTTTTCCCCACAGGATGGTGTAGAGGGCTAGCACATCTAACAATTCTAGCTATAGTTTTCCCCACAAGATGGTGTAGAGAGCTAGCTATAGTTTTCCCCACAGGATGGTGTAGAGGGCTAGCTATAGTTTCCCCCACAGGGTGTTGTAGAGGGATAGCTATAGTTTTCCCCACAGGATGTTGTAGAGGGCTATCACTGCTAGCTATAGTTTTCCCCACAGGATGTTGTAGAGGGCTAGAACACCTAACACTTCTAGCCATAGTTTTCCCCCACAGGGTGTTGTGGAGGGCTAGCACATCTAACACTGCTAGCAATAGTTTTCCCCCACAGGATGGTGTAGAGGGCTAGCTATAGTTTCCCCCACAGGATGGTGTAGAGGGCTAGCACATCTAACACTGCTAGCTATAGTTTTCCCCACAGGGTGGTGTAGAGGGCTAGCACATCTAACACTGCTAGCTATAGTTTTCCCCACAGGATGTTGTATAGGGCTAGCACATCTAACAATTCTAGCTATAGTTTTCCCCACAGGATGTATAGGGCTAGCACATCTAACACTGCTAGCTATAGTTTTCCCCACAGGATGTTGTATAGGGCTAGCACATCTAACACTGCTAGCTATAGTTTTCCCCACAGGATGTTGTATAGGGCTAGCACATCTAACAATTCTAGCTATAGTTTTCCCCACAGGATGTATAGGGCTAGCACATCTAACACTGCTAGCTATAGTTTTCCCCACAGGATTTTGTATAGGGCTAGCACATCTAACAATTCTAGCTATAGTTTTCCCCACAGGATGTTGCAGAGGGCTTTGAATACAATGGCCCAGGTATAATACCAAGGTCCCGGGAAGGTTAGCCCGGTCAACAAATGCCCGCAGAAGTCGGATGTGTCGGCCTAACGGCTTCAAGAACGCAGCTCTGCTGTAAACAGGCACAACGCAATCACGTCCGAAAAAAAACTCCGGATGAACGAAGAAGAAGAAGAATACCAAGGTCAAGGGATATTTTTCTGACCACACTGAGTTATGTGGCTGATACACCATCTAAATATGAGTCTGAAAATCTCCCTCAGAAGCAAAGAGGTGATGAGAAAGACAGAGCATCACATTATATCATATAACAGTGATACCGAGGTAAGGGGTTCAACCCCTACACCGGACAGTTAGTCTAAAATGTTAACCTATCGTCCTTGACTTGAGGATTTACATTACAAGTACCTCTGAAGTCAGAGTGGGTTTGCCTGATGGCGAGGGACATTGTTAATAGGGAAAGCTAATTCACACACAAAATTCAGCCCAGCACTACTAGAAGTATTGTGAACGGACTATGCTTGAGTTCAAAGCTAGCACACACACACAAAAAACCAGCAGTATCTGCCATGGGGTGACTTTGTTTACCTGTTTATGTTTTCAACTCCATGAATCCTTACCTTTAAATTTGTTTACATGTTTATGTTTTCAACTCCATGAATCCTTACCTTTAAATTTGTTTACCTGTTTATGTTTTCAACTCCATGAATCCTTACCTTTAAATTTGTTTACCTGTTTATGTTTTCAACTCCATGAATCCTTACCTTTACATTTGTTTACATGTTTATGTTTTCAACTCCATGAATCCTTACCTTTAAATTTGTTTACATCTTTATGTTTTCAACTCCATGAATCCTTACCTTAAATTTGTTTACATGTTTATGTTTTCAACTCCATGAATCCTTACCTTTAAATTTGTTTACCTGTTTATGTTTTCAACTCCATGAATCCTTACCTTTAAATTTGTTTACCTGTTTATGTTTTCAACTCCATGAATCCTTACCTTTAAATTTGTTTACCTGTTTATGTTTTCAACTCCATGAATCCTTACCTTTACATTTGTTTACATGTTTATGTTTTCAATTCCGTGAAACCTTACCTGTAAATTTGTTTACATGTTTATATTTTCAACTCCATTAATCCTTACCTTTACATTTGTTTACATGTTTATGTTTTCAACTCCATGAATCCTTACCTATAAATTTGTTTACATGTATATGTTTTCAACTCCATGAATCCTTACCTTTAAATTTGTTTACATGTTTATGTTTTCAACTCCATGAATCCTTACCTGTAAATTTGTTTACATGTTTATGTTTTCAACCCCATGAATCCTTACCTTTAAATTTATTTACATGTTTATGTTTTCAACTTCATGAATCCTTACCTTTAAAATTGTTTACATGTTTATGTTTTCAACTCCATGAATCCTTACCTTTAAATTTGCTGTTTGAACTTCGTGTCTCCACAGATTCCTTGATAGCCAAGGCAGAGAGGGGATGGGGTGGGGGAGAGGAAGGCACTGAGCTGGATGTGGAAGCTGCCTGGGAAACAGAAGAATGGCATCTTGAATACACATTTGTTGGCTGTGAATGAAACATGATGACATTCAGACAATTGTTACAGACAATATTTTGTCACATGCATCAACGCAATAACAGGTAAAATGCTGACAACACATAAAAGCTTGTGCCCTGGTCAAATCTTGGGAAAGACAACCCAACCAAAGTTAGGCAGAGCTCAGAGTGTGATGCACTCCCTTGAGAGATGAATGAAGAAGAATAACAACAAAGATATTAAACATAGAATAAGAAATAAGATACAAGAACACAAAGACATTATACCATTCTTACTGTGAGTAAATAAACTAAATAATCAACATTAACATCTAGGGATGGTAAAGGTTTTAGGTCTAACTCTATAAGACGGATCACAAATGAAGTGTGAGTGAAGAGGAGGCTGGAGCACATGAACTTACCTGGGTGTGTATTGACAGTGATCCTTTACAGAAAGTAAACCAAACAAAATGTGACCATGGAACTAACCCCTCCAATATTCTCACTTCTTAAACACAGAAATAAACTATCACAAAGCTGTTTGCTGCCACTGTGATGTGACAGCAACATCACATTTTGTAGGCCAAGAGCTAGAAGGAATAGGTGGCCAATCTTGTCCTCCTTTGGCAAGCAACAAGCCCATACGTCAAACCCGTGTCTGACCATGCTTATGGCATTACCAGCTCACTTCCCTAGCAACTTCGCTAGCGAGCAGCATTTTCACTGCCAACAGACAGAACAGCAGCCTTTACAAGTGAGCCAGTCTCTCTCTCTCTCACTGCCAACAGACAGAACAGCAGCCTTTACAAGTGAGCCAGTCTCTCTCTCTCTCTCTCTCTCACTGCCAACAGACAGAACAGCAACCTTGACATGTGAGCCAGTCTCTCTCTCTCTCTCTCTCACTGCCAACAGACAGAACAGCAACCTTGACAAATGAGCCAGTCTCTCTCTCTCTCTCTCTCTGCCAACAGACAGAACAGCAGCCTTTACAAGTGAGCCAGTCTCTCTCTCTCTCTCTCTCTGCCAACAGACAGAACAGCAACAAGTGAGCCAGTCTCTCTCTCTCTCTCTCACATTTGCTTACACGCATGCACGCACACGCACACACACACATCTTCCCTTTCTATCTTTCTTTTAGCACGAGGTCAGGATTTAACAGATTTTGGTTTTCAAGATATGAACAGAAAAACATAATTATTAAGAATAGAAACAAATACTTACAAACAACATTGAAGGGCAAGGAGAATAAAGATTGCAAGAAATATAAACGTCATGCTAAAAGCTATCCTGCTGTCACTTCTGTCTCATAAGTATATTTCTCTGTGGTGTCATTCATCAAGTATATTTCTCTGTGGTGTCATTCATCAAGTATATTTCTCTGTGGTGTCATTCATCAAGTATATTTCTCTGTGGTGTCATTCATCAAGTGTATTTCTCTGTGGTGTCATTCATCAAGTATATTTCTCTGTGGTGTCATTCATCAAGTATATTTCTCTGTGGTGTCATTCATCAAGTATATTTCTCTGTGGTGTCATTCATCAAGTATATTTCTCTGTGTTGTCATTCATAAAGTATATTTCTCTGTGTTGTTATTCATCAAGTATATTTCTCTGTGTTGTTATTCATCAAGTATATTTCTCAATAGCACAATTCATCAAGTATATTTCTCGATGGTGTAATTCATCATGTATTTTTCTCGGTGTTGTCATTCATCTAGTATATTTCTCTGTCTTGTCATTCATGAAGTATATTTCTCTGTGTTGTCATCAAGTATATTTCTCTGTGTTGTCATTCATCAAGTATATTTCTCTGTGTTGTCATTCATAAAGTATATTTCTCTGTGTTGTCATTCATAAAGTATATTTCTCTGTGTTGTCATTCATCAAGTATATTTCTCTGTGTTGTCATTCATCAAGTATATTTCTCTGTGTTGTCATTCCTCAAGTATATTTCTCTGTGTTGTCATTCATCAAGTATATTTCTCTGTGTTGTCATTCATCAAGTATATTTCTCTGTGTTGTCATTCATCAAGTATATTTCTCTGTGTTGTCATTCATCAAGTATATTTCTCTGTGTTGTCATTCATCAAGTATATTTCTCTGTGTTGTCATCATCAAGTATATTTCTCTGTGTTGTCATTCATCAAGTATATTTCTCTGTGTTGTCATTCATCAAGTATATTTCTCTGTGTTGTCATTCATAAAGTATATTTCTCTGTGTTGCCATTCATCAAGTATATTTCTCTGTGATGTTATTCATCAAGTATATTTCTCTATGTTACCATTCATCACCTTTGTTTGCTTGTTCCTAGCCACAGTTTCACTTTCCCTGTCAACTGTCCGAAGCTGATAGATATCTGAGACGTGCAATTGTTTACGGCATCTTTAGTCAAAGTATCATTAACATTTTCCTGTTTTCAGTTGTTGGAAATATGCCCTTTTTATCTGGCTTCATAATACATCACTGCAAAAGTCTATGTACAACTGGGTAGCAATGGTAAAATTGTGGCTTGTTCATTCAGTAATCAATGCAGCAGTCTGGAGTTTGAAGCCATGGTAGAACTGTGGCTTGTTCATTCACTGATCAGTGCAGCAGAATGGAGATTGCAGCCCTAGTGGTATTGCGGTTAATGCATTTCCCTATCAAATTGGTAACCAGAGGCAGGATGAATTTCTCTGATCAATACAGTCTCATACGAATGGGTATCAAAGAATTTGGGGGGATGGAAGGGTGTAGGGGAAAGGAACTGGCCACTGCACCTCGTGACATGGCCTAGAATATGTGAAAACTAAACACTTCAAAAACTCAACAGCGGTATCTGCTATGGGACTACCCTTACCTTTTGTCTGTAACTCAGTCACATCGACCACTCTGCTACCAAGACTATATGTCTTTGTGTCAAGCAGGCTCATCAAACATATAATTTGAATGTGAAGATACCCAACCTGTTGCCAGTAAGTGGTTTTGTGTAACTCTCCTGGCAGGTGTCAATTCAATACTGACTCATTTACTGAATGTGTTAAATTCACTGTTTCTATGAATCATGGGAAACTAAATTTTCTAGTTATTTATTACATATCAGGAAAATCACAATATGTTCGCCAGTTACCACTTATATGACAAAAGCACTTTTAATTTTCTTCACAACCATGAGTAATATATAAATAAACAGAGAAAGTGTAAAGAACTGCTTAGTATTGAAAGTCCAGGAAATTAAGTAATTGGCCGTAGTCAATATCCAATGTTTTTAGGTATAGAATGGGCTTTTGTTGGACACATTGCTGGGTATTGAATGGGTCAAGATAGCAGTAAGTGTTTGGTCAAGAACGTTGTTCAATGTTGGATAAGTTGTGTATAGAATGGGTCAAAGTAACAGCTAGTATACAGTCATGGCTGCCATTCAATGGTGCAAACTTCAGGGTAGAGAACTGGTCAAGATAACACCAATTGTTTGCTTGTGGTTACTGTTCAATGTTGCAGGTACAGAATGGGTAATGATAACAGCAATTGCATGGTCATAGTACAGACCTCATAGAATGGGTGAAGAAAGCTGGAGTATTTGGTGGTGGTTATTCTTCAATGTTGGACAAGTTGCTGGATATATAATGGGTCAAGATAACTGAAGTATTTGGTCGTGGTTATTGTTCAATGTTGGATAAGTTGCTGGATATAGAATGGGTCAACATAACTGAAGTATTTGGTTGTGGTTATTGTTAAATGTTGGACAAGTTGCTGGATATAGAATGGGTCAAGATAAGTACTTGGTCATGGTTATTTAGTCATGGACCATGCCCTCCATCACTATTCTGTCTAAACCCTGTGACGTTTAATATGGCCACAATATTTCAGTTTCTGAAATACTACGCTGTTTGTGAGTCAGTTTTTTTTGGTGTTCAGATCTTGTAGAAAGTCAGTATTTTTCTACTTCTTGGTTCAGACTATTCTATGAATTTCTCTGAAAGTTTGAAAGCCCTGATTTTCTTCTTTAGTGATTGTGAAATGGCCCATGACTTACATCCATATGCTGCACCAGGACAGGTGCATATTCTCACAAATGTTACCCTACTTTGCTAGCTGTTGTGTCCTCCTCCATACTTCTACAGCCAGTCCACGGCTGACTTCATCTCTATATCCTCAATGTTGTTGGTTATAGAGCCACATTTTCAGTTTCTTCATTGTTTATATGTGTACTCATTTCTTCATCGTTTATATGTGTACTCATTTCTTCATCATTTATATGTGTACTATGTTATTTCTCAATTACGGGCATTATTCAGAAGATCAGTTATATTGCAAGATGACTGAAGATGTTGATTACATCTGTAGTGACCTTTGACATAAACAGGTGGAGGAGTTCATGATCCAGAGTAACAGACATATGTAACCAATGAGGCCTACTGGCAAACCTATTGATGTCATGCAATCATGAAGTCAGCCTTCAACTGTGGCACAATGTCAGCTATGCACACTCCAGTGCACTGAACAACAGACTTGCAGATGCATCCTACATGGATTAGTTTTTGTGCAGTTTGATTTTCTTGTACAGAACACTCTAGTTTCCCGTACCATGCTTTTTATGTGGCTAAAACTAATTAATTAGAAACTATCCATTCTTCAAAATATATACATATATATATATATACCAAAAACTTACATCTTATTATTTACATTCAGAACACACACAACGCCGGTTTCCCTGGCGAAAGGGTTAAGGACGGTGTTTGCAATCCTGTATACCCGCGTACGAAACAGCTGCGTGAGATTTGGCAGCGGATCGCATCACACTGGTTACTTACGGAGGTATGTGAGCCGGTCATTGAGAAAGCAATGGCAAACTACTGAATGTAAAACTTGCCAAGACATTAATAGCAGCTGAAAGATGCTGGTGTTGACTGTGATGTCCTGTAAAGGATATGAAAAAAAAAAAAAAAAAAGAAAAAAAAAACACATAGAACATGTTTTAAATTTCAAAGCATACATTTCTCAAGCAAGCAAACCCAAAGGGCTACATTTCTCTACATTACAAAACAAAACACCTAAGGCAGATATCATTGTCGGTGTCTTTATTAACTATACTTAAAATGAAGCAAATTAATGGCTTTAAAACAGAAAATGGCAAACAAAGCAAAATAAAAGAAAACAAAATCCTCTTCTATACAATGAGGCCAAGACCAATAAAAAAAAAACACAACTAACATGCATAAGTGATGATACAATTTTGACTTCAGTAACTAAATAGTCAATACTACAAAGGAAGATAACAACCATTTGCAAAATAAAGACAGCAAATATGCTGGGGAAAAAAATGTATGTATTTGTTACTACCTTTATATACTCTGATTGTAAATGTAAACACTTATTAACTATACTTTAAATGAAGCAAATTAATGGCTTTAAAACAGAAAATGGCAAACAAAGCAAAATAAAAGGAAAAAAAATCCTCTCCTATACAATGAGGCTAAGACCATAAAAAAAAACAAAAACAACTAACATGCATAAGTGATGATACAATTTTGACTTCAGTAACTAAATAGTCAA
This sequence comes from Cepaea nemoralis, assembly GCA_014155875.1. Lineage (NCBI taxonomy): Eukaryota > Metazoa > Mollusca > Gastropoda > Stylommatophora > Helicidae > Cepaea > Cepaea nemoralis. Next base: position 101,536 of record JACEFZ010004239.1, on the reverse strand, counting down.
TACTACAAAGGAAGATAACAAACATTTGCAAATAAAGACAGCAAATATGCTGGGGAAAAAAATGTATGTATTTGTTACTACCTTTATATACTCTGATTGTAAATGTAAACACTTGCTGGGGAGTAACAGACAGACAGATAGGTTGAGAGACAGACTGAGATATAAGTGGGTCTTACAGCCTAAAATGTCCTGCTGTCAAATGTTAGAAAGACATTAACACTCTATGAGCATTCAATATATAAATAACAAATTGTACATTCAGCTGCGGAAGCTGTAAACTCTGTACTGCAGACACAATACTGCTTCTCTAAACCTGCTAATGCTGGTACATATACTAGATCATGACATACATAAAACAGAAAGTGTTTGATAACAACCACTTACAGCCTTTTAATGGAATGATTAGATATCTTCAAACATGTCAATGGAATATCTTTAAACAAAGATATCTGCAACCAGTAACAAATTAAAAATGAATGAGCAAGTGACTAATTAAAAAAAAAGCCTCCAACACTAGCTACAAACAGATCGTAAATTTAATTTGTGAGAAGTGTTGTGGATGTTAGGAGATAGCTGACTAGAAGGACTTTGTTATCATCAAGACTACTGATTAGAAAGTGATCATATAAGATGAATAAATTCACTCACTGGATCAGTAAGTCAGTCAGAACACTGGTGTTGTCTGATCCTCCCAGAGCCTCTCATTCTCATCAGCTCATCACAGAGTTGTGCCCCAACACCCCTGCATACCTGCTTGATGCAGTCTTCCCAAGGGCTTCCTCTTCTTCCTTTCCATGTATCTTGCCCTTGAGTATTTTTTATTAAAGACCTCCATGTTTAATACTGTCAGCAAGCCACGGTTCCCTTTCATGTATGATGTTCAATAGTCGTCTATTTTCTTCAATGTCTTTAAGAATATGTTCATTTGATCTCTTGTCTATCCAGCTTTGTCTTTGCAACCCGCGATAACTAAACATCTCAAAAGCTCCCCAGTTCCTTCCATCTCTCTTGCCTCAAGTGTTTAAGAGCTGTATTGTGTTACGAGTAAAATATATATAACTAGTGATTATTTTCACAGTTCAACATTGGTGTTACTTGATTTTATGAAAGTCTGTTTCTCTCAAAGTGACATTTGGCTGTGGCAATTCCTGATCCTATTTCAGTTTCACATTGAGCATCTTCTGTAAATTTGTTACCCATCAGATAGGAAACTTATGCACAATGGTTTAGCCTCAAAATCAATATTAATGTTTCATGTGAAATGCTTTAGATGTTGTTCAGTAATTGTCATTTTAAAATGCAATTTTTGCTTGTTCTTTATTTCTGCAACACCACTGCCATTAGATGTAATCCACATACTTAAAAAGTATCTATAATATACACTTTTGAGATTTGCAAGCTACACAATTTAAAACCAACAATATACATGAAACAGAAAATGCACATAAAGATGGTAGGTTCCAACCAAATGAAAGACTGAGAGAGAACACCCTTTACAAATAGCAACATTTGCCAATTAATAATATTTTACAATCAACATCATTAAGTGCCTTGCCGACTTGCAGAGGTAATTATGCTTCTTCTTATTCTGCAATCTTCCAAAGCTTGTATGCTTGTCATATGCTGACACTTTATCTCTCAGGTCATATTTCTGTCAAATTTTCACATGTTGAAGCTTTTCTCTTCTCTTTATGTGGCTCAGAATTAACAACTGTCTCTTTCTGGTATTTGTGGAAAGTTGTGTCTGTGTTTTAGCCTCATTCAAAACATTTAGGCAAGTCTTTGTTAGTTCAAGAATTTTCAGTATTCTTCTGTAAATTCACACCTCTGAGGCCTCAACAGACTGTTGTGATTGTTTACTAATTGTCCATAATTTACAGCCATCTGATTAAAACTGGTTCTATGATACTTTTACATTCTTTTATTCTAACCTTCAATGACAGGGATTTATTGCATAAGATATTCTTAATTTTATAAAATGCAACTTTGCTTGTTCTATTGTTCTTAATCTAGGTGAAATATCTTTATGCCTGATGTGATTAATACTTAAAATAGAATGTAACAATTTTCCTTTCAAGAAGATCAGCAAACAGCAAAGAAACAGTGTTATAAACAACAACACAATCATCTAATCATAATAAAACAAAATGACATCTAGACAAAATTAAAGCATAAATGAATAGGGAAAAGCAAAGAAGGTAAGTCAATGGGATATTAGACACACAGCATGCAATGCTTCCTGTCACTAACAGCCTAGATACATATGAATGATGGGTTAAAATATGATTAATACATTCACAGTACTTTGGTTTGTACAGAATGATACAGTAGCAACATGCAATAATGGTGGCCTGAGGCCTTTTGCTGTAACTATAGTCTGTCCAGAAATGAATGCCTTCATTCACGATCAATTATTTTGAAAACTGTCTGTTGCATCGTTATGAAATTTTTCCTGCCGTTTTATATTTACCCCCACCCAAGGAAGTTTTTGATAGGTCCAAAAGCAACTTAAATCATGGAAAGCGGCGACATTTCTTTGATGTTTTGGTGAAAAACTAGTGATTTCTCGCTAACAAGCTTGTTTAACAGTAATGCCCCGTTCCACTATGTGAGGCTCTTGTCATAAGGTCAATCCCATGTCCCACGAGAAAATTAACTATTCAACGCTAATGTTTCCGTGTAAAGACGAAATTAATTTAATAATGTGCACTTCATCTCTGACCCATAAATTATATACCGCAAATAAACAAACTTAGAAATCTGCTGTACAATCTCCAGAACAAAAATTTTTTTGTTGGGTGGACATAATGATAAGGTTATATGCTAAATCTCATCATTTTCCCTCAGTTGGTTACTGAGATATGGAATGTTATATTGAGGCAGACAAAAGTAAACAGACTATACCAAATTGTTTCAGTGACAAAATCAAAGTCAAACAATGCTATATTCAGCACACAATGGTGGCCTGTGAGTTATTGAGGCCCAGAAGACATGGTCATGCCACAACCTACACAAGCATGTTGTCAGAGAACATTAAGGAGGGTTGGCAAGGGAATGGCGCAGAAAAGCTTATCACAAAATACAATGACCTATGCTCTATTGTTAGATAAATGACAGAAGATGTCTATAAAACATGAAGAAAAACAAATACATTGTTTGCCTGAATATATATATATATATATATATCAGCGATAGATATAAATATCATCATCATCATGTGCCATGCAGATAAGCATGGGTGGTCATGGTTCACCATTTCACATGATGACCAGGACCTTGTGTTCTTGTCCTGATGATTATTTTGTTGTTGTTGAAGGACTCGTGGTTTCCCAGGTGCCAGAGCTGCCCCTTAAGGTCCCACGTCCTCTTGTGTGATTAGGATGACCGCTTCTGCTGGTGGCCCTGGCCAGATAAACCTACATTCTAATCTTAGCCAAAAGGCAGAGATGTCATGTGGACAAGCTATCCAGGTATTTCCCCATCTTTCCCCATCGATTAACAAAATTAATATAATTTATATCTGGAATATGAATATAATGTTTAAAAGTGTTGGTATTATGAGACACTGTTACTACAAGATGATACTGTACAAGGAATTATTTGTATACTAACATTGCATACACCATAATGCTGTTGGTATGCCATTGATAAAAAAAAATGATAACACAGGCTTTATCTACAACTTGAAGAGGACTGTCGGCCTTCATACTCATGCCACACTCATTCCAAGGGGAGACTACCAGGAGAAACATGCCCCAATACCTGTGGAGGTACAGAATTGCGCTTCAAGGGAGATGACTGGGGTGTAGTATGTCTGGGAGGGATGTCACTTTGTCTTTTCCCAGCCGCTTTGTTAGCACCTCTGTCTGGGGAGATGGCATGCTTCACGCCATATTGCTCAATCTGTTGCTTGGCCTGTAGATGAAATGACCAATACTCTACATTCACAATCTAACACTCTCTGACTACAGTATTCACGCCATATTGCTCAATCTGTTGCTTGGCCTGTAGATGAAATGACCAATACTCTACATTCACAATCTAACACTTTCTGACTACAGTATTCACGCCATATTGCTCAATCTGTTGCTTGGCCTGTAGATGAAATGACCAATACTCTACATTCACAATCTAACACTTTCTGACTACAGTATTCACGCCATATAGCTCTCTGTTGCTTAGCCTGTAGATGAAATGACCAATACTCTACATTCACAATCTAACACTCTCTGACTACAGTATTCACGCCATATTGCTCAATCTGTTGCTTAGCCTGTAGATGAAATGACCAATACTCTACATTCACAATCTAACACTCTCTGACTACAGTATTCACGCCATATTGCTCAATCTGTTGCTTAGCCTGTAGATGAAATGACCAATACTCTACATTCACAATCTAACACTCTCTGACTACAGTATTCACGCCATATAGCTCTCTGTTGCTTGGCCTGTAGATGAAATGACCAATACTCTACATTCACAATCTAACATTCTCTGACTACAGTATTCACGCCATATAGCTCTCTGTTGCTTGGCCTGTAGATGAAATGACCAATACTCTACATTCACAATCTAACACTCTCTGACTACAGTATTCACGCCATATTGCTCAATCTGTTGCTTAGCCTGTAGATGAAATGACCAATACTCTACATTCACAATCTAACACTCTCTGACTACAGTATTCACGCCATATTGCTCAATCTGTTGCTTAGCCTGTAGATGAAATGACCAATACTCTACATTCACAATCTAACACTCTCTGACTACAGTATTCACGCCATATAGCTCTCTGTTGCTTGGCCTGTAGATGAAATGACCAATACTCTACATTCACAATCTAACACTCTCTGACTACAGTATTAAGCACTGTGGCTTAGGGGATAGTGACATGTGCAGTTTCATAATTCCCTGTCATATGAACTCTAGGATTCAAAATCAGCTGCTGATGATATGAAAGCAGACCGCTTTGCAATGGCCGTTCAAAAAGCAATGGCAAACAAGTGAACTAACATTACCAGTAAATCACAAACAGCAAATAACTGCTGAGGTGATTGCCACATTCTATAATGGAAATGCGACAAACTTTTTCAAAACAGTTCTTTTTAATAGTTGAAGAAGTTCCATGTCATGTGGTCATCATCATGTGACATCTGATAAGCGTGGGCGGTTATGTTTCACCATCTCACACGATCACCATACCACATGGCGAAGCCTTCCGCGTATTTACTTCTTTTTTCCTCTTGTTATCTCCCCCTCAATCTTGCCAGATGTCACGAAGTTTTTCCTATTTATTTCTTCTCATAACGTGTCCAAAAACGTTTGACTGTCTACGTCCAATTTCTCTAATCAGTTTACGGTTTTCATTTGTTTCTTGTAGGACTTGGTCATTGGTTTTTCTGTCTGTCCATGGTATTCTTTGCATTTTCCTCAAAAACCACATTTCCACAGCCATTTGATGTTTTTCAGCTTGTCTGCTCATTGTCCATGCTTCACATCCAAACAAAAGTATAGGTGTATGTAGCACATTAACACTCTTTTTTCTCGTTGCAAATGACATCTTTTTATTGGTCAGTATGTTTTTCATCTTGGAAAAGGCTACCTTTGCAATGGAGATTCTTGTTCTAATCTTTTCATGGCCCCTCCCATAAGATGTTATGACTATTCCATAATAGGTGTATCGATTCACTTGTTTAAGAATAATCCCTTGTATATTACACTGTGGTATTTCTTTCATCCTAGTGACGACCATAATCTGTGTCTTCTTACAATTTAGTTCTCACCCAAGTTGTTCACTGTGTGCAACAACGGCATCTACTAATTGTTGTAGATCCTGCTCATTGTCTGCAATCAAGACTGCATATCTAATGTTATTGATGTTAGTCCCACATGGGGATTCCTCTCATGTCTTCTAGATTGTCATGTGGTATATTGGGGATATAGTGCTAGGCCCATATTACATGTACCAATGAGCACTAACTGGGTGGTGTAGTCACAGGACAGTCTTTGATTTGATAAATGACTGGGTTGACCCAGGAGCCATATGGTCCATTAAGAAATCCTTCCCTAGAGAGGGATTTGAACTCAGCATCACTAAGTTGGTACTTGGCAGGTGCGCTAGCACATCTCCTACAATTTTTGCTTACCACTCAGTGCATACATCAAAGTTTACAGAGAGGCTGATTCAGTGAGCAGCACTATGGACAAACAGACTTCTCCTCATTCTTCATGAGCAGATACAGAAGGGCTCAAGTTCCGTTCTCACAGCCTACCATTTGCATATGTTTCTGTTTTCAAATGATTATTGAGACTTACAGGTCTACCAGTCTCAAATGATGATTGAGACTTCAGGTCTGCCAGTCTAAAATGATGATTGAGACTTCAGGTCTGCCAGTGTTAAATGATGATTGAGACATCAGGTCTGCCAGTCTAACATGCATGCTCAGAAATGCACAGACCACATCACCCAGTGAGTGCCCACTGATCTACACAAACATGGTGCCAGCACCATATACCTGTCATGACTCAAGGCATGTAGAAAGAGTCCTGTACTGTTTCTTGTTATATGTATCAATCACTATTACCATATGACAGGCTGTAGGTTATGGATGACTGAAGACATCTTAAAACTAATGGAAAAACAGAAGCAACAACTAATAACCATATACAACATGAAGAGATTCAAAGAAAAGTTACATAGTTATGTAATGAAGAAAAAGAAGCATCGCTTGAGGAAAATTGCGGGGAAATTTAAAAGCACCACAACCTCAAAATTAACAAATTAATGCACATAAGAATTAATTATCTCACTAACAAATGAACACCCACATAAACAGGTTGTCTGAAAACCAAAGAAAGCAACATCATAAAGGACATTCAGATCAGATGTTAGACACATGGCCAGGGTATGTAAAAGACTGCCCCCAATGATTCAAGTGTGGAACAGATCATTATTACCAATAACAATGAAAGACCACCAATACTGAATTTGAGAGACAAGAATACACTGAACAATATGACCACTCTGTCCAGACAACATCATAACTAAAATCTGCTCTATAGACTCATAGATAGCTTCTGTGTCCTAACAATCTTGCCAGAGAAGAGGTCTCACAGCCTACTCTTTGCGATTGTCAACTGCCATGGGATTTTAACATGCACAACTTACACACAGGACCTCTGTTTTTCACCCTTATTTGAGAAGACTAGGTATGTGATCTAACTACCCAAGAGGTCAGTCTTGCAAACATGCCCAGCTCTCTGCTGAGATGAAAGCCAGGACTTTCTGAGCCTGAAGCAGACATCACAAATCTCTCAGCCCCAGCTGCCCTGCCAGGTTACCAGGATGCTGAACACAATATATGATACCAGAGACAGAGCTCCTGGCTTTTGTACATCTTTTAATTTGAATTGTTACTAAGAAAATACAACCAGAAATAAGGACTATCAATGAGGGTTTGTAGAAGGCAAGGGTTCAACAAATGCTGTGTATTTGCTGAGAGCATTAATAGCTTATTTGATGGAAGTAAAAATAGACCTACATCTTTGCTTCATTGATTGGCTTACAGCGATGGAGTCCACCATTAACTCTACAGGTGCCAGGTTCCAATCCAGTTATAAATAGTATTCCTTTTGAAGAGAGCATATTATGTAAAACACTTGCATGCTTCTGATCTCTGTGCTGTGAATCCAAATCTTAGCCTTAATTTTCTTAAGGTAGTCACGCTTTCATAAAACCTCTTCTCTCGTCAGTTCTTCTGTCACAGATACAGCTACTGAACTGTCTTTGTTGAAAGTAATGCAATCACTGTTTCCATCATGTCACAGCAACCATACTTCATTGTATTTCACCACCATCATTCATAACATTTCTGACACGTTTCTACCTAACAGTGTCAAACGTTTCTACACAGACGGCAGGTCTACACCTGGAGAGGCTGATTCAGTGAGCAGCAGGTCTGAAGATACTCAATGAATAGATACAAGTGCAGGCCAACATCCAGCCAGGCTGCCACTAGTACCACCAGCCCAGACATGCTGCGCTGGCCACTGGAGAAGGGATGGAGCCCATGAGAGAATGCCCTGAGTGCTGGGATGTTGGTTCTGGAACTCATACATGTTTCTATCTAACATTCTCTACATCTTCCTAATGGTCTCTACACTTCCCCATGGAAAAGTCTCAATATGCCCATCAATATTAACATTTTACCATTTTTTAAAATACAAAAGTCAGGTTAAAATACTTTTAAGATCCAATCAGAATATAAGCAAACATATAACAATTTAAAAATAAAGAAGAGAAGTACACCAAAGCTAGAAAAACCACAGCAAAATCTAAAAAGAAATATTAACCTCATATCGCCCGCTGTGCATTTAACAATCCTTTAGTGTGACTACAGAAAATACCAAAGGCAACATGGCAGATATATAATACCGGCATTTGCAGCCTTACCCACACTTTCTCGGAGCCCACCACCAAATGTACATCCTCTGATTTCCTCCTCTGCTCCATACGAAACTGAGCTTTCTCTGAAAATGGAGTAGGAGTGGCTATCTCTTTCAATTTCTGCTGAAGTGCATTCTTTGCTTCTTCTTCGATTTCCCGGAACCTGGCTTGTTGTTGCTGCACCTGTGAAGAGTTCAGAAAGTAAAGTGAGGAGACAACATTTCATTGATATCCACATGTTGTACAACTACAGCAAATCCTCAAAAGTCAACACTCAGCCGTACAGCTACAGCAAATCCTTAAAAGTCCAACACTCAACTGTACAGCTACAGCAGAACCCCAATAGTCCAACACTCAGCTGTACAGCTACAGAAGAACCCCAATAGTCCAACACTCAGCTGTACAGCTACAGCAGAACCCCAATAGTCCAACACTCAGCTGTACAGCTACAGCAGAACCCCAATAGACCAACACTCAGCTGTACAGCTACAGCAGAACCCCAATAGTCCAACACTCAGCTGTACAGCTACAGCAGAGCCCCAACAGTACAACACTCAGCTGTACAGCTACAGCAGATCTCCAACAGTACAACACTCAGCTGTACAGGTACAGCAGATATCCAACAGTACAACACTCAGCTGTACAGCTACAACAGATCTCCAACAGTCCAACACTCAGCTGTACAGCTACAGCAGACCCCCAACAGTACAACACTCAGCTGTACAGCTACAATAGATCTCCAACAGTACAACACTCAGCTGTACAGCTACAGCAGACCCCCAACAGTACAACACTCAGCTGTACAGCTACAATAGATCTCCAACAGTACAACACTCAGCTGTACAGCTACAACAGATCTCCAACAGTACAACACTCAGCTGTACAGCTACAGCAGACCCCCAACAGTACAACACTCAGCTGTACAGCTACAATATATCTCCAACAGTACAACACTCAGCTGTACAGCTACAATAGATCTCCAACAGTACAACACTCAGCTGTACAGCTACAACAGATCTCCAACAGTACATCACTCAGCTGTACAGCTACAGCAGACCCACAACAGTACAACACTCAGCTGTACAGCTACAACAGATCTCCAACAGTACAACACTCAGCTGTACAGCTACAACAGATCTCCAACAGTACAACACTCAGCATGCATGACTTCTTCTACATGTCATCATCATGCACATTAGATAAATTATCATTGCAGACCTCAAGTGAACAGCCAGAACCTTTTGGAGTGACTGAACCTCCAGAGATGCAGTGACCAGAAGACCGGGAAGTGGAAGGCCTCTGACATTTATCAGCCCATTCACAAATTATGGGTCAACATCATGTCAATCAAATGCGTATCCTATTAAATGATGAATCATTGCTACTGGTCATAGAAAACATGTCCCACTAAATGACACACTGTTGTTATGAGGGGAAATCTGGCTGCTCATGTAAATTTCTGAACGTTAGACAAATGACCATCACTGTCCCAAATGCGTTGAACATCAGACAGATGACCATAACTGTCCCAAATGTGTTGAACATCAGACAGATGACCATAACTGTTCCAAATGTGTTGAACATCAGACAGATGACCATAACTGTCCCAAATGTGTTGCACTGAAGCATTTATTTGGTCAAGACCATCTCATTTGTCATTCACCCAAAGAAAAATGCCCTCTCTTGCAAATTTAGGATGAACATTCTACATCGGCCATACTCTTATGGTTCTTAAGTTATTTGTCTAGAGTGAATCCACTGTACAGGAAATGAAAAGTGAAAGTACTGCTCTGCACACTTTTCAGGATTGGTGCTCTACCTGAGGCAGAAAATTGGGGTGTTTGAGCTGACATGTCACATAAACAGTCTTAGTCTTAGAATAGCATGGGTCAACAAGAGAAATACTGAACTTCTACCAGATTTGAATACACAAGATAATTGGCTGATAGACAGCATCATGTCTCAAAAACTACAATAATGAGGCCATATTAAGTGCCACAGTGGCTGGGAGAGATCAGGGATAGAAGGCCTGGTTCCTGAAACATGAGGCAGGGATTGGCCAGCCAGAGATGGACACAGGACCCAGGGCATGAGGGTGCATGGGCAGGAGACATGGCCAGAGATGGAGGCAGAACCCAGGGCATGAGGATGCATGGGCAGGAGACATGGCCAGAGATGGACACAAGACTTTGGGCATGAGGGTGCATGGGCAGGAGACATGGCCAGAGATGGACACAAGACTTTGGGCATGAGGGTGCATGGGCAGGAGACATGGCCAGAGATGGACACAAGACTTTGGGCATGAGGGTGCATGGGCAGGAGACATGGCCAGAGATGGACAAAGACTTTGGGCATGAGGGTGCATGGGCAGGAGACATGGCCAGAGATGGACACAAGACTTTGGGCATGAGGTTGCATGGGCAGGAGACATGGCCAGAGTTGGACACAAGACTTTGGGCATGAGGGTGCATGGGCAGGAGACATGGCCAGAGATGGAGGCAGAACCCAGGGCATGAGGATGCATGGGCAGGAGACATGGCCAGAGATGGACACAGGACTTTGGGCATGAGGGTACATGGGCAGGAGACATGGCCAGAGATGGACACAAGACTTTGGGCATGAGGGTACATGGGCAGGAGACATGGCCAGAGATGGACACATGACTTTGGATATGAGGGTACATGGGGAGGAGACATGGTCAGAGATGGACACAAGACTTTGGGCATGAGGAAGCGGGGGGAGGAGACATGGCCAGAGATGGGAGACAAGACTTTGGGCATGAGGGAACAGGGGGACGAGGCATGGTCAGAGATGGACACAAGACTTTGGGCATGAGGGAGTAGGGGAGGAGACATGGCCAGAGATGGACACAAGACTTTTGGCATGAGGGAGCAGGGGGAGGAGACATGGTCAGAGATGGACACAAGACTTTGGGCATGAGGGAACAGGGGGAGGAGACATGGTCAGAGATGGACACAAGACTTTGGGCATGAGGGAGTAGGGGAGGAGACATGGCCAGAGATGGACACAAGACTTTGGATATGAGGGTACATGGGGAGGAGACATGGTCAGAGATGGACACAAGACTTTGGGCATGAGGGAGCAGGAGGAGGAGACATGGTCAGAGATGGGAGACAAGACTTTGGGCATGAGGGAGCAGGAGGAGGAGACATGGTCAGAGATGGGAGACAAGACTTTGGGCATGAGGGAGTGGGGGAGGAGACATGGCCAGAGATGGACACAAGACTTTGGGCATGAGGGAACAGGGGGACGAGGCATGGTCAGAGATGGACACAAGACTTTGGGCATGAGGGAGTAGGGGAGGAGACATGGCCAGAGATGGACACAAGACTATTGGCATGAGGGAGCAGGGGGAGGAGACATGGTCAGAGATGGACAAAAGACTTTGGGCATGAGGGAACAGGGGGAGGAGACATGGTCAGAGATGGACACAAGACTTTGGGCATGAGGGAGCAGGAGGAGGAGACATGGCCAGAGATGGACACAAGACTTTGGGCATGAGGGAGCAGGGGGAGGAGACATGGTCAGAGATGGACACAGGACCCAGGGCATGAGGGTGTATGGGGAGGAGAAATGGACACAAGACTTTGCAAACATCTTGGGCATGAGGGTGCATGGGGAGGAGAACTGGCCAGAGATAGAGACAGTTTCCAGCCGGCCGTGATGACAGCAACATTTTGCAAAGGAACTGCTACATGATGACTCTGTCTAAAAGCACAAGTCCCTATTCAAGACCCTTATTTCTTATTCTGAGTCATACTGTGCATATTATGAGTCAAAGACAATAATAACTGTAAATAGATAAACAAGATTACCCTGTCTGAGAAATGACCCAAATCACCTGCTGTATTCATGTGTGGGAACTAGAGACATCAGCTCATGGTTATATATGACTAGCGGATGTGTGGATACTTGCCAGTTTTATATCCAGTGCCATGCAGCATTCCAGGAGACTGCCCTAACATACATGCGAACATTCAAATTAAATAATGAAACAGATTGGAATATATAACAGTGCCTACTCGAACTCTAGTGCAGTGCCACTGCAGTCATGGAATTGAACAGTTCAACTTAAAAAAAAAACTGGGTGAATTCAATTTCCAGAGGCAGTAGACAAGAGCAGGGGTATATAAATCAGAAGAACATTGGAACACAGGAGAACTGAGATAGACACAAAGAGAGTCAGTAGAGGGATCGGGCCAGTTGAGGAAACACTTGGCTTTATTCTGTACAGACAGGGAGTGAAGGTTCCTTCTAGTTAGTTATTGTCAAACTAGGTAAAGTCTGGATTATATATACACATTTTTCATGGATAGTAAAATCTATACAAGACAGTGTTATCCCATTAACTATTGCTATACTGGAAGCTGCAATGATTGTACATTGTTAAAGAGTGTTCCTGGAATTTGTTATCCCAACATCAAAGTGTGTCCCAACATCAGAATAAACCTATATATGTGCGTGTGTGCGCAAAATGATAGGTCAAGTGACTGCTGCACAACATACAAGTGGATGGATAATATCAAGAGATGTCCAGACATGTATCTCCAAGTGTATCATCAGCGCAAGTGACAGAAAGTGCAGGAAATTCATTGCAGCTACGTTCAGTGTGGAGATGGCACCTGACGGATTGAGTGATTTGTTGATTATGAAACACCACAGCTGAAATGAAAGAATACCTCACAAGCCTACCTGTTGTTCTATCAGCTCATGGAATGTTGGTTGCTTCTTTGCCTCTGTGTATGTGGACTTGAATGCATCTCCTATGATAGCTATGAGCTCTTCTGCCTTAAAAAGAACAAACAGGGTATACGTTTTGCATAATAACAGGCATCTATTAGATTTCTTTTCCTTCTTCTGTCCTGTATACTCCAGTGGAGCAATTCATGCCATGCTTCTCTATCTTGTACTATCTGTCCTGTATACCTCACTGGAGCCATTCATGCCATGCTTCTCTATCTTGTGCTATCTCCTGCAGCTCCCACATGTCCTCCCAATATTGTTCATCTCTGTCTCTAATTCTCTCATTCATGTCTGAAATCTACTTCTATTTCAGTTGCTTTCCAGAGAAAAGACTTTCTAGTGTGACTATTGTCAGGTTTGCTCAATGAGTGCCCTACCAGCACCAGATCCTTTTACTCACCACTTATACATTGACATTTATCTAGTCCTCTCCCTCAACTCTGTATCAGTGATTCTGTCATCCCATTTCAGTTCTATTATTACAGGCACCAATTAGTGAATGTTTGTAGTTTATTAGTACTTGTTTAAGTAATTACTGACCGTAATTACAACAGTACCAATTTAATGTTGAAACTAACTATTCTGAGTTTGGTACTAGTTTCCATGTTTGTGTGACTTCCACAAATTTCCTAGGGCTATGAAAGCTCCTCTTGCCTCTAGAATTCTGACTTTAGTATCTCTGCCTTTTCCCCATCTTTGCCTAGACTGCCATCTTAACAAATGTATGATTCCACCTCTTGACCTAAGGTCTCAGCAAGGAACATTGGCTTATCATTTGCTTGGTTTATTCTCATGAGCTTTGTCTTTCCCCTGTACATTGTTAGACCTGATAGTTGTGACCCTAGCTCATCTTTCACCTGACTTCATGTTTGGGACAGGAAGGCAATATTTAAATATACAGAACTGATGAACACAATTCATGTACTATAGATTATACACATGAAGAAAGTTAAAGATAAACAATAAAAACAGTGCATTCATAACCATAGGACAGAAACATAAAATAGTGAAAGTATCACACTACACATCCTTATGAAGAAAGTCAAGAGGACACATGATTATAATAATTACTCAAAAGCATGAATAAAGCATTAAATAATCTCAAATAACAACAGACATTGTATCTCACAATTATAACCAGGAGTGAACAGATCATTACCTTAAAAAATGTGTAAATGAACAGATAACATTTTATTGTATGTGAAGAGAGATAAAATACAATTATAAATTGTATTACAATGTAAAATTAAACAGGACTGTAAGACACAGTGGGAATATTACTTTACACAGGACAAAGTGAGATCTGTCGACTGTCTATTAAAAAAAAGCAAATAATGTGAAAACTTGTGTCAAAGAAAATCCTCCCATATTGGCACAGCAAACAAAGAAGAAATTGAACTGAGCAAGCAACACACCTGCTGCTGTCTGTCAATCCAGGTAAACCACATTTCCAGTTCATCATGTCATTTCAGCCACAGGATAATGAGCTTATCAATCAAAACATGTAAGCGGCTAAATATGCAGAACAGTCTCTTTTATATATCACTGTATATGTCACAGTACAGTGCCCTATCTTATGTATGTATGTCTTAGTATGTATATATCACTGTATGTGTTAGTATAAAAAAAGATACACTAAATGATGTGTATGTGCTGAGAACATTAATTGAACTACACAAAGGCTTTCAGTAAAGTAAGACATGTCAACATGATAAAGATGCTTGCAGATCTACAATTGATGGAAAAGACCTGAGACTTGTAAAAACCATATATTAGAAACAACAAGCTGCCATAAAGACTGATAATGAAGTAGGTCAATATCAGCCTAATAAGAGAGGTGTCAGACAGGGATGTGTAATGTCTCCAGATCTTTTTTCCCTGTGAAAATATTTTCAGAAATGTAGAAGATATGAGAGGAATCATCAATGGGGGACGAAACATCAAAAACATTAGATATGCAGATAATACAGTATTGATTGCAGACAAAGAGCAGGATCTGCAACATTTAGTAGATGCAGTTGTTGCACACAGTGAACAACAAGGGTTAGAATTAAACTGTAAGAAAAGAAAGATTATGGTCGTCACTAGGAAGAAGGAAACACCACACTGTAACATACTAGTAAATGGGAATATTTTTAAACAAGTGAATCGGTACAACTATCTCGGAACAGTCAAAACACCTGATGGGAGATGCATTGAAGAGATTAGAACAAGAATCGCCATGGCGGAGGCAGCCTTTTGCATGATGAAAAACCTAATGACCAATAAAAAGATGTAAATTGCAATGCGAAGAAAGAGTGTTGAGGTGCTACATAGAACCTATACTTTTGTATGGATGTGAAGTGTGGACAATGAGCAGACAACTGAAAAACATCTGACGGCTGTGGAAATGTGGTTTCTGAGGAAAATCAAAAGAATACCACGGACAGGCAGAAAAACCAATGATCAAGTCCTACAAGAAACAAATGAAACTCGTAAACTGATTAGAGAAATTAGACGTAGACAGTCAACATTTTTTGTGGTTACGTTATGAGAAGAAATAAATTGGAAAACTTGATGACAACTGGCAAGATCGAGGGGAAGAGAACAAGGGGAAGGGTGATAAGTAAATGGATGGCTTGGCCAAGTGGTATGGTTGAGACAAGAACACTAAGCTGATCCACGACTCTGGTGATCGAGTGAGATGGAGAATCATGACCACCCACGCTTGTCGGTAAGGCAAATGATGATGAAGTGTGTCTGTATCACTGTATGTGTTAGTGTGTGTACATCACTGTATGTGTTAGTGTGTTTATATCATTGTATGAGTTAGTGTGTACATATCAGTGTATGTGTTAGTATGTCTATATCATTGCATGAGTTAGTGTGTATATATCATTGTATGAGTTAGTGTGTACATATCACTGTATGAGTTAGTGTGTACATATCACTGTATGTGTTAGTGTGTATATACCACTGTATGTGTTAGTGTGTGTATATCACTGTATGTGTTGGTGTGTCTATATCATTGTATGAGTTAGTGTGTACATATCACTGTATGTGCTAGTGTGTCTATATCATTGTATGAGTTAGTGTGTATATACCACTGTATGTGTTAGTGTGTCTTTATCATTGTATGAGTTAGTGTGTACATATCACTGTATGTGTCAGTGTATATGTATTTCTGTATGCGTTACCAAATAATGCTTTCATGAAAGAAGAACATTCTTAAATGTTTCAGTCACACCAAGTTATGCAGTGGATGCCAAAATGGAGAAATAATCACAATGAACAACCACAAGTTGCATAACTGTCAAAGAGGCAACATAGATAATGGAAGTAGCCACTGGCAAAGCCAGATTTCTGTAGCATGCGCAGACCAAATGTAGACAGTATGAGAACACATTTTCTTCTTCTTCTTCTTCTTTCGTTCGCTTGAAATATGTCTATAACTGCAGTGCTGTCTCTTGTATGAATTGAACTGTCTTTTTCAGTTCACACAGCGGTCCATAGAGTTTATCTTCCACTGTCGTCTCTCTAGGCCAGAAGGTTTGCCTAGATATGTTATATTTTGGGCAGTCTTGGAGTATGTGCTCTGCTGTCTGTGACGCCAATCCACATGTACACATGGCTGTTTCACCAATCTTGAATTTTGTATACATGTGGTTGCGTAATCTATTGTGCCCTGTTCTGAGGCGCAGAATAATGACTTGTTCTGGTCTATCCATAACGTGGTAGTCATCTTGAGCAGGTTTTGGTGGCTTTCTGACTGATTTGATCATTCTTTTCTTTTGGTGGTATGTTACAGGCACATCAGGCTGTTCTTCTTTGGCTCCTTCCTTAGCCAATTGATCAGCTCTGTCGTTCCCGGGTACTCCACAGTGGGATGGTATCCACTGTATGGTGACCTTATGCTGACTGCTAAGTTCAGAAAGTAGTGTCCTTAGTACTGGCAATTTCCCAGACAGGAGCGCCTCGAGTACTGATTTTGCATCTGTCAATAGCACCACAGGTTGTGTACCATTGCTGGTATTTAGTAATTTCTCTGTTGCTATCTTGATTGCCTCAATTTCAGCATTGTAGTTATGGCAGTACTTTCCTGTCGGTACTCTAGCTGTGTCCCTGGTATTATTTGGGTATTCTATGTACACTCCCGCTCCTCCATTTCGAACAGCATTTTGTGCTGACCCATCTGTGTAGACTCGGATCCAGAGGTCCTGTGGGTATTCTTCATCAAGGAAGCTGAGAGTGGCTGTTCTGCGCTGCACACTGTTCTGATCTTCCTTGTCAAATATTCCTCTCACTTTTGTCTGGATTTGTAATGATAGTCTATGCTCATCTTTCCATGGAGTTCGCTCTGGAATAGTTGTTAGGGGGATACCAACTGTGGGCAGATCGGTGGTTTCTCTGCAGAGTCGTTTGGCCTGGTGGATAAAACTACTTCTTTTCAACCGCCCCATAGCTAGGTTTTCAAATCTGTTCTTCATAGGGTGGCCTGGCAAGCTGAGGAACTTTTCTGCTTGTATTAGCGTTTTCGTATCTCTGCGCTCACTCAGTGCTTGTGTCCTCCCCATCTTCTCCATTTCCACTATAGGGGTTGATCTCATCCCTCCTGTGGTGACTCTAAGTGCTTGATTTTGCACTTTGTCCAGCTCTTGTAGTGTGGTTTTTGCTGCCGAACACCATGCAGTTGACCCGTATTCCAGGTGTGGTCGTATGCTCTGTTGATAAACTTTGCTAAGTATTTTCCCACTGGCTCCCCATGTGGTTCCACTTAGCTTTCTCAGGATGGCTATTTTCCTTCTGGCTTTTGCTACTGCTTTGTTGATGTGCTTTCTCCATGTCAGCCTGCCATCAAATGTTACTCCAAGGTATGTTGGTTCTTTATCTTCTCGTAGGGGTGTTCCATTTATCTGGATGGTCCCTGCCTTTTGTTTTGGAGAGAGGGTAAATAGGGTGGTGCTGCACTTGTCAGTGTTTATGCTGACACACCATCTATTTGCCCATGCAACAAATGTATCTACAGCTCTTTGTAGTAATCTGGTGGCCACTGATGCATGTTCATTTGTGCTCCATAGAACCAGGTCATCGGCATACATTGCGGCTTTAATTCCATGCGGTAGATTAGCAACGAGATCATTGATGAAGATTAGAAAGAGTGTGGGGGACAATACTCCGCCCTGGGGAACTCCGTGACGCAGTAGTACTTTCTTGCTCTTTAGTCCGTCTATCTGTACTCGGGCTCTTCTGTTGTGCAAGTATGCTTTCACCCATTTGTACATTCTTCCATTGACTTTGCAGTTTCTCAGTTTATTCATCAGACCTTCTTTCCAGACTTTGTCAAAGGCTTTCTTCAAATCTATCCATGCCGCAAGCACCAGCTTCTTCTCTTGGAATGCATCCTCAATTTCTTGAGAGAGGTAGGTTGTCTGATCTTCCGTAGAGTAGCACTGCCTAAAGCCAGCCTGCTGTGGCACAAGGATGTTTTTACTTTCAATGTACCACTGCAGTCTGTGATTGATGATGCGCTCCAGTGTTTTGCAGAGACAGCTGGTGAGGCTAATTGGTCTGTAGCTAGAGGCAATGGAACTATCTTTCCCTGATTTTAGGAGGGGTATCATGATTGCTTCTCTCCAGGCTTGTGGAACACTGCCTAAGGTCCAACTGTTATTGAAGATCTGCAACAGCTTTGCTTTGGCCTCTGTTCCTAGGTTCCTGATAATTTCATTGGAGATACCATCAGCTCCTGGTGACTTTCTCATTTTCAGTTTTGATATGGCTAGCTCCAGTTCGCTGATTGTGATGGGTGCCTCCAGAACCTCATGTACTATTTCCTTCTGTCCTGTATGTTGCCGTTTCTCTTGAATCTCTTGTTGTTTCTCTGGACTGATTTTGATATTGTTATCTTGTGCGAATGAGTCCGCAAAATGGTCAGCTGCTTGCTTTCTTGTTAAGATGTTTCCATCTTTATGTAGTGCAATTTTTGAGTTTCTCCCTGTGCCCTCATCGTTAAGTTGTTTTATTAGCTTCCACAATTTCCTTGTGTCTCTTTCAAAGTTCAGAGACTCTTGTTTTTTCCTGCCAGCTTTTCCGTCTAGCCTGCAGCTTAGCCCTTTGAAATTTGGCTTTTGCATGCTGGAATTTATTGTGGTGCTCTTGGCTGGGTGTGGCCTCTGCTTGCTTTCTACATACTTCCACATCATTATGCAACTGTTCCAGTTCACTACTCCAGTAGGGTTTATATTGTTTACGGGCTCCTCTTGGTACTGTTTCTCGCGCTGCCTGTAGTATGCATTTCCCAAACTCTTCAACTACTTTATTTATGTCTTTCTCAGTGTTCAGGTTTCTAACCAGTATGCTGGTGCGATGCTTGTACACTGCCCAGTCTGCTTTCTTGTAGTTCCACCTCGAGAGGGTGCTGCTTTCACTTACAAGCTCATTTTCTACAGTTAGAAAGACTGGTCGATGGTCACTGCCACCTAGTTGTTTCCCAACAATTCGTGTAATGTTCCACTCCAGGTCTGGTGAATGAAAAGCCAGGTCAGGTGTAGTTGTAGAGTGCCATGATCTCGAGTAGAAAGTATGTGGGTCGGACGGCTTGTTAACCAAGATGAATCTATTCTCATCCTGCCAGTCTTCCAGTCTCTCTCCTCTCTGGTCCATGTGATCATAGCCCCAACTCTGCGAGTGGCTGTTGAAATCGCCGCACACAATCATTTTTTCTGTTAATGGTAGTGTGTCCAGTGCCTGTGGACGGTCACTTGGACAGTAGTAATTGATCAGATGTAGGTCTGTATAGCCTGTTTTAAGTTTAAGTGTCTGATACTCAGCCCCTTCCATATGGACTTTGATTTGGGAAGCAGTGATGTTATTTTTTACAAGGGTAAGTATCCCACCTTTTCGCCTGTCCTTTCGGTCAGATCGGTAACACTGGTAGCCTCTGATTTTGAAGGCTATATTTTCGTTGAGGTGAGTTTCTTGCAAGCAACATATGCTTACTTTTTCTTTGTCCAGGATGTTTTCTAATTCTACTTTTTTGTTGCTGACTCCCTCCGCATTCCAGTGCATTATTTTAAGTCTTAGTTTAGTATGGCCAGCTGTTCTATTCTCATGTCCCCTGGCTCCACAGGACATCTGAGAAGGACCTCCAGTAGTTGGGGTTGGACCCTTTCGAGACATAGGGCCCGGCACTGCACCTGCCTGGGGGTCCAAAGCAGGGCGAGCACCATAACGTTTAGCAGCAGTCGACATATTCCATTTTGCGTAATTGCGTGGCATCCTGATTTCTGTGGTGCGCCTCCTGGCTGGTTGCCTCCGTCTTCAGCACCTTTCCTTTGCTAGAGCAGACTGTGGTCTCACTCGAGTTTAGATGTGTACACACGCACACACGTGTCTGCACATGCATGTATGTGTATACACATCTAGAGCACACTGGTTATTTTCCGGCGCCAGATACTCGCCGTCGCCCCTTCTCCTGTTAGTTAAAACAGTTCCGCCACGTGAAGGCCAGGAGTTGGACTTTTGCTGCAGAGGTTATGTATTCACGAGCCATTGGGGTATTTAAGCAATGTTGGGCGCTCACCCCAACACTGCGCCCCGGCTACATACAGCAATTTGGAACCTGAGAACACATGACATGATGGCTGGTATACATAGGAATGAGCCAAGGGCACATCACAAGTTGCTTGGGCAGGAACAAATTAAGAAAACTAAACTTACGAATGAAGGGAGCATCCCAGTTGTCAGAAAACAACAATGACCTATGCTGGTATCAAATGTTACCTGTTCAGCAGTTTTGGTAACAAAGGCATGGCAGTACTGAACT
The DNA here is from genome assembly GCA_014155875.1 of Cepaea nemoralis. Lineage (NCBI taxonomy): Eukaryota > Metazoa > Mollusca > Gastropoda > Stylommatophora > Helicidae > Cepaea > Cepaea nemoralis. Next base: position 80,519 of record JACEFZ010004239.1, on the reverse strand, counting down.
TCTGCGCTGGTCTTTGGTTCACGGGCCAGGAAGGAAAACTGACAGTATTCTGGGTCACTGGTGGCATACCAGATTCTCTTGAGGGAGTGATCCATGAAGACATTCTGTGGATACAGAAAACACTATTGTCTGGTGTCATACAAGGACAGGTGTCAGCACACACATTCAGACATGCTGCTGGAGACATAAGGTGGATGTGTCAGCCTAATGGCGCAAGAACGCAGCTCTGCTATAAAGAGGCACAACACAATCACGTCCAAAAACTCTCCGGATGAACACAGAAGAAGAAGAAGCAGCTCTGGTCACTCAATGTCTAGGTGTCCCACAGGTTCAGAATGGAAACCTTGGTGGGGATAAGCTTGACAGTCACAAGACAAAGACACATACTTCATGATGGACTCACTTATACAGCAGTGCTCGAGGATGGAGACAATGTACAGAATGATATCATGGGCACAGATATGGCACAGCTGCAGTCTGCATGGAAATGGCACAGTTACAGTTTGCACGGGCATGTGACAACTACAGCTTGTATGAACATGGCAAAGTTACAGATTGTACGAACATGGCACAGTTACAGCTTGTACGAACATGGCACAGTTACAGATTGTACGAACATGGTACAGTTACAGCTTGTATGAACATGGCACAGATACAGATTGTACGAACATGGCACAGTTACAGATTGTATGAACATGGCACAGTTACAGATTGAACGAACATGGCACAGTTACAGATTGTATGAACATGGCACAGTTACAGCTTGTACGAACATGGCACAGTTACAGATTGTACGAACATGGCACAGTTACAGCTTGTACGGACATGGCACAGTAGCAGTTTCCATGGACATGGGACAATTGCAGTTTGCACGAACATGGCACTATCCATCCATCATGTGCCATGCCGGTAAGCGTGGGCGGTCTTGTTCTGCCATCTCACTCGATCACCAGAGTCGTGGATCAGCTCCATGTTCCTGTCTTGACCATGCCATGTGGCCAAGCCATCCAGGTATTTAATTCTCAGTCTTCCCCTTGGTCTCTTCCCTTTGATCTTGCCAGTTGTCACCAAGTTCTCCAATTCATTTCTTCTCATAACATGCCCAAAAAATGTTGACTGTCTATGTCTAATGTCTCTAATAAGTTTACGATCTTCATTTGTTTCTTGAAGGACTTGTTCATTGGTTTTTCTGTTTGTCCATGGTATTCTTTGCATTTTCTTCAGAAACCACATTTCCACAGCTATCAGCTGTTGGCACAGAACATGGCACAGTTGCAGCTTAAACATCCATCAACTCAACAAGCCACACGGTCATGAAGGGGCTATATAAACATGAACGGGTGAAATTAATAACCCTTTTGCGTCATCGCGAGCGCTATTACGAACAAGTCACCTGAACAGTTCAAGAAGCCTGATACGGGGGAGGAAAATGGCACGTCGCAAGTCCAATACCAAGAAACAACAGACACAGAAGATGTGCAGCGTGGGAGCCGCTAAACCCATAAAGATGACGACCGTGGAGAATCTACCTGAGAGCTGAAACAAAGAACCTGAACATACAGATACTACTGAAGCTACCACGAGGAAGATTGAGACAGCCCACCACAGACAAGAACCAAGATAGCTGAGAAGAAGGAGAAGAAAGACACCAGAGTCGGAAACAGCGACTCAAAAACAGTCAGATGGGTTGTCAAGCGTTTTCAAGTGGAGCTGTCAGATGAAAAAATCATGAAGCAGCTGCAAGAAGAAAATCTCAACATCAGAATCTTGAAGGCGGAGTGGATCCTGGCGTACTCAACGATCCCTACCACGTTGGCGGTGGTGACGACTGACGGCAGCGAGATACCACGTCAGGTATCAATAGACAAGCAAATACAACAACCTGAAGGATTCATACCAAGGATTACTCAATGTTCCAGATGCCAGAGGGCAGGCCACGGCACAACAGCATGTTGCAGAAGGACGGAAATTTGCCGGTACTGCGCCGATCACCAGGCCTTCAAGGAATATCCGCTGGCCAAGCTGGACACTGACTTCCGAGCACCCAACAACAAAAGACAGTGCGCCAACTGCCTGGGCAAGCATGGAGCAAGATACTTGGGCTGTCAATACTTCCAAAGACACAGAGACATCTTAAAGCTCGCCATCACCACAAAGACACCATATAAGGAAGCAATGCAGAGGTGCGAGACGGCCACGTGCACCTCACAAGCTGAAAGAGCACAACTACAAAGCCAGATTGATGAGTTGAAAAAATAAGTCAAGCTAATTCAAACATCGACACTGACCCGCGAGAATGAAAAGCTGCTTGCTGAAATAAAGGAGATCCAGCAAAACATCAAGCAAGAAGTGGAACATATGGCCGAGATGAAGAAGGAAAACGAAGAAATGCTGCGCACCATTAAAGCAGAGAGAGAGCTGCTGAAAGCTGAAATGGAATTAATATGAAACAAACCAACAGAAGCCATGCAGGAGAACACAGACAATCCGCAAGGCGAAACCCAACAAAAGACCGAACCGAAACCGCAAGATAAAGACAGCAGCCAGACTCCTGAAGAAAACCAAGATGAGTACCCTGACAACGGCATTGAGTGGCCCCGGGGAACCTACCTTGGAGGAATTGGAGGAATGCATAGAAGCGGCAAAGAGACAGGAAATTCAAGAGGGACTCAGGCACAAGGAATTCATAAGGCGACAGGAAGAAAAAGGAAAGATGCCCAAGAAACTCAGGGGGAAACCGATAGATTACCCGGAGATACACTATGACAGTGAGGCCGAACTCGAGTACTATATAGATGACGAAGAGGCCGTCCCATGGCTGACCAAAGAGGAAGCAATTGAAAGACAGCAAGAACTCAAACGCGAAAGTGAAAAAAGGCACAAGGAGGAAAAGCACATTGAAAAGCTTCTACAGACAATACACAAAAAAGGAGGCAAAAACACCAAATAAAAAAGTCCTTTTAAGGACTGCAACCAGTCAAGCCAGATGAGCCAGGAGCCTTCACTAACAAAAGAATCCACCAGAGGAGACGGGGACAAAGGACAGCCGCTGACCAATCCCCCAGCTGACATCACAGACACAAACGCTTACATAACCAGTCCGAGATAGGACTTACTCGTAAGAGCGCACAAGACAAGAAAGAGGGTAAGAATACCCACAAAAACTACTGATCTCAACAATAACCAAAGCTGAGGAGGCAGGTTAGACGAGACCGAATTTTGTATTTTTTTTTGGTTGAAAATTGGAATTGGAATTGGAATCAATAACCAGGAAACAAACGTTTATTATGTAAAAGTAACAGCTGTATGTGACAGAAAGATATAACTATTTACATGAGGGGACACATCTAACAATTAGATTGCTTCTCCTGCTATATTCAGTACTGAGCTTCATGAACTGATAAAATAATACCCATGCACATAAAGAAAACCAACAGTACCAAGTCATATACTTCTTTGGTACAGGGTACAGGTCGGTGGTCTCCATGGCAAAATGGTCAAGTCATGTCTTCCATGCTGAAAGTTGTGAGTTCATTTTCAGAGTTCATAATTCAGACCACGTGTGCAATTTCTCCCGGGATTCCTTGGGATCATCGCTGGAGCTATGGAGTCCCTCCTTTCTGTGATGCTCTCACAGACAGCTTGTCATTCTGTACTTCTTGTCCTGAGGTTCATGAACAGTCCTTTCCGAAATCTTAAAAAATAAAACAGCTCAAAGGAAATCACTGTGACAGTGATAAAGAAGTCAAACTGACACGTGACAAACTGTTTACTATGAAAAATAGTATTCTTGTTCCCAAGGCCTGTTCAAGGTCAAGCAGAGATTGCATAAGAGTGTCAATTCAAGTGGTGGCTATATTGAAAAGGGGTAAACACTATACACAATTTCAGTTCCCTATGACATTTTCATCATTGTCAGGTTTAAAACTTTTAGCCAGCCCCATGTGTCATTGTTATTGTCATTGACTGCCTGTAAGTCTGTTACCTACAGCTTGCAGCTAAATTGTTCCCACTGAAAGAACATTGCCTCTGTGTCTGAGGTGTTACAATCATCTGGGACACCCAGCCCTACTGTCTCTAGAGCCTGGAAGCATCTTCACCATGTCCCCCAGCACTTACATTATTCTCAATGAGCACCACCTTGACCCCATTGCTTGAAATGATCAAGTTGACTGGTCTCCTGTCTCGAGCATTCTGAAAAGCAACATGTCAAAATAATACTGAGGTGCCATGGACAACTGAAGGTAGTGCTTGCTGATACAAACAAACATATACACAATGTAAAGTATGAATGGACAAGAAAATCTATTTCAATCTGCATTTATTCAGGTCAAATATCCCTAAACTGAAACATTTGGAATTCAGTATATTTCAAATCTTTGGGCACTTTAAGTTTACTTTAACTGATTGACTGCCATGAGATGATGTATCGACTTATTTGAACTACCCAAAACTGCCATGGTTAGATTAATTATCTGAATGTTGACAGTACGTTATTTGTTTCATTTCCTGTATCTTCACAATTTTAGTGCCCAGCAAATGAAAATTTACACTGGAGTTTCTTCTTTCCAATTTATCGGAAACGAAGAGACACATCTCTCAAACCTAAGGAGAAATCTTTATTAAATTGTGGTTAATATTCTGATTTTATAAATGGCAACGCCCACTAGTTCTCGGCCTTGTCGATTTACATCAGATTATCGTTTGAAACAATTTTAGATGTTAGTTATTCTGATGTAAAGGACTGGATCTTTTCTCCTGGGCATGCCGGTGTGCTGGGGAATGAACAGGCGGACAGATTGGCTGGCTCGGCAGAACTTGGTGGAGTATTGATGCATGACAAGGCAGATGTGGTTGCGGCCTTGTGGGAGCACGTGTACACCTCGGAGGAGCAAATGGATCACCATAGTCTGGTTAGAATGAGGCAGCGAGGAGTGACGAGGGGATCTGGCCGACGCTCGGCGCTCAGAGGAAAGGCGAGACGGACATATAATCAGATTGCTACTGGAACTATTAGTGTTGGAACTCTTCGCTGGTTGCTGAGGATGGGGACGGAGCGCTTATGGGAATGTCCCGAATGCTGTGATGTCGGTTCCTAGATCAATCAATCAATCAATGTAAAGGACTTTGTGAATAATTCTGAAACAGATAGCACATGCATTAATGTGGTTATTCAGTTAAATTATTTAGCAGGTGGTCTTTGGAAAACAAAACTGACAGTGAAAATTTGTCATCATATGGTGGCACATGTTGAATTATGCTCGCTCTAAAAGGCCACAAATGTGTCCTCAAGTTTGCTTTGCCTATCAGAAATAAGCTGAGAAGTATTTAAATAATTAAAAACTAAACAGAAAATAGTATATACATTGATTCTCATTCTAATGATTACAGATCTGCCCCATGTTCTCCTGAATTTTTAAATTTTGTATGGAAATATGCTTCAAAATATGATGTTATAAATATATATTGACAGTACATAGTAGCAATTCTTGTGATATTTGTGAAGAAAAGTAGTGTATTTATCATTATTCACTAAATATAATTGGATTATTTTCACAAAATAAAGGAAATATACCTTGATAAGTGAAAATTTTGAATAATTTTCTTCTTTTTTGTTGTTGCAATATGTGGGTAATTTAACATTATTTGAATGATATTTTTTTTCCAAACTACAGTTAAAATATTAATACAGAAGGTTTTCCTATGCAACCCCTTTAATTTAAAATACAATACAACATATCTGCTATAATATTAACAACTCTTAAGTCAATACTGTGACACACCCCTACTTCCCATTTTCTGCCATCAATTTTTGTTTGGTCCAAACCCACTTTCTATTAGGCATTGAGTCAGTTAATACATGTATGGCTGAGCTGAGAATAGAACTCATAATTATGGTGCTTCCCTAGTCTCATGGTGTCTGTTATTCTACCCAAACTTGGTTAAACAGTCTATGTAGCTGTCATGAAAATCACCGTGGATTAACCAGATGATGATAATACAGGCAGTCTGATTAACGGCATGTTTTCAAGGCCACAATTGTTTTTAACAAATACAGAAAAAACAAGTAGGATCTAAGTAGAATTGCCCGGCTCGGGAGATAAACAGTCCCGTCTGTCATTGAGAGGTTTCCGACATCAAGGCGAATTGGCGGCTTGTTATTGAAACCCGTTGTTGGGAGAATGCAGGAACTCGCTACCTTGTTTTGGAGGTTGCAACAAGGGGAATAACTCTTGCATTGATTAAACACAAGGGAGATAAGATTCTGGACTTCGTTAGTGCCCTTGAGAGACACCTGCATGACATCAAAGACTTGACTAGAACACTCCCAGCTCTTGACAGATACAAGACTTGTGTACATTAGTGTGGCCAAGGATTGTGACTAGGATTGATGTGTTTTGTTACCGCAGTGATGAAGTTCGGAGAGCTCTACAGTGTTAGATTAATAAAAAATTAGATAACATGTGTCTTTATGGCAAAGTGTAGAAGCCATCCAGGAATGATGCGGTAGTGCTTGAGGTAGTATTGATAGAATATTTAAGCCTAATTAATATAAGCAGTTGCCTTGGTAAAACTAGCTAGAGTAGGGAAGTGATGATTGGCTCTGCTAGTGTGAATAGTGTAGCAGGGTAATATTTGGAGAGATTAGGAATTGGTTGGGAGGTGGGGAAAGTGTCCAATGGTGGGATCTTTCAGTGGGTTGCCCACTGGGGTTCTGCACTCCGTTATTGATCTTTCCTTGTCTTAACCTGATTCATAATTAAGGGATGAGCCACTCTGATCCTTGACAGAGTTTAGTTCACTGATAACTCTCTGAGCAAGGCAGTCGGCCTACATTCAGCTAGTAGGGATTAGTATCAGGTGGCCTTCACCAGATGTGGTCTCTTTCTCTAACAGGTTCCCCTACGTCGATGAGGAAGCTCTACACTGAGTTTGATGGCGGTTAACTCGCCTTAAGAAGAACATCCAACTAACATTCACTTTATTTTATAAGAGGAATAAATACCAAGAAGAAAGAAAAATCAGCACTGTTTATGCTAGGCCTAGGATCCAGAGGGTCCATACGAAACTAGCTCAGTGGAGTAAGACATTAAACAATTCATTTACAAGAGGGATTTACCCAGGGTGGGTGATACTCTTTTCTTCACCACATATCACTGAACAATAGAGTCTAGAGAAAGACATTTTGACATGAATTTCTCGTGGAATAAGTTAGTCTAGAGAAGAATCTTGAACATGAAGTTCTCGTGGAATAATTTAGTGCAGTGAAGAAGTACTTTACAGTTTGTGTGGGACAATCTATGAACATGGATTAGAACAAATGTGAGACAGGTGACATTGAAACCTAGTTTCTCTGTACAGTGATCCGTACTTATTTGAGTTATAGGAACCTTAGTCATTATAGTGAGTGACAGATCCATTATTGGGGATTATACAATAACAATTCTTAGTGGATCGTGCATCTAGTCGACCCAGTGGATCTCGGAGAAAGATGTACACGTACTAAGCTATCATGCTGTGGCGTACCCTTGCTGTGATGATAATCTGACTTGGCTCCTGATCTGCTGCTCTGAATCTACAGACACATGAGAATTCGACATACATTCTACACATTACACACACACACACACACACTTCTCACACACATACTCTTTGCTTAATAAATTATTTTGTATTTATTTGTAAAGCTAGAGTTGTGGAGTATGTTGTGTTGGGGAGGAGTGAGAGGGGGCATGATCCAGGGGTGAGCAAGAGTGAGAAGAAGGTGTCCTTGGGCTGAGGGAGTGTTGTGGACGGAGTCTGGTGGATATCTACAGAATAGTGATATTGAAACTGGGAAAAAATGTGGGTGTTGATTCCCCTCACTCCAGGGACGACACTATAGAAGTAATATCTCTCAAGACACTAAAGCAAGAAGGGATAACTCACGACAGTAGCCATGCTGTCCCTACTTCTTTTGCTGCTTTAATTCATTCATTTGGTATTTTGTCTTGTCCTGGTGATTTATTCAATTGGGCTAATATTATGGCTTCTATAATTTCTTCTGTAAGTATGTCTGTTTCTAGTTTTTCAATGGAATTTGTGTCAGTTTCTTGGATTTCAGTGCCACCACCCTTTTAGGATTTGTTTTTGTTCACTTATTGTTCTCCTTTTTGCTACTAATTATTTAAGTTGGGTCTCATTGCACTCTTTTTGTATAAGTTTCTAGTTGCCTCCTTGTAGTTTTTATTTATGGTTTCTCCATATTCCCTCCAGTCTTCTGGTTTTTATCTCTTTATTTTGTATTTGCCTGTCTTCTTGCTACTCTATATTCGATGTAATAATCATGATCCTGTTTACTTTTCACCCCCTTTTTATATTTTTCCTTTTTGTCTTTTACAGTCTGCCTTTACCTTGTCATTCCATGACAATGTTATTTTCTTTAGCCTGTGTCTTTTTTTCATGGTTCCACATGTTATTTTTGTAGTGTTTAAAATACTTGATTTGAATATCTCCCATTCTTCTTCCACAGTTTTTTTTTCCTATAGGCAGTTTTACAAAGATTTCAATGAATTATTTCTCATAATTTGTCCTCACTGTCCCGTCTGTGAGATTTTTTAAGTTAACTAATTCGTGTTGTATGTGTTTTCCTGGTCTTTGCTTTCTTTTCTATTGTTTCTAATTGTGGTAATAACTACTATGTGGTCTGTGTTCATACTTCAGTTGGGCACTGCCCTTGCATCTAATATATTTATCTTCATGTTGTTTCTTGTTAATATGAAATGCATTTGGCTTTTGGTGTCTAGATTGTTCCATTTATACCAGGTGTATATTTGTGAGTCTTTGTGTTTATAAACTGTGTTTGTTATGTAGAGGTCATGTTGACTGCTTAGCTCTATCAATCTGCTTCCATTATCACATCTCTTTCCTTGTGTTGGTCTCCAAATGCTCCAAGATAATTCTCTATATCCGGTCTGTTATGTCCTAGTCTTGCGTTGAAGACTCCCATAACTATAATGTTGTTTCAATTTTATTATGTATATTGTGGATGTCTTCAAAGAATTTCTCACATTCTTGCTCATTGTTGTTTGTATTACATCGTACGTATATTTGTACATATCTAGTAATTGTTCTTGTATTCTCACTGTTATAATTGTTTCTGATATATATTTTATTTCTAATATTCTTCCTGCTAGCTGTGGTTGAGTGACTATTCCTATACCGTGCCTAGCCATTTTTTGTTGTTCCACTCCAGAGTAGACAAAAGTATAACTGTGGTGGATCTCCTTGCATCCTCTCCCTTTTATTCTGGTGTCTGCTAGTCGCATCCGTCCAGTTTTACTCTTTTCCACTGTTTCTATGCGTTCTTCTTCTTTACTGTTAAAACCACAGATTTTCAGTGTGAATATTTTTTCATCGCTGATCTGTCTCATTGTGCTTCAACATCATCATTTGGGTCAGTCTGAATATGCTTTTTATTATTTTTTCGAGCAGGAAAAAATCCCCTGTCAGCTTGCTAGGCCAGTCGCAGGCTTAGGACGAAAATACCTAATTAAGGGGAGTCCTTTCCCCCTGGCGAGCCAGAGCACCGTTGGCCCATATGCTTGCGGTCATGGTTTCCCAGTCTACACCACAGGGAAGTGAAATGACAGGCTACTAATTTTCCCTGTTCACCCCTCCTGAGAGGGGCTAGCTGATCCTAACCCTAATGGCTGCATGGACAGGCGCAGTCCACACCCAGTCATATAAGATAAATAAGATTGTGGAGGGCAGGTGAAGACCTCAGGCATATGGTTGTGTTCAAGACTAGATGCAAAGTAAATACAAATGATTATTGAGGGAGAAAGATGAAGAGAAGGAGCAGCAGCAGCAGAAGTAGAATAAGATGATGGTGAGGAAGAAGAACAATAGAAATAACAGAAGGATGCAGAGCTGCCATCTCTGCTTGTGCAGCTGAAGAAAGGAAGAAGTGGAAGACCTTACTACGAATACACACACTGTGGAATTTGGATGAGCCAAAAATGAGGTTATGAGAAAAAGGAAGAAATAAACATGAGGGAAGAGAGAAAAAAAACAAAACAATAAAATTCACAAACAAAAAGTAGAGGAAAAACAAAACTGTAAGACATAATCACCTAGACTAGCAAATTAAGAGAAATGAGAAGGGAAATGTGCATTATCAAGATTCACCTTAAATGAAATGTATGTTGCTGTTCAGTGACACAACCTAGATTGAAGCTGGCTGATAAGAGCTATTTTCAGAGGCAAAAGTTGTTCACACATTTTTTGTTGTTCCTGCAATGTCAAGATTTGAATATCTATTTCCAGACGCTACTTTAGAAAGTTACAAGATGTAGATGTAATTTATGAATTTGTTGAAGATAAATGAAGCCAAACAGGTGGCTGCAGATTAAAACAAGAAGTAAGGCAGATGTGAATAAACAGATAGAGGTTTAAGAAGTTAGCAAAGAGAAAATAAAAATGGTAATAGCATTAGCAAGAGGACTATTTGTCACGAGATCGCCATGAGTTAACCAGATAATGAAAATACAGAAGTTTGATTAACGGGATATTTTCTAGGCCACAGCGATTTTAACTAACAGAGTAAATACAGCTGCACGAGTTACATCGGGTCAGCAAATAGTAAACATTGGGTAGTGAGTGAGACGAATCCAGACACCGCGTTGACAGTTCAATAACAGATAGAATCACATAGAATTGCCCAGCTCAGTACATGGAACAGCCCTGTCTGTCATTTATAGTTCCGGACATCAGGCGAAATGGCGGCTGGGATTGTCACCACTGAACAGAAGATTGACAGTTTATCAACAGGTCGGAAGTGCCCGACTAGGGAGAAAACGGTCAGACTGTCATTTGGTATTTCCCGACATCAAACGGAATGGCGGATTTGACTGTCACCACATGACAGAAAGTTGAGGGCTTGTTATTGGAAACAGTGGAACACCTGCAGGACATCAACAACGTCACGTGCACAATGTAAGGTTGTTTGGAAAACCATGATTGGCAGCTTGGTATCGAAACCCTTTGTTGGAACTGTACAGTAACTCTCTAGATTGTTTTGGATGTCAAAACCAGTGATGACAAATCTAAGATTGATGGAGCCAGGGAGGATGGATCCCTGACAAGGGAGGGTCTGCCCAATATGCCACCTGTGTGGGCATAAAGGAAAATGTCACGTGATCAACTTTAGGAGTTGCCATAAAAACCCGAGTTGGGACCAACTAGGGGAACTTGAAAATGTGGATCTAGGCAGACATGCTTGGCACTGCAGCAGTTAGAACATCTAACGTGTGAAGGAGATATTTGATTTAGTTTACACGAGCCTGTATGGCTACCATTAGATGTAATTTAGTGTAAACTGCAGTGCCGTAAGGTATAACCTATTATAATATTCGTTCTAATTAATATAGGCTGTAGCCTTGTTAAAACCAAGTGTGATGATTAGCACTGGTAGTGGAAAACTAGCTAGAGTAGGGAAGTGATACTTGGCTCTGTTAGTTGTTGATAGATTAGTGAAGTGTCGATAAGCTTTACTAGTTGAGAATTGAGTAATGAGGGATAATTGGGAGATTCCAGTAGGGGTCCCTGGTGGGCGGGGGTCCGCATTCTGTTTGTTGATATTTTTTATTGTCTTGGCCTGATGATAACCTATGTGTTCAGTCATCTGTCCATGACAGAGTAGGTTCATTGTATTTTCTGAGCGAGGCCGATGGCCACGATCATCTAATAGAGATCAGTGACGGGGAGGCTATCACCGGTTATATGATTTATGTTACAGGTCCCTCTGGTTGGAATGAAGAACACGAAACCCAGAGAAAATCCGATCCCGGATAAAGATTGGCGCAGGAAGATTGGCCAGCAACTTTACAACAGAGATTATGCTAGAGGAAGATGATCAACATTGCTCAGTGGAGCTGAATATATGTATCCTACATGATAAATACCGAATTAGTTTAGGTCATACCAGTTTTAACACACCAGTAGTGATGGATATTCAGTTCACTTAGTGACTAGACAAAAATAAAGGACTCTATTGGAGTATAGACAATAACTGTTTAATAGTGAGAACTAGTGAACATTTAGCAAGAGACAAAAAGTCCTGTTCATAGGACAGTGTTCCAGGTTTGTTTCACCGCGCCGGAATTATGAAGCCGGAGTTTCTATAAACTATTAGGAACAGTTGTGTTAGGAACAATACTAGTATTTTCCACGGATTATATATTTACATGAGATTCAGATCTCATGGTCATCAGAGTTCCTGGAGGAGGATATGTCTGGAGAGAAGGATACGACTTCGGTGAGGTTTATCGTACTGACTCGAATGATGTCGTGTAATCCTTGCCATGATGTGTACACTATGATCCTGAACTTTGAGGGCTGACACATACATTTATGTTATAGTACACGACACACATTTTCTTCGCATACACGTCTCATATACGTTACACTTTTCTTTTAATAAATTAATCTCTATTAATTTTTAGAAGCAAGAGTTGTTGAGTATGTTGCGTTGGGGAAGTATGAGAGGGGGCATAGTACGACAGTGAGAGATTGATAGGAAAAGGTGTCCATAGGCTGATGGAGTGTGTTGGACGGAAGCTGGTGGATTCTCCAGGATATTGATAAGAAAAAAAAATATTATAATGTGGGTGTTGACTCTCTTCACTCCAGGGACGACACTTTAAAGGAGGACACGACATTATTGGTTGCTCGACCGGGATCTTTGAACAGCGGGATCTCTCGATAACGGAATCTTTGGACAGCGGAATCTCCCGTAAACGGAATCCTTGGACAGCGAGATCTCCTGCAAGCAGGAACCTTTGACAGTGGGATCTTCTGACAACGGGTCTTTTGACACGGGATCCTTAGTTATAAGAGGGAGATATCATATTGGAGAATCCAGCTAGAGTGAATGTGGATAGGGGTTAGGACTAATATCTTACCTGTTCACACTTCACACGTCTGCATAGGTCTGTGGTCCTGATTCTACTCTTGTCACTGAGTGAATGTGCTGTGTGTGGTAATATCTAGATTTATAGTACTTGTTCATATATCTGTATAGTAATTTGCAGTTATATTGTACTCGACCTGCTAGCTTACCTCTCTGTATAATGGCCACCCCTAAACTAACTACGTTAGAATTAAAGGCAAAGGGGGAAGAAATGGGATTGGCGGGTTCTGCTCTAACGGATTACATACAGGAAGTGGAGAGAGAGTATCGTCAAGCAGAACGGGAAGATCGAAAGGCCGAGTTGGAATTGAGAAGGATGGAGTTGGAACAAGCAGCTAAGAAATTGGAAGCTGAGCAAGCAGCTAAGAAATTGGAAGCTGAGCAAGCAGCTAGGAAACTTGACGTTCAGGAAACTGCTAGGAAACGGGAAGCGGAGCAGGAGGCTCAGAATATGGAGCACGAGTACCGGATGAGGGAACTCGAGTTGAAGAGTCAATCTAATGGAGAAACTGAGGGAGCAGTTGGAGGTTCCTCCATCCCAGGCTCAACACCAGTAGGTGGACATGGGTACCATGCTATGAAGTTTCCTTTGGCGGTCTACGAGGAGGACAAAGAGAAGATTGACCAGTACCTTCAACGCTTCGAGGCTATGTCAGTTGCTATGGGTCTGGAGCGTAACAAATGGAATCTTAAGCTATCCCAGGGTTTACGCGGGACCGGATACGAGGTTTATTCTCGCCTGCCACCAGGACATGAGAACAATTATGACGAAGTTAAAGACGGCTCTGCTGAAACGATTCGAGGTTACGTCACATACCTACCGAAAAATATTTCGAGCAGCGAAACGAGAACCGGGGGAGTTGTTTGCTGCCTACAGTTTGCGTCTAAAATCTTATCTCCATAAGTGGATGGATTTGGCTGGGTTCGCACATGACTATGAGAGTCTGGAAGAGCTCATGGTGGTCGACCAGCTGAAGAAGCAAATGTCTAAACCTCTCAGGACGTTCCTGGGAGAACAAGGAGCGGAACGTATTGACCTCGTGACTAAATTAGCAGAACGGTTCGTCGAGGTACATGGGGAGGCAGGGGAAAACCTTTCCACCAACATCCAAAAGTCAAGAGAAACATGACAAGAAGAAAGCCAAAAACTCAGGAACCAAAAAGTGGGAACCTTATGTGCAAAAATCAGAGGATAGTTCAGAGAAGAAGAAGGAGGGAAGCAAGAGCACTTCAAGCTCTACACCAAAACGACCGTGGTCGGAGAAGTGGTGTTCAATTTGTAAGTCACCCTCTCACAAGTACGAGGGACTGCAAATCGAAGGCTAAGAACCCTCACTTCGCAGCATGTCAAGTGACTTCCAAGGAGGTTGTCACCGAAAATACCAAGGTCAACAAGGAAGCTCGCCACCAGGAGAGCTCACTCAAGTCCGGCACTAGAAAATCTAGGACAGGGAAATGGTGCAACCAATGCAAGTCGAATACGCACAATGCTATTGACTGCAGGGGAAAGTCAGGAGACACTCAATTCGTCGTGTGCCCCGGGAAACCTAAGGTGGAGCCCACCGAACAGGTCGAGGCCGAGGAAGAGACTCCAGACCAGGAAAAACCACCTGTAGTGGAATTGGTAGAGGTTAACGGTCGTCAAGTGGAGTGTTTATACGACACAGGACTGGACGGGGAGGCCGTGATTTCTGCGGATCTGGTACATCCAGAACAATTCACAGGTGAGACAATGGAGATACAGCCTGCACAGAAGAGTGCTGTAGTCATGAAGTTGCCCATTGCTAATGTGGAGATTAGGTCAAGGTATGTCACCGGCACCATCAAAGCCGCTGTATTGACCGATCCCATTTTTCCAGTAATCCTAGGTTGCCGGTATGTCTTTCTGGGAATGCCCAGGGAGCCAATCCATATGGGAGCAATGCAGACTCGCTCTCAGGCGAGAACGGAAGAGGCAGAAGCAATTGTGACTAACCCAATGCCGGGGGAGCTACGAACTGCCCAGAGTGAGGATGATACTTTACGTCATTGCTACAGAAAGCTGCAGAAAAGTGCTGATCCACCAGGACGGGGGCAGAACTACATGAAGAATAGGATACTCTACAGGAGAGCAGGAAGGGGAGACAACCTATACGGTCAGTTGGTCGTCCCGAAAGCTCACCGGTCCCAGATTCTTCATATGGGGCATACCATCTCCTTTAGTGGACACATGGGTATTGCCGCCACCATGCAGCGGATTTCCTGCCATTACTATTGGCCGGGAATGACAGATGATGTGCGTCGGTATGTGAAGTCATGCCCTGAGTGCCAGAGGGTGGCACCGAAACACTGGACAGCACCGGTGGTGTTGGGTGAGATGCCCATCATGAACTCTCCTTTCGAGAGGGTAGCCATCAATATTGTGGGTCCACTTCCCAGGACTAGGAA
Source organism: Cepaea nemoralis (assembly GCA_014155875.1). Classification (NCBI taxonomy): domain Eukaryota; kingdom Metazoa; phylum Mollusca; class Gastropoda; order Stylommatophora; family Helicidae; genus Cepaea; species Cepaea nemoralis. The sequence continues at coordinate 65,140 of JACEFZ010004239.1, read as the reverse complement.
GAGGAACATGTATATACTCACAATGGTGGATTGCTGTACAATGTGGGGTGAAGCCATACCGTTGACCACGATTGACTCGAAAAGAGTGGCGGACGCACTGATGGAGGCCTTTACTAGATTAGGCTTTCCGGATCAAATTCTGACGGACAATGGATCTCAGTTTTGTGGAAAACTCATGGAGGAGGTATTTAGGGTGTTTCACTCTAACCACATACATACCAGCCCTTACCACCCTCAAGCCAATGGACAAGTAGAGCGTTTCAACGGCACGTTGATGACAATGCTCAGGAAACTAGCGCAGGAAAAACCTGATAGGTGGGATGAATATATCCCAGCAGCACTCTTTGCCTATCGGGAAGTTCCTCATGGCTCAACAGGACTACCACTCGCTACGTTGCTGTTTGGTCGTCCAATCAAAGGACCGTTGGAAGCCATGTTGAGGAGTTGGACTGAAGAGGGGACGTCAGAAGAAGTGATCTCCTCCTATAAATACGTGGAGGAACTGAAAGAAAAACTCCACAAGGGATGGACTCTGGCAAATCAAAACTTGAAAAAGGCCAGGAAAAGACATGCGGTTTATTACAACCGTAGGTCTAAAGAAAGATCTCTAGAGGTGGGAGACAAAGTCTTGTTGCTACTCCCAACGGGAAACAACAAACTGGAGATAGGTTGGCAAGGACCATTTCCCGTGGAAAGGGTGATATCCAGAACCAACTATGAGATCCGGATCCGGGGAAAGTCGAAGATTTTCCATATCAATCTCTTGCGGAAATACGAAGAGAGACCCGGAGACAAGGCAGCTCACCTCATGGCAATGGCAGTTGCAGTGGAGACTGAAGTGGGAACCAGCGAGGGCAGGGAATATCCCTTGGTACACCAGGAAACCTATAGGGATGTGCAAGTGAACCCTGATCTGACCTCCCAGGAGAGGGAAAGGATAACCCAGGTTCTCAAGTCTCGTAAGGAGATACTGACTGATAAACCAGGACGAACGAGATTGGTGGAGTTCGAGATGACTTTGACCACACAGGAGCCTGTTCGCCAAAAGGTTTACCCAGTGCCATTCTCTAAAGAAAAGGCCCTGGAGGAGGAAATACAGAAAACTGCTGGAGGATGACGTGATTGCACCATCCACATCCCCATACAATGCAGGGGGTAGTTTTGTTACGCAAACCAAGTGGAGAACACAGGTTGTGTATAGATTACCGACTTCTGAACAGTCATACACAGTTTCAGGTGGAACCTTTGCCGAATCCAACTCAGTTATTCGCTAGGCTCCATAAGGCTCGGTACTTTTCAAAGGTGGATCTGAGTAGGGGGTACTATCAGATACCAGTCAAACCGGAGATTCGACCACTGTTGGCTTTCAGTACACCCAGTGGACACTACGAATTCAAGGTCATGCCCATTGGACTCAGCAATGCACCTAGTGTGTTTACACGCATGATGAGGACTTTACTAGATCCGTTACAGGATCCGTCCATCATCTCATTCATGGATGATATTCTGATTTCCAGTGACAGCTTGGATGACCACTTGCAATCCTTGGAGAGAGTGTTTAATAGACTCAAGGAAGTGGGGCTTACTGCTCGTCCAACCAAGTGCATGATTGGTTACCAGACTCTGGAATTTCTAGGTCACACCATCACTCCAGGACACATTGTCCCAGAAGAGAAGAACCTGGAGAAAATCAGAAATGCACCAAGGCCAAAAACGAAGAAGGATGTGCGATCTTTTCTCTCGTTGTGTGGGTTCTACCACAAATTTATCCCACATTTCACTGAACTGGGAGCTCCGTTGACGGAAACCTTGAAAAAGGGATTCCCGGACCAAATCATTTGGACACCAGAATGTGAGAATGCCTATAGTCAGTTAAAGGAGGCCTTGGCCAGCAAACCTGTATTACAGCTCCCTGACCTTTCCAAACCATTTGTGTTGAGAACAGATGCGAGTGGGATTGGAATTGGGGCAGCTTTGTTACAAGAAGGAAAAGACGATGCTTCGGTTTTGAAACCTGTAGCATACGCAAGCAAGAAACTTCTACAGGCTGAGAGGAATTATTCAACTGTCGAGAGAGAGTGCTTGTCCCTCGTATGGGCAGTGCAAAAATTCCAGCCATATTTGTATGGAGTTAAGTTTCGAGTCCAGTCTGATCATCAACCCCTGATGTTCCTGGCTACTTCTCAGAAGCTCAACGCCCGTTTGATGCGGTGGTCGTTGTTACTTCAACCCTATAATTTCACAGTGGAGTACATTCCTGGGAAGGAAAATGTTGGAGCGGACTTCTTGTCAAGACACCCAGCTCCTGAAGAAGAGGAATGAATCATCTGGATTGAACTCATGGTGGAGAAGAGTGAGATGGACTACTCTCTTAAGAGGGGGCCTATGTCACGAGATCGCCATGAGTTAACCAGATAATGAAAATACAGAAGTTTGATTAACGGGATATTTTCTAGGCCACAGCGATTTTAACTAACAGAGTAAATACAGCTGCACGAGTTACATCGGGTCAGCAAATAGTAAACATTGGTTAGTGAGTGAGATGAATCCAGACACCGCGTTGACAGTTCAATAACAGATAGAATCACATAGAATTGCCCAGCTCAGTACATGGAACAGCCCTGTCTGTCATTTATAGTTCCGGACATCAGGCGAAATGGCGGCTGGGATTGTCACCACTGAACAGAAGATTGACAGTTTATCAACAGGTCGGAAGTGCCCGACTAGGGAGAAAACGGTCAGACTGTCATTTGGTATTTCCCGACATCAAACGGAATGGCGGATTTGACTGTCACCACATGATAGAAAGTTGAGGGCTTGTTATTGGAAACAGTGAAACACCTGCAGGACATCAACAACGTCACGTGCACAATGTAAGGTTGTTTGGAAAACCATGATTGGCAGCTTGGTATCGAAACCCTTTGTTGGAACTGTACAGTAACTCTCTAGATTGTTTTGGATGTCAAAACCAGTGATGACAAATCTAACATTGATGGAGCCAGGGAGGATGGATCCCTGACAAGGGAGGGTCTGCCCAATATGCCACCTGTGTGGGCATAAAGGAAAATGTCACGTGATCAACTTTAGGAGTTGCCATAAAAACCCGAGTTGGGACCAACTAGGGGAACTTGAAAATGTGGATCTAGGCAGACATGCTTGGCACTGCAGCAGTTAGAACATCTAACGTGTGAAGGAGATATTTGATTTAGTTTACACGAGCCTGTATGGCTACCATCAGATGTAATTTAGTGTAAACTGCAGTGCCATAAGGTATAACCTATTATAATATTCGTTCTAATTAATATAGGCTGTAGCCTTGTTAAAACCAAGTGTGATGATTAGCACTGGTAGTGGAAAACTAGCTAGAGTAGGGAAGTGATACTTGGCTCTGTTAGTTGAAAATAGATTAGTGAAGTGTCGATAAGCTTTACTAGTTGAGAATTGAGTAATGAGGGATAATTGGGAGATTCCAGTAGGGGTCCCTGGTGGGCGGGGGTCCGCATTCTGTTTGTTGATTTTTTTTCTTGTCTTGGCCTGATGATAACCTATGTGTTCAGTCATCTGTCCATGACAGAGTAGGTTCATTGTATTTTCTGAGCGAGGCCGATGGCCACGATCATCTAATAGAGATCAGTGACGGGGAGGCTATCACCGGTTATATGATTTATGTTACAGGTCCCTCTGGTTGGAATGAAGAACACGAAACCCAGAGAAAATCCGATCCCGGATAAAGTTTGGCGCAGGAAGATTGGCCAGCAACTTTACAACAGAGATTATGCTAGAGGAAGATGATCAACATTGCTCAGTGGAGCTGAATGGTATATGTATCCTACAGGATAAATACCGAATGAGTTTAGGTCATACCAGTTTTAACACACCAGTAGTGATGGATATTCAGTTCACTTATGACTAGAACAAAAATAAAGGACTCTATTGGAGTATAGACAATAACTGTTTAATAGTGAGAACTAGTGAACATTTAGCAAGAGACAAAAAGTCCTGTTCATAGGACAGTGTTCCAGGTTTGTTTCACCGCGCCGGAATTATGAAGCCGGAGTTTCTATAAACTATTAGGAACAGTTGTGTTAGGAACAATACTAGTATTTTCCACGGATTATATATTTACATGAGATTCAGATCTCATGGTCATCAGAGTTCCTGGAGGAGGACATGTCTGGAGAGAAGGATACGACTTCGGTGAGGTCTTATCGTACTGACTCTGAATGATGTCGTGTAATCCTTGCCATGATGTGTACACTATGATCCTGAACTTTGAAGGCTGACACATACATTTATGTTATAGTACACGACACACATTTTCTTCGCATACACGTCTCATATACGTTACACTTTTCTTTTAATAAATTAATCTTTATTAATTTTTAGAAGCAAGAGTTGTTGAGTATGTTGCGTTGGGGAAGTATGAGAGGGGGCATAGTACGACAGTGAGAGAGTGATAGGAAAAGGTGTCCATAGGCTGATGGAGTGTGTTGGACGGAAGCTGGTGGATTCTCCAGGATATTGATAAGGAAAAAAAATATTATAATGTGGGTGTTGACTCTCTTCACTCCAGGGACGACACTTTAAAGGAGGACACGACATTATTGGGGGCTCGTCCGGGATCTTTGGACAGCGGGATCTCTCGATAACGGAATCTTTGGACAGCGGAATCTCCCGTAAACGGAATCCTTGGACAGCGAGATCTCCTGCAAGCAGGAACCTTTGACAGCGGGATCTCTCGTCAACGGGGTCTTTTGACACGGGATCCTTAGTTTTAAGAGGGAGATATCATATTGGAGAATCCAGCTAGAGTGAATGTGGATAGGGGTTAGGAATAATATCTTACCTGTTCACACTTCACACGTCTGCATAGGTCTGTGGTCCTGATTCTACTCTTGTCACTGAGTGAATGCGCTGTGTGTGGTAATATCTAGATTTATAGTACTTGTTCATATATCTGTATAGTAAGTTGCAGTTATATTGTACTCGACCTGCTAGCTTACCTCTCTGTATAATGGCCACCCCTAAACTAACCACGTTAGAATTAAAGGCAAAGGGGGAAGAAATGGGATTGGCGGGTTCTGCTCTAACGGATTACATACAGGAAGTGGAGAGAGAGTATCGTCAAGCAGAACGGGAAGATCGAAAGGCCGAGTTGGAATTGAGAAGGATGGAGTTGGAACAAGCAGCTAAGAAATTGGAAGCTGAGCAAGCAGCTAAGAAATTGGAAGCTGAGCAAGCAGCTAAGAAATTTGAAGCTGAGCAAGCAGCTAGGAAATTGAAGTGAGAACTGCTAGGAACGGGAAGCGGAGCAGAGGCTCAGAAAAGGGAGCACGAGTACCGGATGAGGGAACTCGAGTTGAAGAGTCAATCTAATGGAGAAACTGAGGGAGCAGTTGGAGGTTCCTCCATCCCAGGCTCAACACCAGTAGGTGGACATGGGTACCATGCTATGAAGTTTCCTTTAGCGGTCTACGAGGAGGACAAAGAGAAGATTGACCAGTACCTTCAACGCTTCGAGGCTATGTCAGTTGCTATGGGTCTGGAGCGTAACAGATGGAATCTTAAGCTATCCCAGGGTTTACGCGGGACCAGAAACGAGGTTTATTCTCGCCTGCCACCAGGACATGAGAACAATTATGACGAAGTTAAAGACGGCTCTGCTGAAACGATTCGAGGTTACGTCACATACCTACCGGAAAAAATTTCGAGCAGCGAAACGAGAACCGGGGGAGTTGTTTGCCGCCTACAGTTTGCGTCTAAAATCTTATCTCCATAAGTGGATGGATTTGGCTGGGTTTCGCACATGACTATGAGAGTCTGGAAGAGCTCATGGTGGTCGACCAGCTGAAGAAGCAAATGTCTAAACCTCTCAGGACGTTCCTGGGAGAACAAGGAGCGGAACGTATTGACCTCGTGACTAAATTAGCAGAACGGTTCGTCGAGGTACATGGGGAGGCAGGGGAAAACCTTTCCACCAACTACCAAAAGTCAAGAGAAACATGACAAGAAGAAAGCCAAAAACTCAGGAACCAAAAAGTGGGAACCTTATGTGCAAAAATCAGAGGATAGTTCAGAGAAGAAGAAGGAGGGAAGCAAGAGCACTTCAAGCTCTACACCAAAACGACCGTGGTCGGAGAAGTGGTGTTCAATTTGTAAGTCACCCTCTCACAATACGAGGGACTGCAAATCGAAGGCTAAGAACCCTCACTTCGCAGCATGTCAAGTGACTTCCAAGGAGGTTGTCACGGAAAATGCCAAGGTCAACAAGGAAGCTCGCCACCAGGAGAGCTCACTCAAGTCCGGCACTAGAAAATCTAGGACAGGGAAATGGTGCAACCAATGCAAGTCGAACTACGCACAATGCTATTGACTGCAGGGGAAAGTCAGGAGACACTCAATTCGTCGTGTGCCCCGGGAAACCTAAGGTGGAGCCCACCGAACAGGTCGAGGCCGAGGAAGAGACTCCAGACCAGGAAAAACCACCTGTAGTGGAATTGGTAGAGGTTAACGGTCGTCAAGTGGAGTGTTTATACGACACAGGACTGGACGGGGAGGCCGTGATTTCTGCGGATCTGGTACATCCAGAACAATTCACAGGTGAGACCATGGAGATACAGCCTGCACAGAAGAGTGCTGTAGTCATGAAGTTGCCCATTGCTAATGTGGAGATTCGGTCAAGGTACGTCACCGGCACCATCAAGGCCGCTGTATTGACCGATCCCATTTTTCCAGTCATCCTAGGTTTCCGGTATGTCTTTCTGGGAATGCCCAGGGAGCCAATCCATATGGGAGCAATGCAGACTCGCTCTCAGACGAAAACGGAAGAGGCAGACGCAATTGTGACTAACCCAATGCCGGGGGAGCTACGAACTGCCCAGAGTGAGGATGATACTTTACGTCCTTGCTACAGAAAGCTGCAGAAAAGTGCTGATCCACCAGGACGGGGGCAGTACTACATGAAGAATAGGATACTCTACAGGAGAGCAGGAAGGGGAGACAACCTATACGGTCAGTTGGTCGTCCCGAAAGCTCACCGGTCCCAGATTCTTCATATGGGGCATACCATCTCCTTTAGTGGACACATGGGTATTGCCGCCACCATGCAGCGGATTTCCTGCCATTACTATTGGCCGGGAATGACAGATGATGTGCGTCGGTATGTGAAGTCATGCCCTGAGTGCCAGAGGGTGGCACCGAAACACTGGACAGCACCGGTGGTGTTGGGTGAGATGCCCATCATGAACTCTCCTTTCGAGAGGGTAGCCATCGATATCGTGGGTCCACTTCCCAGGACTAGGAAGAGGAACATGTATATACTCACAATGGTGGATTGCTGTACAATGTGGGGTGAGGCCATACCGTTGACCACGATTGACTCGAAAAGAGTGGCGGACGCACTGATGGAGGCCTTTACCAGATTAGGCTTTCCGGATCAAATTCTGACGGACAATGGATCTCAGTTTTGTGGAAAACTCATGGAGGAGGTATTTAGGGTGTTTCACTCTAACCACATACATACCAGCCCTTACCACCCTCAAGCCAATGGACAAGTAGAGCGTTTCAACGGCACGTTGATGACAATGCTCAGAAAACTAGCGCAGGAAAAACCTTATAGGTGGGATGAATATATCCCAGCAGCACTCTTTGCCTATCGGGAAGTTCCTCATGGCTCAACAGGACTACCACCCGCTACGTTGCTGTTTGGTCGTCCAATCAAAGGACCGTTGGAAGCCATGTTGAGGAGTTGGACTGAAGAGGGGACGTCAGAAGAAGTGATCTCATCCTATAAATACGTGGAGGAACTGAAAGAAAAACTCCACAAGGGATGGACTCTGGCAAATCAAAACTTGAAAAAGGCCAGGAAAAGACATGCGGCTTACTACAACCGTAGGTCTAAAGAAAGATCTCTAGAGGTGGGAGACAAAGTCTTGTTGCTACTCCCAACGGGAAACAACAAACTGGAGATAGGTTGGCAAGGACCATTTCCCGTGGAAAGGGTGATATCCAGAACCAACTATCAGATCCGGATCCGGGGAAAGTCGAAGATTTTCCATATCAATCTCTTGCGGAAATACGAAGAGAGACCCGGAGACAAGGCAGCTCACCTCATGGCAATGGCAGTTGCAGTGGAGACTGAAGTGGGAACCAGCGAGGGCAGGGAATATCCCTTGGTACACCAGGAAACCTATAGGGATGTGCAAGTGAACCCTGATCTGACCTCCCAGGAGAGGGAAAGGATAACCCAGGTTCTCAAGTCTCATAAGGAGATACTGACTGATAAACCAGGACGAACGAGGTTGGTGGAGTTCGAGATGACTTTGACCACACAGGAGCCTGTTCGTCAAAAGGTTTACCCAGTGCCATTCTCTAAAGAAAAGGCCCTGGAGGAGGAAATACAGAAACTGCTGGAGGATGACGTGATTGCACCATCCACATCCCCATACAATGCAGGGGTAGTTTTGTTACGGAAACCAAGTGGAGAACACCGGTTGTGTATAGACTACCGACTTCTGAACAGTCATACACAATTTCAGGTGGAACCTTTGCCGAATCCAACTCAGTTATTCGCTAGGCTCCATAAGGCTCGGTACTTTTCAAAGGTGGATCTGAGTCGGGGGTACTATCAGATACCAGTCAAACCGGAGATTCGACCACTGTTGGCTTTCAGTACACCCAGTGGACACTACGAATTCAAGGTCATGCCCTTTGGACTCAGCAATGCACCTAGTGTGTTTACACGCATGATGAGGACTTTACTAGATCCGTTACAGGATCCATCCATCATCTCATTCATGGATGATATTCTGATTTCCAGTGACAGCTTGGATGACCACTTACAATCCTTGGAGAGAGTGTTTAATAGACTCAAGGAAGCAGGGCTTACTGCTCGTCCAACCAAGTGCATGATTGGTTACCAGACTCTGGAATTTCTAGGTCACACCATCACTCCAGGACACATTGTCCCAGAAGAGAAGAACCTGGAGAAAATCAGAAATGCACCAAGGCCAAAAACGAAGAAGGATGTGCGATCTTTTCTCTCGTTGTGTGGGTTCTACCACAAATTTATCCCACATTTCACTGAACTGGGAGCTCCGTTGACGGAAACCTTGAAAAAGGGATTCCCGGACCAAATCATTTGGACACCAGAATGTGAGAATGCCTATAGTCAGTTAAAGGAGGCCTTGGTCAGCAAACCTGTATTACAGCTCCCTGACCTTTCCAAACCATTTGTGTTGAGAACAGATGCGAGTGGGATTGGAATTGGGGCAGCTTTGTTACAGGAAGGAAAAGACGATGCTTCGGTTTTGAAACCTGTGGCATACGCAAGCAAGAAACTTCTCCAGGCAGAGAGGAATTATTCAACCGTCGAGAGAGTGCTTGTCCCTCGTATGGGCAGTGCAAAAATTTCCAGCCATATTTGTATGGAGTTAAGTTTCGAGTCCAGTCTGATCATCAACCCCTGATGTTCCTGGCTACTTCTCAGAAGCTCAACGCCCGTTTGATGCGGTGGTCGTTGTTACTTCAACCCTATAATTTCACAGTGGAGTACATTCCTGGGAAGGAAAATGTTGGAGCGGACTTCTTGTCAAGACACCCAGCTCCTGAAGAAGAGGAATGAATCATCTGGATTGAACTCATGGTGGAGAAGAGTGAGATGGACTACTCTCTTAAGAGGGGGCCTATGTCACGAGATCGCCATGAGTTAACCAGATAATGAAAATACAGAAGTTTGATTAACGGGATATTTTCTAGGCCACAGCGATTTTAACTAACAGAGTAAATACAGCTGCACGAGTTACATCGGGTCAGCAAATAGTAAACATTGGGTAGTGAGTGAGACGAATCCAGACACCGCGTTGACAGTTCAATAACAGATAGAATCACATAGAATTGCCCAGCTCAGTACATGGAACAGCCCTGTCTGTCATTTATAGTTCCGGACATCAGGCGAAATGGCGGCTGGGATTGTCACCACTGAACAGAAGATTGACAGTTTATCAACAGGTCGGAAGTGCCCGACTAGGGAGAAAACGGTCAGACTGTCATTTGGTATTTCCCGACATCAAACGGAATGGCGGATATGACTGTCACCACATGATAGAAAGTTGAGGGCTTGTTATTGGAAACAGTGGAACACCTGCAGGACATCAACAACGTCACGTGCACAATGTAAGGTTGTTTGGAAAACCATGATTGGCAGCTTGGTATCGAAACCCTTTGTTGGAACTGTACAGTAACTCTCTAGATTGTTTTGGATGTCAAAACCAGTGATGACAAATCTAAGATTGATGGAGCCAGGGAGGATGGATCCCTGACAAGGGAGTGTGTGCCCAATATGCCACCTGTGTGGGCATACAGGAAAATGTCACGTATCAACTTTAGGAGTTGCCATAAAAACCCGAGTTGGGACCAACTAGGGGAACTTGAAAATGTGGATCTAGGCAGACATGCTTGTCACTGCAGCAGTTAGAACATCTAACGTGTGAAGGAGATATTTGATTTAGTTTACACGAGCCTGTATGGCTACCATTAGATGTAATTTAGTGTAAACTGCAGTGCCGTAAGGTATAACCTATTATAATATTCGTTCTAATTAATATAGGCTGTAGCCTTGTTAAAACCAAGTGTGATAATTAGCACTGGTAGTGGAAAACTAGCTAGAGTAGGGAAGTGATACTTGGCTCTGTTAGTTGTAGAATAGATTAGTGAAGTGTCGATAAGCTTTACTAGTTGAGAATTGAGTAATGAGGGATAATTGGGAGATTTCCCGTAGGGGTCCCTGGTGGGCGGGGTTCCGCATTCTGTTTGCTTGATTTTTTTTTTGTCTTGGCCTGATGATAACCTATGTGTTCAGTTCATCTGTCCATGATAGGTACATTATATTTTCTGAGCGAGGCCGATGGCCCACGATCATCTAATAGAGATCAGTGACGGGGAGGCTATCACCAGTTGTATGATTTATTTTACAGGTTCCTCTGGTTGGAATGAAGAACCCGGACCCAATGTAACATCCGATCCCGGATAAATTATGATGTAGAGAGAGGGGCCAGCAACTTTCGCAACGGAAGAAGTTAATACACATTGCTCGGTGGAGTCTAATGGTATATGTATCCTACATGAGTGAATACCAATCGTTAACACACCTGAAGTGATGGAGGTTCAGCCCATGTGGAACTAGATCAGTAGGGACTTGTAACAATGTATAGAGACTCGCAAGACGTGGATTCAGTTGATAATATAAAGTTTATTAGTTCTTGATGACAAAGCGTTGATGTTAGACTCCACTCACATTGAAGGCTGGGTCTTAACTGCCCTTGCCAACCCAATCCGTCACGATTGAGCATCTCTCACCCTTTCACTCTCGATGCTCAATCGTGCTGTATCTGTTTCCCACTAGATTCTAATAATACCCCAGTACTCCTCCCTTACTGTTACACCTCCCCATGTTGAATAAAGAATTTTCCTTATAAAGGAAAAATCTTTACTCCTAATCCCCATACTCTATTCCCTCTTTTTCCTTACTTCTCCCAGTCCTCAAATCTTCCCCAAACCAAACTTAAATGAATATTCAATTTCTTTACTTTTTCCCTTGCTATATAGTCAACCCCCTTCTTCTTCGTTTCCGGCCCTTCAACCAACCATAACATATTTACATATCTTTAATAACATTTCAATTTCAACTATATACAATAACATCATAACACGTCTTCTTAAATACTCCTTCCTCATAAGCAATCTGCTTAAAATTTCAAACTCAACTCTAACACCAACTCCTTATTTTATCACCAACGCTACAAATCCCCCACTTTCAACCTAAGCTGAAATTACTTTCACACGATAGGAAGACAAAGAATCGGTGGCCACCGGAATTTAAAGAAGAAATAGAATTCTTCAAAAAAAAAAAAACATTCACCTAAATCACACACCCCTTTACACCCCTATGTTCTTTGAGATTTTATGCAATAAATTCTCAACCATTATATCTCCCCCAGTACCACTCATTATGGTAACCGTTTACGCTGCTATCCAACCATCATCCCAAAATACTCTTCACTTCTAAGTGTCAGACACTACCTCACATTGTAATGTAAACCACAAAACACATCCCGAAGACACAATTAAAAAGGTCCCTTAAGACCTCCTCCAACACAACACCTCACATAACCTCATCACCTCGTATAACTAATCTTCTCCAATACCTCAGGTTCTCTCTTAATGTCCATTTCTTATGGGCATATCTACTATAATGCTCCACTTATGCCGTTATCAACAGCAACCTAGTAACCTTGAAATCTCCCCTTAAATATTAACCATCAAACACAACATTGTAATCTGACCCACTTATAAACATTTACATCCTGCCTAGGCCATGTAACCCAATGTTTCTCTAAAATCTTCCACCTCTCAATTCATAATTCATGCCGTAATCTACAGCAGCAAAAAATAACCACTCATGTCTGTGACTGCTTATAATCAACTTTAATCTCAGTCCCTTTATTACGGACCCACAAACACCCCATGTCACCATGTCTCCCCTATGTTCATTTCTCATTAACACAGTTACACCCCTTTTTTTTTTTATTGTACTGTTATCCACAGTGTCTAGTCAAACATGGATCCAATTCATGTTTACTCATCATCTGGGGTAATTTTCTTATTCTTCTATAACCCAGCAATCTCGTGTATATCATGGCTCTTCTGACCCTCCCCGAAACTATGTTTAAAACTTTTCTCAGCTTTACCCCACTGAATATATTCATTAATCTTTTCTTCTCCCATGTGGTTTCTAATCCCATATATTTCTAATTAATGCTTACTTTAGTGCATCTCTAAACTTTCCCATAACCATCCCCGGTATATGTTTCCACTTCTTCATAAGCCCATCAACCTCACTATGCTGATTATCCCAGCAATATACCCCCATGAAGTTATTCTTCACAAAGAGAATGTGTCTCTCTATTAGCTCACAGTAGTTTATTATTACTTTCTGAACGAAGGGTCCTAATTAAAGCCCCCTGTATTTTCTTTATTCTAGACAAAAACCTTGTAAATTAAACATAACTTAATTAACTGCTATTTAACACACAAAACAGTGAAATAAAATCACAACAGGACATCAAATCCCCCCCCCCCCAAATTTTTGTAATAATCATTTATGTTTCCCTACAACTCAACTAAAAGTATGATGATGATAGTGATGATGATAGTGACGATGATTAAAATAATACAAGATACATCCTAATCTATTGTTACCTAATACTACTGGTCTCTTTTACGGACCAGTAGTTTACACATAAAAGTCTAAGAACACAATCACCCTATTCTAAATCAATTAATCAAACAACAACAATCATTTTTCAATACCAAATCAAGGAAAAAAAACTGAAAATGAGGGACTAAAACTTAGGCTAGATAAAACCAACAAATAGTAGCCATCATTTTTCAATACCCACTCAAGCATAAAAACATATTATGTATGACTCATGACTCAAACAATTATAACTACGTATAGTGACCCACTAACATTGGCCTCTCTTACTAAGTAAAATAACGGATATCTATTTATACAGGTCATTCCAGTATTTCTACGTCCAAGAAAACTAAACATTTCACTGTCCATCCGTAATTTTGTTAACAACAGACTAATTACTTACTAGAATCACACCTGTTCTATTTACATAACCCAATCAGTAACCACTTATTTTCTCCCAACTCGCAACAGCACATAACATCCGGAATAACCTCTTAAGTAAGCACTGTAAACTACAGGTCACTCACTTTATCCATTACCAATGTGGCGATTTTTTCAATGTCATCTCAATGTACCAGCTTGGCTTTATACCGAACATCACTACCACTTCTTAATCCTTACTGTTAACTACAGTATCTCCACTCTCCTATATCCAACAAAACTTTGTCTATTTACTATAGACTTCTCACTAAAACAACTAATTCTACTTCCACTTTCTCGTCTACTCGACGCAATTAATATTTCATTCTAGTACTCTCAACGTCTCACCAGTACCATTCTAAGCTAATCCTCAAGTCATTCTTGCATTGTGACGACAATCAAACCGGTCACCCTCCTCGGAACACGTTCTCCAACATTCATTATACTGACTTTGTTTACCTTCTTATCTTTCACTCTTATTTATCGGAATTCTTTCAGAACTGCAATCCAGTCCACTTATAATCGACAGCAGACCTCTCTTTCCTCGTTTCTCAGTCTTAGGCACTCTTGCTTCGACATTTCCCTGTCAAGAATACTAAACAAGTGTTGTGAAACATCATTCAGAATGTTAATTCTGTTTCCGTTATATAACTTCCAACGTCAGACATTCTACAAAAAAAAACATCACAATTCTCCAATCATTCTCTTTCTATCTCTCTATGTTTCACGGTTTTTCAACATCACTTATCAACCACTCTTCTCATATTCACACGCGACAACCTAACTTCTCCATACTATTACTACAACAAAACCCTTTAGACGCCACCTCAACATTCCAGCAATCATTCACCACATATCTACACGTATTGATCTCCTCTACACACATTGACACAAGACATATTAACGCCACTCTTACATTCTATCTACGTATTTCACTTAGGCGACTTCATCACACCTCTCTCCTACTTCCTTCATCACGCCGAACACCTGTCTGAGTACAGTTATACTCACGTACGAACAACGCACAACCAAACGAATTATTCCAGAGGACTTTCTCAATTCCCTGCTTTCTTATATCTTTACTTTACTCAATCACTCACTCCTATACGAAGGTCAGACCCTATACACTACCTCTCGCAACTTATATTACTTTCACAGTACTATCTACTATCTCTTCAAAACAAACCTCATTCTGGTGAACCACCCCTAACTTCGTAACTATCATTCTATACTTCTCCACACAACCACTTTCTTCTTTCTCCGCAAGCACGACGTAACTCGTATTTTTCAAGCATTCACTTCTACATTCTATTACTTTTATTCTCACGTTCAACTGGCTATTTTACACACAGGATACTCAGTGCCTCCTCAGTCTATATCACCTCACCAGACACTCTCGGTTCACCTGTCAACAATACTATTCTTTCTTCTCCAACCAACAAGCAAAACTATCTCGGACAACACGTCATAGCTCTGAGTCAACCCACTTCTAATACGAACATTCATACTTAATTTATCTCTCACCCTCTATTAATTCTGTCCTGAATCTACCCTATTTTACTTAATATACTCTCTCTACCTCGTAACCAAACAGACGATATCCTGTATTACGTAATCCACGTGGAATATCATTTGCCGTACTTCCTTATCTTCAACACCACTATCATCTACCCTGTACCATTCTACCCCAAAAATTTCATCTGTCTATTTTAGACAGCTCATACACCTATACTCTCAAACCGGAGTTCTTCTCATAAGCCAAAACTATTTCATTTTCCTTCTTCACCCAAGGAATTTTAACCGTTATATAGTGTCTCCAAATTAAACACTTCACTGTCTTTCAATACCCTAACCTGTCTTTCACTTATAATGTCATCATCACTATCTGTTGTCAACCTGTTAAAGTATTCAGGTCTTAAGGTCCTAAGGTCTTCTATTTTACTTAAGTCACTTTCTGTCGTTGAATAAACTCCCGCTAACTGTCTACCCCTATTCTTCTTCTTAAATGAGTTCTTTCTATTTCCTTTATTTGCGTCATTCTGCTCACTGTTTCCTGTGTACCTTACGTAACGTTTATACCTTCCCATCTCGTCTTCAGATGACACACTAATAATAGTTCCATCATCAGACTCGTTATAGTTTACTGCAAACACGTCGGCCCTATTCTCATAGTCATCTTTAAAACGTCTACCTTTCTTTCTCTTTCTCGGTCTTCGTCCCTTAGCCTTCCCTACATAGTCACTAACCAAAACTCTATCCGTCTGTCCACCAGTCACTATTCCGTATGAGGGAACAACACTCTTCAATTCAGGATCTGCTCGTAGTGCAACACTCTCATTCTCCGAATCATCGGTAATAATATCTGTTTCAGCATCACTATAATATTCGGCTGTAGGAATATCTTCTCCGTAACTTGAACTCTGACAGCTAATATTCCTACACCATTTGGGAACTAGTTTCTTGTCTATAGCTGAAGAACTTGACATGGCACTACCTCTATTTACAATCATACTAACACTTTTCTTCATTGACTTCCTTTCGTCCTTGGTCCTTGTCTGTCCATCTTTCCTAACTTCAACCTTGTCTCTCTTAGTCAAATGAGTTGGTTTTGACTGAGTCTCCATTACATCAGTTTGAGTTCCCTTTGTTATCTTGCTGACTGATTGTACCTGAGTCTGCGTACTACTTTCTATCGTATTACCTGCTTGCGTCTGTGTCTCTCTATTTCTTTTCTTTACTACTACCGTCGTCTTCTTTTCCTGTCTACCAGTCACATTCGCAACCATTTTAGGTTTAATCTGTATTTTACTTACTGGTTCAACTCTGTCTCTTACACCTGAGTTTAAATATTGTCTTTGTCTTTTCTCTAACCAGTCGTCACGTCTTTTTCTAGCAGTTGCAGTGTGAGAGGGCCAGTTCCATGATTTCCTTGAAAAGTTTCTCTCACGCCCATTTTTGTATTTATAACTGCTATACCAGTCCGATCTTTCACTATTTCGTCTGTTCTCACTGTCTTTTACTCTATATAGATCAGGCCTTGGTTCGTCATAACCATATTGTCTTCTGTCTTCATTAAGCAATGGCTGTCCTCGGCTATTCTTGTTGTTCCTTTTTATCTCATTACCTCTTACATTGCTCTGTAACCAGTGTACAAAACATTCTACCTCGCTAACTGCCACCTTTAATTCTCCTAACCATGCAGTCACGTGTCCTAAGTCTCTGCTCAAGTACATTTTTACTCTTTACGCTATCTCAGCCGAAATAATTCTCACTTGTGTCGTGATGAATCTGCTCTGCTAAAATATTCCTAAACAGAGCTAAACCTGTGCTAGGGTGTCCTGTTCTGCCATGCTGAAAAAATACTGAAACAAAGCAAGCAAAGAACCACACAATTTCAACTTCTTAATTTAAAGAAGATGTGCTAAGGTGTCCTGTTCCGCCATGCTGAAAAAAATACTGAAACAAAGCAAGCAAAGAACCACACAATTTCAATTTCTTAATTTAAAGAAATTACCTACTTTTTATAGAAAACCATAGTTATTTTCTAGTTTTAAGTATCACTCAGTTTTAACTTTTTAATTTAAAGGATACACTCACTTATTAGAAAAGCAAAGTTAGTTTCTTTTTGTTTCCTGACTCAAGCCTGTAGCTTCCTCCACTCGGCGTCAGATTTCATTCGATCACCAGGAGCCCGTTTCAGCTAAAAATCAGTCGCAGAGTTCAGGTAGTCCGTCTCTTCCTACACTCGGCGTCAGATTTCATTCGATCACCAGGAGCCCGTTTCAGCTAAAAATCAGTCGCAGGTAGTCACGTCACTTCTCTAGGGATGCCTGGCTTATTTTCAACCCCTGGTTGGGTCCCGACCAGCTTGTTAGTCTTTGCTTTCACCCCGGGTGGGGTACATCATCGACGTCTTGAGATAACAATTACGTAAGTGGCTGGCGATTTGAAATTATCAAAATTCAGGTTATGGTGACTTTTTTAAAACTCCATAGTTCAGATCGCGGTTTAGAACATTGAAGGCTGTAGTTCAGTCAACGGCCATTACCAGCCCCTTGATGAGTGAGGTTCAAATGTTCAGCCACGGCTCTAGTAAATCCCTTTGACGAGGTTTAATATTCAGCCACGGCTCCAGGAAAGCCCTTTGATGAGATTTAATGTTCAGCCACGGCTCTAGGAAAGCCCTTTGATGAGATTTAATGTTCAGCCACGGCTCTAGGAAAGCCCTTTGATGAGATTTAATGTTCAGGCACGGCTCTAGGAAAGCCCTTTGATTAGATTTAATGTTCAGGCACGGCTCTAGGAAAGCCCTTTGACGAGATTTAATGTTCAGGCACGGCTCTAGGAAAGCCCTTTGATGAGATTTAATGTTCAGGCACGGCTCTAGGAAAGCCCTTTGACGAGATTTAATGTTCAGCCACGGCTCTACCAGGTGCCGAAACTGTTTCTAAGTGTTAATTGACCGGAGCATGGAACAGTAGCAAAGCGGTTCCCGACCTTGACAAAACCGATTGGAGAAAACGTTTACTCGAAATACCTTCTTGTTTTGGCAGTTTTGTCTGGATTCTTTAGTACTTCGCGTGGTAGCCGGGACGGGAAAATTCAGGATCCTGGTCAAGTGGCTCCATTTCGAGCTCTGTAACAATGTATAGAGACTCGCAAGACGTGGATTCAGTTGATAATATAAAGTTTATTAGTTCTTGATGACAAAGCGTTGATGTTAGACTCCACTCACATTGAAGGCTGGGTCTTAACTGCCCTTGCCAACCCAATCCGTCACGATTGAGCATCTCTCACCCTTTCACTCTCGATGCTCAATCGTGCTGTATCTGTTTCCCACTAGATTCTAATAATACCCCAGTACTCCTCCCTTACTGTTACAGACTGATGTTCACAGTAGATGAAACCAAACATTGAAGTGTAGTTGTTCCACGTATCAAGGAAATCAGAACTTTCAGACTATATCTAGTGAATAAAGCAAGCCATTTTATTCTAGATACATTAACTGTTTAATAGTGAGAACTAGTGAACATTTATCAAGAGACAAAAAGACTTGTTAGTAGGACAGTGTTCCATGTTTGTTTTCACTGCGCCGGAATTATGAAGCCGGAGTTTCTATAAACTATTAGGAACAGTTGCGTTAGGAAATATACTAGTATTTTCCACGGATTATATTTACATGAGATTCAGATCTCATGGTCATCAGAGTTCCTGGAGGAGGACATGTCTGGAGAGAAGGATACGACTTCGGTGAGGTTTTTCGTACTGACTCGAATGATGTCGTGTGATCCTTGCCATGATGTGTACACTATGATCCTGAACTTTGAAGGCTGACATACACATTTATGTTATAATACACGACACACATTTTCTTCGCATATACGTCTCATATACGTTACATTTTTCTTTTAATAAATTAATCTTTATTAATTTTTAGAAGCAAGAGTTGTTGAGTATGTTGCGTTGGGGAATTATGAGGGGGGGGGGGGCATAGTACGACAGTGAGAGAGAGGGATAGGAAAAGGTGTCCATAGGCTGATGGAGTGTGTTGGACGGAAGCTGGTGGATTCTCCAGGATATTGATAAGGGAGAAAAATATTATAATGTGGGTGTTGACTCTCCTCACTCCAGGGACGACACTTTAAAGGAGGACACGACAAAGATGCAGCGTTAATTGGTGCTTTATCAAAATTAAAATATATTTTCAGCGTTGTACCAATTTTGCGCTTGCCTAACCCGAATCTTACGTATTTTTTCCGTACAGACGCAAGTGCCATATCCATCGCTGGCGTTCTAGGCCAGTTCCGTGAGGGAATCTTCCACCCAATCATGTATGTAAGCCATAAAGTTACCCCTGCTGAATCGAGGTACTCAGTCTCTGCGTTAGAAGCTTTAAGCGTAATCTATTGTATCCAGAAGCTTCATAGATTCTTAGCGGGTACCCATTTTGTCCTTGAAACTGACAACCAACCACTTACAGTGATGCAGTCTAGTGTCCATCGCAATTTAAGGATCTACAGATGGTCTTTGATCCTGCAAAATTATTCGTTCACGATACAGCATATAAAAAGGAGCATGAACATGCTAGCAGACACATTGATCCGACCGTCTCAGATCGAGATACCTGAGGTACGAGAAGAGAGCGATCCGACATCACCAAAGTCAGTGACACTATAGTTAATTAGTGCCCTATATGGTGAATACAGACACTGTAGTACTCTTACCATCGTGAATCGCCTGAACTTGCTTATTATTAACTGTGTCAGTACGAGTGAAAGTGAATCAGACACATTATGAGATGTCTACACCACCACCATATATGCGACCCATGAGTAGAACGATATTTCAACATTACCCAGGATGAGAGCGTATAGATCAGACTTTGTCTAGATGAACTCTATTTTTCGACGAGATTCAACAGAGGACGCTACTCCGACAACACACCTGAATGTAATTAGTTAATTTAAATAAATATAAATTGTATGTGATATGTATAATAATATGTTTTTATTACAGTTGCATAAACATTATTTTCTTTAGTTACAATAGAAGTGTAAAACCACCCATATAACTTTATAATAACATTTGATAGTTAAAAGTCATTTATATTTAGTTAGAAACTCATTTAGTTTAACCCTTACATCATACTTTTCAAATTAGGAAACATTACTTTAGTTTACCATCATTTAAACACATTTTGTTAGACATTTAGTTAATTAAAACATCACTTAGAAATTAATTCCATCATTTAGAAATTGATACCATTCCATGTACTAACACACAATAATGTAACTAACACACTTTTCCCCATTTTCATTATTTAGTTAGATTAGTTCCCTTAGGTTAGCGTAGCACAGTACACCAACTTAGAAAAAGATTAGTTATATTTAGCATTACCCACAGGATTGGTAGTGAACAATCCTCTTAAATATGTATATTTTTGTACAGAAATGGCGAGTGCAGAAATAGAGCACAGTCATTTGGCTTGAAAACCTATTTAAATTCAGCCAACTATTTATTGTAAATATATATTGTTCACCCATTTTTTTTCCTACAACCATATTTTAATGACGGAACAGGTATTTTAAAGCCTGTGTGGAATTACAGAGGAATGAAAGATGTATGAATGAGAATGAGAGAAAGAAATAAATACAGAGAGTGAGACATGGTGCGGAATTCTTTTCGCCGCACAACGCGAGTTTTGTAATTCGTTTGTGTAAATGTGTAAATGTGTTCAATTTTTTATCTGTGTAGTTGCTATACTTTCAATGATAGAGATAGGAAACATATTTTGAGCATCCTAACATCGGGAGTGTAGTCATGAATCAGCCTTCACACACTCGTTTGTGACTACGATAAACCGCTTTACGGCGCTCGAAAGAGTACATACACGTAGATTATAGACTGCATACACATATTGGTAAGTTTAATACACATTAGTTTAATACAAAACACGCAATCAACCAGGAAAAACTAACACATAAAGATGCATACATCATTATTTGGCAAAGACGGATAACTACTTTAAACAGGGGACACATTAATATCTCAAAAGCCTAAGAGTAACACTGAAAGATTTCTTCACAAGCGGAAGCTAAAAAGGTGAACATTGGCACATAAAGCAGGTATACTAGTTGGAGTAAATATTATATGGGAGCATGAATATTATTGTATTCATGTTTTGTACTCGTAATAGAGGCAATTGTATGGGTTGTCAGTTTTATTGACAATTGAGGACAGGTCTAAATGACAATTGGTTCCAGATCACACAACTCCCAAGAAGTATAATGTTAGTATGAGCACAGTCTCTAGCCAACTATACTAGGGTGGTGTGCTAATCAATTAGCCAAGTGAAGTAGTACAACAGTGTGACGAAGGAAAGGAGAGATCTTGTCCTATGCCCAGAGCAGAGTTAGAAAACACATGCAGCCTTTGACAAAATTAGACAGCCCTAATTTTTTGTAGAGATCACTACTTGTGTTACACCCACGAGTTAAAAGTTTGTAACACAGCACGGAGGGAGAGAGAGCCTGCCAAAGAGCTGTAAAGAAGATAATAGATAAGATAGAAGTAGAACTAGGGAAATAGACCTAGACAGGATAAGTAGAACATAGCTATCTAGGAAATAGGTACAGAGAGAACAGAAGCCTGAGTGAGAACTATGAATAGTTCTCCGACTGGACACACTCGTGTCCTAAAAGGGGACACTGTACGACGTGAGCTGAAGTTACCCAGAATAGAATGGGGAAACCCGCATCACGAGAAGAGTCCCGTAAAACACTGGTAACTCTAACCGAGTGACCAGTAACTAACTGCGTGCTGGAACTCCAAGCACGAAAACCGGCTAATACACGAAGGGTCTACCGCTCGTGGCTGAACACGCCACGGAGATCCTGCAGACCAGGACTGGACAGCGTAGAAGACGGATGGAAGTATCCACTGGGAATACTTTGTTGTTAAAAGGACAGTAGTTATGACTTAGGCTTAACTTCGATAGAGATTACCATCGATATCATCTTTCACATAACATCATCACGATATACCATAATATGTATTACCAATGTGGTTATCCGCTCGCCGCGCTACTGTAAATCTAGCTCAGAATAAACTTGTATCATACTGATATCCTTTTGTACGACGTACATGTTATCATTGCGTGTGGTACAAAAGCGGAATCCTTGTATGCCTGTTAAAATTGAGTCGTTGACGGAGACTGAGCCAAATGGGATAAAAACCCGGTGCAATGCAGTCGACCCTGTCGACTTTTATTTAATTGCACCCACTCCCATACGAATCTGGCTACGCCTTGTACTTGTGTCGTTACCCGAAATGACGAGCTTCACCGTAAAACTAGTGTTTTAGCGTGAATTCACTACATTTTCGCCAAAACATCAAAGAAATGTCGCCGCTTTCGATGATTTAAGTTGCCTTTGGACCTACCAAAGACATATTCCTTGGGTGGGGGTAAATATAACACGGCAGGAAAACTTTCATAATGATGCAACAGACAGTTTTCATAAAAATTGATCGTGAATCAAGGCATTCATTTCTGAACAGACTATAGACGACATCAAAACAGTGAGTAATAGGATGAGGCGTATAAGATGACACCGTAAAGATTCAAGGGGAAGGTTTTTAGAGACTCATCACAGCTGATCTTATATACAAAATGCCACTTGATAATGATAACTGCAATAATAATAATAATAATAATAATAATAATAATAATAATAAAAACCCGTATAACGCTCTGAACAAAAAGAAATGAAAAGTCGTCGATACGTTTATACTGTATTACTAACTTCTTCTTCTTCTTCTTCTTCTTCTTCTTCTTCTTCTTCTTCTTCTTCTTCTTCTTCTGCGTTCATCCGGATTTTTTTTTCTTCGGATGTGACTGCGTTGTGCCTGTTCTTGCGCCGTTAGGCCGACACATCCGACTTCTGCGGACATTTGTTGACCGGGTTAACCTTCCCGGGGGTTTCTTAGGACGTTTGAATCTCACTGTTGTGGTGTTATCCCCCATCCTAGCTGGCCCATATAGAACAGCCAAAGACATCCGAGTCAACCCTCAAGGGAAGGCAGGGGCAGACCATGGGCATTCCCCGCCATCCAAGGAGGCTTCCATACTTGCAGAGCCATCACACAGCGCTCTGGTACTGGGCTCACCCAAGGAATCGTCACGTCCTGCACATGGCTGCTTAGCCTCACTTCCGTATATTGGGCCTTCCGTTCACCATAGGCTGTTCCATTCCAGAAGAATGCAGTCTGCAGATGACATCCACACAGTGAGCTTTCGTTTAAGACTTTCCACATAATGGATTTGCTATCCAAGCAATATTCCATTTCGTGCCACTAGGACACTTTTTCCACCTTTTATGAAGCCCACACAGTGAGCTTTCGATTCTGACTTTTCACGTAATGGATTTGGTATCCAAGCAATATTCCATTTCGTGTCACTAGGACACTTTTCCCACCTTTTACGAAGCCCACACAGTGAGCTTTTGATTCGGACTTTCCACGTAATGGATTTGCTATCCAAGCAATATTCCATTTCATGCCTCTGGGACGCTTTTGTAACCGACATACCTGTGGTATGAAGTGTGGCAGTCTAAATACATCTTCATGCACCTTTAGATGTCAACCTGAATGTAGTTAAAGTAAGCTGTAGTCAACTTGAGCTTGTTGATATCTCCATAGAGCTTGTCCTCAAATGAAGCAGGCGTGGACCAAAATATCTTTCTCTGTTCTGCATATATTGGGCACTCCTGCAGCAAATGTTTAGCTGTCATTTTACCAGTTCCACAATTACATTCATCGGTATCTCCTATCTTTAGTTTATTGAACAAGTGGTGTTTCAGCCTGTTATGTCCTGTGCGGAGTCTGAAGATTGCTACTTGTTCTCTTCGGTCGAGTTTGTAATATCCATCATCCTTCTGGTGGCCTGGATGCTCTGATTCCCATTTGGTTCTATAAGTGCTTTTTATAAACCTTTTTGCCTCATTATAGGTTATGTCTATGTCAGGCTGTGGTAATTGTCCACCCTCTTTTGCTAGTCTGTCAGCCTCTTCATTTCCAGGTATACTGCAATGTGATGGGATCCACTGTATTACAACTTTTTTGGATTTCTGGCATAGACCATGGAGTGCTGCTCTTAGGTCAGCTAGTTCTGTGCTGTTTTTGCTCTTCAGTATTGAGACAGCTGACTTTGCATCTGTGAAGATAGCTATTTGCTTCTCTTTATTTTCCTCCAACAAGAGCATTTCTGCTGCAGTTTTCAAAGCCTCTACCTCCGCTTTGAAGTTACTTGAAAATTTTCCAGTTGTCACTGACTGTGTTTTTATCACTCCATTTTTTAAATTAAGGAGAATTCCTCCTCCTCCATTTTTAATTGAATCTTTGGCTGATCCATCTGTATATGCATGGGTCCAATTGCTGCTTGGGTAATGATCTTTTATGTAGTTGAGGGTTATTTTTCTTCTTTCGGTTTCATTCTGAGTGTTCTTTTTCTCAATACCAGTAATGTTTTCTATCATCTCAGGCAGTTGCTGCTGTCTCCAAGCTGGAAAGTTGTGTGCATTGTAAATGGGCTTGACTGTTGATATGTTAAGTATGGGATCTGCCCTAATCTTTCGTTTTGCAGTTTCTACAAAGTTGCTACGCTTCAGTCTTCCTTTTCCAAAACCATTAAACCTGTTATACATAGGGTGGTCTGTCAATCTTCTAAATTTTTTTGCTTGTTGCTGGGCTCTGCTATCTCTTCTGTCCTGCATTGGTTGTAAACAAGTGATCTTTTCTAGTTCATTAATAGGCGTTGTTTTCAGGCATCCAGTTATGATCGCATTCCTTGGTTTTGGACTCTACTTATTTTGTTAAAGTTTGACTTAGCTGCTGTCGCCCAAGCTGCAATGCCATATTCCAGTACTGGCCTCACCTGTCCAGTATATAACTTCTTGAGAACTTTCTCACCTGCTCCCCACGTTGTATCAGCACGCTTTTTCATGATTGCCATTCTCTGCCTTGCTCTTGTTCGATTTTTCTCAACCTGTGTCTTCCATGTCAGGCGACGATCAAAGGTGACTCCTAGATAGTTTGGATTTTCTTCATGGCGCAATATTTTTCCATTCAATACCAGCTTAGGTTGCTGAGTTTTATTTGAGAGGGAGAACACTGTGCATGTTGTTTTCTCCTCACTTATCTTCACTAGCCATGATTTTGACCAGTCCTCTAGCGCTAATAAGGCTTGCTGTATTCTGCTGTTAGATGTACTAATATATTCTTCAGATGTCCATATGGCTAGGTCATCTGCAAAGGAGGATGTGTGTACTCTGGCTGGAAAATTTTCCGTGATGTCATTTATATATGCTAGGAATAATGTTGGTGAAAGAACTCCTCCTTGGGGGACACCTTGCTCCAACTGCATCATTTTGCTGGTTTGTCCTTGTACTTTTGTCCTGGCAGTTCTGTTCTCAAGGTAGTGGCTGATCCATTTATACATTTTTCCACAAACATGCATTTTTTTGCAGTTTTACTTTCAGTCCTTCCTTCCATACTTTATCAAATGCTTTTTCTAAATCTATCCAAGCCGCTAGTGTGTGCTTTTTCTCTTGGAAGGCATCCTCTATTTCCTGAGCTATATAGGTTATTTGATCTTCAGTGGATCTGTACTTTCTGAATCCTGCTTGGTGTGGTGTTAAGAGTTTGTTTTCTTCCAGATGCCATGTTAGCCAGCCATTGATAATGCGTTCCATTAATTTTCCTACACAGCTAAGAAGACTGATAGGTCGATAGCCATTTGGTTCTTCCAGGTCTTTTCCTTTCTTTGGGACTGGTATTAGTATAGCTTCCTTCCATGCCTGTGGGACTATTCCTCTCTTCCAGCTGTAATTTAGGACTGCTAGTGGTTTCTTTTTTGCCTTTGTCCCTAGTCCTATTCGCATTTCATTTGTGATTCCATCCTTTCCTGGTGATTTCTTCTTTTTTAGGGTATTCATTGCCTGTTCCATTTCTTCCATTGTTAGATTTGCCATCATATATTCTGCTGCTCTCTCTGTATTTCTATGATGTATCTGTTTGTCTTTGATTGCTTTCTGCTGTTCGGTTGTAATATCAATGTGGTTTGCATTTGCATAGTGTTCCATTAGTGCATTTGCAGCCTTTTTTCCTGTAAGTAAGGCATCTCCTTGTTTAATTGTTATATGTTTGTTTCTAGGTCCTTCATTGTTCATGGCTTTCACTATTTTCCATAGTTTGTTTCCATCCCTGTCAAAATTCAGGTTTTCTGTTTTTTCCCTCCAAGAATCTCTTGTTGTTTGATTTACTGTTCTTTTATATTTTGCTGAGATGGCTTTGAGAGAGATGTTCGCTTCAATTGTTTGTTCTCTCTCTGCTGTCTTCCTGGCATCTTCAACTTTGTCCTCCAAACTTTGTAGTTCTTCAGTCCAGTATGGTTTGTAATTTTTCCTCGCTCCTCTTGGAATGGACTCAGCGCTGCCTGTATTATCGCTCTGTTTAGACTTTCCACCATTTGCTTTATGTTGCCATATCGTGTATTTATGTTGAGTAGATAGAGATTTGAGTCTATTTCCCAGTCTTCCAATTCATCTCCTCTTTTGTCAGTATCTGGGTATCCCCATCTTTCTGAACGGCTATTAAAGTCTCCGACAATAATGCAGTTTGTGTCAGTTATTTTCATGTTTGAGAGTGTAAGGTCCTTATCTGCTGGACTATACAGATTGTAGATTCTTATTTTCACGTCCTTTATCATTATATCAACACCTATAATTTCCGTTTGGTTGTCAGAGATCACAGATTCTTCACTGCAATGTATTGTATTTCGTGTAAGTATTAGAACATATTAGGAGTATCGGAAACGAGATGGAAAAGAGCAGGGATAAGGACAGGAGAGGATTGTAAGATTATTTACTCTGGGGGAGAAGAACAGCAAAGAGGTGTAGCCATTATATTAGATAAGCAAACATCAAATTCTGTCAAAAGATATCATGCTGTGTCAGAGAGAGTCCTATTAGTAAAATTAAACGGAAGACCTTTTAAAATAAATGTCATTCAAGTATATGCCCCAACAAGTGAAAGCAGTGAAGAAAGCATAGAAGAATTTTATAATGACGTGGAGTCTGCTTTGAAGAACTGCAAAAAATCGGAAATAAATATCATAATGGGTGATTTCAACGCAAAAATAGGACAGCAAGGCGATGGATGCAGTGTAGGCAACCATGGTTTGGGAGAGAGAAATGAAAGAGGATACAGACTTGTAGAATGGGCAAAAGAACAAGAAATGGTTGTAGGAAAAACCTGGTTTAAACAGCATCCAAGAAGATTATGGACATGGAGGAGTCCAGACAGCAGGATTAAAAACCAGATAGATTACATCCTAGTTAGTTAGTTAGTTAGTTAGTCGACAGATCATCCTCGTTGCACATCGGACCATTCAGTCCATAAGTGCTCGGATCCCCTCCTCAGCAAATCCCGCAGCGTGTAGCGGCTAACGACGCCAGTTCTGTGTTGGTTTATCAATCTTCTTTGGCTTCCTGCGTAGTGTTCTTGTTTGGCCACCCCTCTTTTAATTTGCTGCTCTCGCAGTCTGGCCATTGTTGTAGATTCACAGTCATCACTTGGTTCTTGCAAAAGTCTCACTTCTCGTAGAGCATTCAGAATGTCAGCCTGGTCCATGGCGCGTCCGCCCTCAACAGTAGCCTCACCTGCGAGCTTGTCAGCCCGCTCATTTCCTTGTACTCCCGCATGCCCTGGCACGAAGATGAAACTAATCTTTGCCAGCCGAGACCGCTTCAGAGGCAGCAACCATTCTCTTCGGATCGACCCCTCCTCTATCCTCTTGATCATGTTCATTGAGTCGCTAAGGAAACAAGCCCTAGTGAATGTCTGTGTCTCGAGCCATGTTATTGCTTTACTTACTGCCATGACTTCCATGGTCAGGCTACTTGTGGTTTCAGTGAAAGCACCAGAGTCCTCCTTCACAATTCTCCCTCCGGCCCGAGCTGTAAAGGCCCATGAGCTTCTCACATGTCGGACGACCGACCCATCTGTGTAGATGACCGCGTCACTGTCTAGCGAATTCTCGAAAATCAACGCTTGTACTTCAGCCTCAACAGCAGCCGGATTTTCTTGTCTGCATTTTCTATCTAGTTGGATGCAAACTGAAAAGGATGTGCAGAAGTCTGTTGGCACTTGCACCCACTCCTCGCCAGGTTCTAAGTCCTCAAGTGAACACACCTGTTGAAGAATGTCCTCGGCTTGACCCATCCACGACCGTCCTCTTTTTAACCTGCTGCCCTTCACCTTCCTAATTTCACTATGCAGTGGATGCTGTGTGTTTGCGTTAATTCTGAGGTAGGCACGTGCCCTGAAAACTTGCATTCTCTCTTCAATGGTTGGAAAATCAAGAAGGTAGCGCATCGCCCTGCATGCTGTATCTCTTGTACATCCAAGAATAATGCGCATAGCTTCATTCTGTATCCTTTCCATCCTTTCTATCTGCTTATGGCTGACAGTCAGGATTGCCATTGCATACTCCAAAACAGACATGACCAGCCCCTCGTACAGAAGACATAGATGGCGCTGCTCACAGTTTGCTGCCGCCATCACCCGCATCGCTGCCAAACCCCGCTTGGCCTTTGTTATCACCTGGTCTATGTGCACATTATAAGCAAGGCTTCGATCAAACCGTATCCCCAGGTAATTCATTGCCTGCGTTCTTTCCACCGTCTCTGAACACAGCATTACAGTTGGTGTTGGATTGTTGACAGCGTCAGAACAGAAATTATTAATGCTTTACAAGAATATGGAATAGATCAAGTTACCAGTCTGCTTAATACAATATATGATACTGGAAATATACCTCAGGAGTTATGTAATTCTGTATTTATTGCAATCCCAAAGAAATCAGGAGTCTTGGAATGTGATCAACATCGAACAATTAGTATAATGAGTCACATCACGAAGATTTTGCTAAGAATTATCATGCAAAGAGTTAGGAGGAAAATACAACCTGAAATAGGAGAAGAACAATGTGGGTTTGTGGAAGGCAAGGGTACAGTAAATTCTGTGTATATACTGAGAAACATAATCGAACGTTCTATAGAAGTAAACAAAGATCTACACCTTTGCTTTATTGACTACACAAAGGCTTTTGATAAAGTGAGACATGTCAACATGATAAGGATGCTTGAAGATCTACAAATTGATGGAAAAGATCTTAGACTTGTAAAAAACATATATTGGAAACAACAAGCTGCCATAAGAGTTGATAATGAAGTAAGCCAATATCAGCCTATTAAAAGGGGTGTGAGACAGGGATGTGTAATGTCTCCAGATCTGTTTTCCCTGTACAGTGAAAGTATTTTCAGAAATATTGAAGATATGGAAGGAATCAACATTGGGGGACGATGCATCAATAACATTAGATATGCAGATGATACAGTCTTGATTGCAGACAATGAACAGGACCTGCAAAATTTAGTAGATGCGATTGTTACACACAGTGAACAACTAGGGTTAGAATTAAATTGTAAAAAGACACAGATTATGGTCGTCACTAGGAAGGACGAAATACCACAATGTACTATACAAGTAAATGGGAATATTCTTCAACAAGTGAATAGGTACAATTATCTCGGAACAGTAATAATATCTGATAGGAGATGCCTTGAAGAGATTAGAACAAGAATCGCCATGGCAAAAGTAGCCTTTAGCAAGATGAAAAACATATTGACCAATAAAAAGATGTCAATTGAAACGAGAAAAAGAGTGTTGAGATGCTACATTGAACCTGTACTTTTGTATGGATGTGAAGGGTGGACAATGAGCAGTCAGGCTGAAAAACATATGATGGCTGTAGAGATGTGGTTTCTGAGGAAAATGCAAAGAATACCATGGACAGCCAGAAAGACCAATGAACAAGTCCTTCAAGAAACAAATGAAGATCGTAAATTGATTAGAGAAATTAGACGTAGACAGTCAAAATTTTTTGGGCATGTTATGAGAAGAAATGGATTGGAGAATTTGGTGACAACTGGTAAGATCGAGGGGAACAGACCAAGGGGAAGACCTAGAAGCAAGTACCTGGATGGCTTGGCCTTGTGGCATGGTCGAGACAGAAACACGGAGCTGATCCACGACTCTGGTGATCGAGTGAGATGGCAGAACATGACCGCCCACGCTTACCGGCATGGCACATGATGGATGGATTAGAACTCCTCCTTTGTGTCCTTCGCGGTCGAAACGTGTGGCCTGGTATCCTCTGACTGAGAATTTGTGATTGGCGTTGAGGTGTATCTCTTGAATGCATGCCACATCTATTCTATCTTTATGAAGACGCTGTGTTAGGGAGACTTTCTTCTTGTAAACTCCTTCGGCATTCCACTGTAGTATGTTGAGTGTCCGGGGTATTTGGTCAATAGCTCTTAACCTACTCCTCTGTGCCTTGACTCCACAGCACAGGGGAAGGTGACCACCAGTAGTCATGGGTGGACCCCCTCGAGGCAGGAGGTCCGGCACTATCGCCACCTGATGGGACTTCGCGGGATTAGCACCATAACGATTAATTTTGATTTGCGACATCATGAATTAAGTTACGTTGCACTGCTTTGTCAAGCCTGTGGCTCAGTACATCCGATTTCAACAAGCATTTATTCAGGATGCTTTCCCTAGCCATTGACTGTCCCCAGTCTACCTACAAGGCAGCAGGTTTTACTTTACACTGCTTTGTCAAGCCTGTGGCTCAGTACATCCGATTTCGACAAGCATTTATTCGGGGTGCTTTCCCTAGCCTTTGACTGTCCCCAGTCTACCTACAAGGCAGCAGGTTTGTGTGTCTCTTCGTCTGGTCCCTCTTCCTTGACCTGTCCGACATGGGTGGCCCTACCAGTAGCTGTGCTACCGTCGGCATAGCTCTTGGGGTCATTGGGACGCGCAAGCCCCTCTACCTCGTCACGGTGGACACACAGCAGAGGGGGTATTACTAACCGAAAGCTCGGAAGGTGAGAACAATCATAAAACCAGACAGCATAATCCTTCAGGTCCTTTTATTAATTAGCTATTGGTTGATTGCTTGGTTGCTTGGTTGACTGTTTGATTGCTTTCTTAGTTGGTTGCTTGCTTGCTTGACTGGTTGGTTAGTTGATTGGTTGCATGGTTGCTTAGCTTGTTGATTTGATTGATTGCTTGATTGGTTAGTTGGTTGATTGCTTAGTTGCTGGTTGGTTGGTTGATTGGTTGGTTGCTTGATTGCTGGTTTATTGCTTGGTTGCTGGTTGGCCGCTTGGTTGCTGATTGGTTGCTTGTTTAACTGGTTGTTCGATTGGTTAGCTGGTTACATGGTTTGTAGCTTGGTTGCTTGGTTGGTTGATTAGATAGATTGGTTGCTTGCTTGCTTGATTTGAAGCCTATGACAAGCTGAGTTTCAACACTTGAGCCGATGCTTTGACGTTCATGTCGTCAGACCCTGAAAACGGCGGGCATCTATCGGGGTGAGGTTAGTATTAAAGCTGTTTTCATCACCGGATACCCAGGTACAATTTCCAGGGAACTGTATTTCAGAGTTGTTGTTCTCCTCCTCCCCAATCTCAGAAATCAGCGGTGTATACAAAACCGGTACTGGAACTTCACGTCTGCGGAGAGGCACATTAGCATGTAACAAGGTCATAATTAAGACCAACACATAGAGACTGGCTGGGATTAGTGCTAGGTTGGTGATGTTCCTCCACGAGTTGTGGGTATCTCAATGTCGGGACTCCAAACCCGTGTCCAGATGACAACTACTGGATTAAACCACTCAGTTTGGCAGAATTAGCTCGTTAACATTTGTCAACCAAAGATATTTCAATAACTTCATCTGTTGTCTGTCAGTTTTCAACAGTGTCCTTTTCTTATAAGATTTCTTACACATCAAGTGAGTTGCGTGACACTGTTTCGTCAAGCCTGTATCTCAGTACATCCGAATTCAACAACCGTTTGTTTTTTTTTTTAATCGGGTTTGCTGTCCCTAGCCTTTGGCTGTCCCCGGTCTACCTACAAAGCAATAAGTTTGTGTCTTTCTCTCTTCGTCTAGTTCCTATCCCGTGACCTGTCCGACATGGGAGACCCTACCAGTAGCTGCACCGTAGGCATAGCTCTAGGGTTATTGGAACAGCGCATGCCCCTCCATCACAGAGGGGATTCTTTTGATTGAAAATTGTGGAGCATTGCGATTAATTGTCAATGCTTTGTCCAACTGCACACGTTGCTGCTGTTCGCGTTTTCGGCTATTAAATGCGTAATAGTTGCGCATCCCGCATTTTCTAGCGGCATCCTTGAACAAAGAGAAACCCAGACTGGTGTGTTACGTGTATGCGGTGTTTTTTAATCCCTCCAGATTTTAACATGATTGTGCATGCTTGTCAAGCTAACTAACCGGCCATGCAGTTTCGGAGATGGTGAGAGGTGCAGTTTCATAATTCTCCGTCACACCGAGGCTTCGAAATCAACTTCGGGCGATTTGGAATTAGACAGCCTTGCGTATACTTTCGATGGTATGAGGCTTCGGCCGTTCAGAAGGTAATGCCAAACAACAAAACTAACATTGCCTAGTAAAACACAAATCGCCAATAAATGATGGGGTTGACTGCAGCGCCCTGACATGGACATGCAGCTAACTCGTTAGTCAAACTGAACTAACAATGCAGCCACACATTCAGTGCGGTAAGCAAAATTATCATCACACGAACCGATGTGAGTATACACAGATATCAGCCTCGGCAGATAACTTGCCCGCGTGTGACTCAGAGAGCGCGGAATACAAAGAAACTGGATGTGCGAAAAATGTAAGTAGCGAGGCCGAAAGTTGGGGGGAGGTAAAAACGGAAGAAATCAGGAGGGAAAACAAGTGAACGAATGTAAGGGCGTGCCCCGGCAGCATCAGATGTTTCTAAAATTAGTCGCAGCTAAAAGTTTGCTTTTGTGTGGCAACCGATAAAGCCTGGGATGAACGAAACAAGTGCTACTTACCGGATTGAGCTGCCCGAGATAACGGTTGAGAAGACTGGGGTTGCATATTCTTTACAGGACGTCGCAGTCAACGCCAGCATTTTTTGGCTGCCTGTGATCTCTTGGCAAGTTTACGTTCAGTAGTTAGCCATTGCTTTCGGAACGACTGGTACTCATACCATTTTATAAGAACCAACGCAGGGCGGTCTGCTGCCAATTCGCCCACATCTGTGTTTCGAACGTGGTATATGGGATTATGAACTGTGTCCATTATGAATCGCGGAAAGAAGACTACAAACGTAATAATTCTTTCGTTTACATGTTTAGATTTTAAATTGCTACCTGCAGGTTAGCGGGCGCCATGGTGTGACGGATAGCTACGCTGATAATGGTAAAAGCGCGGCCGGACAAGGGTTTTGAATTCCTGAGCTCGCTGATTGCTACGGTAGGGAAAGACTGACCACCTATTCCCCCATGCACTCAGGCCTACCATATGTGATGGTCCTAGCACTTCATAGACCCACGGCAGGCTCCTGCTTCCGGACATGTCTGTGCTTTATATGCATGTCAACGCACGCTGGCTCGCCGGCCGGGTTATCATGTGTTTGAATTCCTTCCCAGGCGGTGACTGCTTTGATTGACTTTGAATTTCCTTCACGGCGGAGGCTGCTTTCATTGACCCAGACTCCCAGGTCGACCCAGCCTAACCCAGGTACCAGGAAGGTTCCTGGAAGTAAAGGACTACTGGTGTGATATTGATCATATGATCTCTCTCTCTCTCTCTCTCTCTCTCTCTCTCTCTCTCTCTCTCTCTCTCTCTCTCTCTCACTCCTTTCCCCTCCCTGTAGTGCAGATATATAATAGCAATGACATCGGATAGAAAATGCATGACCGAAAGCAGAATACGCCAAGCAAAGAGATTGGTTTCTGAGGCGACTGCTGTGAATACCTTGGACTGCCAGGATATGTCTACTAAGATGAAGCTATAATATGTATGTAATCAGACACCTACCCCATAATGTAAATACATTCCTGTCACGGGATATTATACAAAGTTGAAGCTATAATATGTATGTAATGACACTGAGCTAGCACACATGACTATGATCAAACATGGTTGCATGTGTTCTCAGTCAACGGCAACAGAGTAAAGGACCCCCTTACATAGTATCAGGCATACACAGCATACAGTGCTGGCCCATATAGTTATAGACCAATCGGAATTCTGTGGGTCATGTGATCAGTATCATGCTGGTCATATTTACTCCCTAAGACATTTCCTAATGCCCGTGTTGGGCTGGGTCAACCTGGTAGCCCAGGTCCATTTTACAATTCAAATCCACCCTGACACATATTGAAACCATGACCACCAGGCGTGTGTCTAGCAACTACGCTACCGCGGCTCCCTTATTCTGAGAGAACTTTACATAGTGATAGACACTATCCAAATTTCTTTCACCCTCATCATCATGTGCCATTTCGATAAGCGTGGACGGTCATATTTCGCCATCTCACACGATCACCAGAGTCGTGGATCAGCTCTATGTTCTTGTCTCGATCATACCATGTGGCCAAGCCATCCAGGTATTTACTTTTGTGCCTTTCCCCTCAATCTTGCCAGTTGTCACCTTAAGTTCTCTAATTTACTTCTTCTCACAAAGTATTCAAATAGTTGTGACTATGTCACATTTCTCTAATCAGTTTGCGATTTTCATTTGTTTCTTGTAGGACTTGGTCATTGGTTTTTCTGTCTGTCCATGGTATTCTTTGCAATTTCCTCAGAAACCAAATTTCAACTGACTTTAGATGTTTTTCAGCTTGTCTGCTCATTGTCCACACTTCACATCCATATAAAAGTACAGGTTCTATGTAGCACTTGCTCATAATGTGTGTTTCTGTGCTCATAATGTGTGTTTCTGTGCTCATAATGTGTTTCTGTGCTCATAATGTGTGTTTCTGTGCTCATAATGTGTGTTTCTGGGCTCATAATGTGTGTTTCTGTGCTCATAATGTGTGTTTCTGGACTCATAATGTGTGTTTCTGGACTCATAATGTCTGTGTATGGGCTCATCATATATATTTCTGGCCTCATAATGTGTGTTTCTGTGATCCCTGAGATATGGCGAAATACATGCAAAAACAAGGATGAGCCTCTGAAATAGATGCCTGCTTTCACTAGTCATCTACTATGCAGTGACAAACATTTAAATGAAGAAAACTGGCACCTTGCATTTAGAGCAAACCACATGGTGATCTTCACACGGAAGATAATCTTCAGTTTTTAATTTAAAGTTAACAGGTAATTCCCAAAAAATATTTATATAATACATGCTCCAAAATAATCAGCAATGCTTGGATAAAGTGTTACATTTTCATATTTTATGAAATTCATGAAATAATAAATAATACACAACCATACAATATGTTTCAATCTACAAAAAAAAAAAAAGGAAGGATGTGACAAGGTGCATGTATTCTAGATTATATATATATATATATATATAGATCAACAGTTACCATTCTCTGACAGAATGCATCAATGCATGTGCATATGGTAATGATGATGTCACAGCAGGTGGTGTCCACTGCACAACTAGTTGGGCTTATCTGTGCAGTATATCCAGATGGCAGTATTCTATACATAAACAACTTAGGGATGAACATACAAGCTTCCAACGACACAGATCCCTCATTGACCAGATAGCCAGATTTTGCATAATCATATTAATTCATTCATTCAGTAGCTTGTCCTTTGCAGATTCTCATAACAACCTTTGGGAAAACTTCTCGGTCATATGCAAGATGTCCTGTGTCCGATACACCCTTCTGGAGATCATCTGCCACAACCTACACCCATCTTCTTTTTGGCCTTCCTTTTCCTCTCTTCCCAGGCATATACCCCTCCATTATTGTTCTCTCCAAACTTTTATGACGTTTCAATTATATAGCAAAGCTAAATTTTTTTCAAACATTATGAGAAAATATAAACTTGAAAATGTAGTGACAACTGGCAACCTTGGAGGGAAAAGAGCAAGGGGAACAACCAACAAATAAATACCTGGATGGCTTAGCCACATGGCATGATCCAGTACAAGAACATAGACCTGATCCAATATGGGTGATCATCTAAGATGGTGAACCATGACTGCCCACACTTGTAGGCAAGGCACAAGATGATGATGAACACCATACCCACATGGTGTCTTCAATGCAAGTCATGTGACCAAGGATTTACTTGATATCTGTTACCACAGTGGATACATATTTTGCTGCTATCAGTGGCACATGGTGACGTGGTTCAGGCAGAAAAAACAAACATACGACTGAGACCAAAAATATCTAAAGAAAAAACAACAAAACAGACTTTCATTCAACAGACTAATATTTGGAGAAGCAATTCATGAAAATTAGAATAAGTGAGATGAAAACAATAACCAACATATAAGAAATAGAACAGAGAAAAAGATATTTTCCTGAAAAACTGGTCATTATTTATCTGACATAATTGACACACTAGAAGTAAGAAGACAGGATGAAAGTTAGCATGAAGAAGATTGAAATAAACAGAGAGAAGATTTCAAGAAACAGTCAAAGCAACAAATGTGACAGCCTCTAAATGTAATCTATAACAAGAAAGCAACAAAACCTCCAACTTCTACACACTGTGGAAGAGAGAATCAATTGATTTATTGACCAAAAGGTAAAGTCAGTTCAAACTCATATCACTTGAACAATTCATATAGCCAAGTTGCTTACAATGCTGCTGCCTTCACAATGTAAGCTGTGTGCTAGCTTAAGAAGTCATAATTCCCCCTGCTAAATTTGCTAGCTTTTATAGCCACACTTCACCCTGCTAAATATGCCAGCTTATATAGCCACATTTCACCCTGCTAAATTTGCCAGCTTATATAGCCACACTTCACCCTGCTAAATTTGTCCGCAAACCTAGCAAACGATGGCACTGTTCTGGTGTCAGGGTGAACACACCAATGTCTTTTAATGCAGTGTGAACATCTGGCTGCTGCTGCTGCTGCTTGGCCTGGTCTCTTATTTCCCGCAGGTGTGAGTGAAGGACGTCTTTCAGGAGCAAGGCAGAGCCCTTTGACAGTGTCAACACAGTACAGGCTTCTTTGGAGCTGTAAAATGAAAACATCGACAGTGCAATAAGCAATATGTAACATGATTTACGTTAGTTGTTCATTGCTTGTCAACTACACTCAGAGACATGGAGGTATGGTGTATGTGCATCTAACTTGAGCAGGGTTGGTGGGCAGTAGGAATGTTTACAAAATAAGAAACTTGAGGATCGTGAGTCAGCGTACCAGATGTTATGTCTTCTCAAACAAGGGAGAAAACTAAGAGTAAGAAAATCTATGTGAATGCTGCGCAGGTGAGTAGACCAAATGGACTGTTGAAAAGGTAACATTTTGTTTTTAATTAGCAAACCTACCCACAAAATGAATATTTATCATCATGAAGTGCTTTGCTGACTGGTATGGGCAATCATGCTTGTCAATTCTTGTGGCTGCTGTTTGCTGCTAATATATGTTTCTTATTATCCGCAGATCTTTGTCATCAATGTTAAGTTGCTCCAGTTGTTTGATTATTTCCTTATATGTTTAACACTGTCAAATGCTTTGCTTTAGTCTATGAAGCAAAAGTACAGGTATGTTTTTACTTCTACAGCTCTTTCTAAAAGTGTCCTGAGAATATACATATATAGCTTTGTTTGTGCCCTTTTCCTCTAAAATCCCACACTATTTATCATTAATTTTAGGTTTAATCTTGTTATTGAAGCATATGCTTGTTTTATGGTAATATCCAGAGGTTTGCCATGGATTTTCACTAATAGCACTCTATCTCAGATTGTACAAAATCCTTTAACTGTCCTAGCGCTCAGTTGATCCAGAATTATGCCAACTCTCCTTTTGTAGACCTTCCCTCCTGAGTAAATAATTCTGTACTTATCTAAAATGTTCCTCCGAAGCCGGAGAGTGTCCGCCTGTACGGCGAGGAACCACCAGTCTGCACACCAATAAGCCAGACTTGGGACAACGGATACTCACACTGATGTTGGACAACAGGATGCCTTCATCCGACATACAGGACTTCGCGTTGGAGCTCAAGCCAACGAACGCAAGCAAGCAAGCAAGCAATCTAAAATGTGTCCATAGCATCTGGTCATTGCATTTCCCTAATACATAGTATATTTATATTCATTCTTTTAATTTTCTTCTTGATGCTTTATAACTTTCCAACAAATGTTCTGACATTCCATGTACCGATATTTAATGTATTTTTAACATTTAATTTGCATACAGTCGCATGACCCTCGGGTATCGCCTGTAACAGATGATGCTCTCTACCGGTCAAATAGATTTCACTGGAATCTCCATTAACATTGTTACCTTTATTGAGTTTGTCTTGAAGCATGATCATCTTGGGAAAATATGTTGCTGGTTTCCCCTTGCCTTCCGCTGGGAATATTTATAGCAAGTGTGATTCTGGTATACACATATACAGATCCTCACTTGTGCCATGGAGTTTGTGCTCTGTGCTGAGATTCAGCTTATGTGACCAATAGGTTGAGGCTAGAGCACTTGTTGTGTGCAATGAAAGTGATCTTTTGTAAACCAAACCAAACCACAACTAAATTCATCAATTAAGCATTTAACATTTTTAAATGTTTATCAGATTTTAAGTTCCAAAATTTGGTATGAAATTTTTATTTTCGCTCGTTCACTGTGAACTCAAGCATAGTCCATACCCACTATTTCTAGTGGCCTTGGACTGAATTTTGCGTGTGGATTAGCTTTCCCCATTGCCAGTGTCCCTTGCCATCAGGCAAACCCACTCGTGTGGATTAGCTTTCCCCATTGCCAGTGTCCCTTGCCATCAGGCGAACCCACTCGTGTGGATTAGCTTTCCCCATTGCCAGTGTCCCTTGCCATCAGGCGAACCCACTCGTGTGGATTAGCTTTCCCCATTGCCAGTGTCCCTTGCCATCAGGCGAACCCACTCGTGTGGATTAGCTTTCCCCATTGCCAGTGTCGCTTGCCATCAGGCAAACCCACTGCAACTTCAGAGGTATGGTATTACATTTTGTTTAAACATGTCAATCCATCATTTAAAAAAATCTCACCACTGGTCAGGGTGTCAGCTTGCCCGATGGCAAGTGGACCCGTTAAACATTAGACATTATGCTTAAAATGTTTTAGACCCAATCTCCCACTGTTTCTGATTTTAGACCCAATCTGCCACTGTTTCTGACTACCTATAAACTTATTCTTAGGAAATTAATGTCATGGTTTCCCCTTGTATTCCACATCCACAAAATAGATTTACATTGTTAAAATATTATATTGTGGATAAGAAAACTGATTTTAATAAAATGTCAGCCTCCACTACCATGAATACCTGCAGGCGATTTGGAAGCAGACAGCCTTGTGTGGATTTTTAACATGGTATGAGCAATGGTCATTCAGAAAGTAATGACAAACTACTAAACGCAAACTTCTCTAGTAAATCACAAATAGCCAAAAAATTCTGGGGTTGAATGTGGCGTTCTGTAAAGGAATACAACAAACTTGACAAATGTTCCATTTCACAAATAAAAGAAATATTTACTAACCTATCATGTGTTATGTGTGAGTATGCATGCATGTGTGTGGACACATCCAAACTTGTGTGTGAACATTGTGTGTGTGTTTGTGGGTGCATGTGTATACATGCCCACCAGTATGTCTATGTGTGCAAGTAGAATATGTGTAGTCTGGCAATTTAAAAAACAATAGTTCAGAATTTGTATCCACAATAAATATTATCAATTTCCAGAAATGAAAATATAACCAGTCCTAGATCATATTTATTATGTTTTCCACCATGCATGGACATATAACACAATCAACCAATCAGGTGCCGTCTCCATAATGAAGGTTGGCTGCAATGGATCTCCAGCACTGTCTGTCACTCGTCCTGACTGTAATTTCTGTCAGATTGATGTTTGTCCAGCTCTTGATGTTATCTTCCCACTTATATCGTTGTCTACCTCTTGCTTGCTTGCCTTCAACCTTACTCTCCAGTATGGTTTTTATAAGAGTGCTATGTATTTTAACTAAGACACATAATGTCAGATTAATTGCTACCACCCAAATATACCTGTGTGTGAGTGTGTGTTGGTGGTGTTAAAAGGTTAAAGACTAGAGGATCAATTTCACCTCACCAGGTTTTGCCCTATCTGGCTCAGTTTCTCTTCAGATAATAGGTGAACCACCTGCCCAGAGCATCACACAGAGCATGAATTCCAGAGCTCCAGTGATGACCCCCCAAGGGAACTCTGGACAAATTTCACTCGTGGTCTGAACAACCGCCTAAAAAATAAAACTCACGACCTTCAGACCCCAAGGCAGACATTGTCCTGTCTGTCTGTCAGCATGCATGCATGCATGTGGACTGTATTTACTCTGGTGTAATATTTAAGTTGTCAGCTAACTTATTTTGTTCCCGTAGTTTTGTTTCATACTTTTATGTTCCTTGAAGAATACTGATAAAAACATTTGATTTTGCCTGTGTCCTTCAATTGCCAAGCTCTCGTTTAATATTTTATGCTGATCTGTTTTCAGTTTTAGCTAAGTAAGTCACCTCCATTTATCAATACCATTTTGCACAGGAATGCATACTGAGGACTAAGATAGTTTAAATGGACACTGACTTTGACATGTCCCATCACACATTCACTAAATAAACTTTAAAAAAAAGAATCCTTTTATGTCTCTTAAAGCGCATTGGGCATATGGTGCTCCACCCATATATTCATAGTTAGTTAGTTAGTTAGTCGACAGATCATCCTCATTGCACATCGAACCATTCAGTCCATAAGTGCTCGGATCCCCTCCTCAGCAAATCCCGCAGCGTGTAGCGGCTAACGACGCCAGTTCTGTGTTGGTTTATCAATCTTCTTTGGCTTCCTGCGTAGTGTTCTTGTTTGGCCATCCCTCTTTTAATTTGCTGCTCCCGCAGTCTGGCCATGGTTGTAGATTCACAGTCATCACTTGGTTCTCGCAAAAGTCTCACTTCTCGTAGAGCATTCAGAATGTCAGCCTGGTCCATGGCGCGTCCGCCCTCCACAGTAGCCTCACCTGCGAGCCTGTCAGCCCGCTCATTCCCTTGTACTCCCGCATGCCCTGGCACGAAGATGAAACTAATCTTTGCCAGCCGAGACCGCTTCAGAGGCAGCAACCATTCACTTCGGATCGACCCCTCCTCTATCCTCTTGATCATGTTCATTGAGTCGCTAAGAAAACAAGACCAATCAGCACTCAGTAGGTGAAGTCATCAGTGTCAGGACGGCTGATTTTACTTCCCAAAACATTTTAGTACTTATTTTAGGCTGAGTCAACCTTCTTTTTCTTCTTCTTTTGTTCACTTAAAATTTATTATCTCTATCTGCATTGTTATCTCTTGTATAAACTTCACTGTTTTTTTTTCCAGTTTACTCAGTGATCCATAAAGTTTATCATCCACTATTGTTTCTCTAGGCCAGAAGGTTTGCCTAGATATGTCATATTCAGGGTAGTCTTGGAGTATTTGATCTAAAAGTGGCCTGTGGTGCCAATCCACAGGTGCACATGGCTGATTCACCAATCTTGAAATGTGTGTACATGTGGTTGTGTAATCAATTATTTCCTGTCCTGAGAAGCAGAATAATGATTTGTTCAGGTTTGTTCATGAAATGGTAATCATCTTGTGCTGGTGTCCGTGAGTGTATGACTGATCTGATCATTCTTTTCTTTTGGTGGAATGTGACAGGTACATACAATAGCTCTTCTGTTGCTCATTCCTTAGCTAGCTGATCAGCTCTCTTGTTTCTGGACACTCCACAGTGAGATGGTATAAACTGCATGGGAAATTACACTGAACGTCTAGTTAAGATAGTAGTGTCTGTAGTACAGGCAATTTTCCAGGCTCGAGTGCCTCAAGTACTCCTGGGTTGGCCTGGCAGCTCAAGTCAATGTTAAAAATTCAAATCTGCCGAAATGTAGGTCGAATCCATGACCACCAGGCCAGCAGCTAACCACTACACTACTGCACCTCTTACATATCCTGTACAGGACATTGCAGTCAACCTCAGCATTTTTTGGGCTGTTCGTGATGTCTTGGCAGGTTTACGTTCAGTAGTTTGCCATTGCTTTCTGAATGACCAGCACCCATATAATTTCATAAAAAACC
The DNA here is from genome assembly GCA_014155875.1 of Cepaea nemoralis. NCBI lineage: Eukaryota > Metazoa > Mollusca > Gastropoda > Stylommatophora > Helicidae > Cepaea > Cepaea nemoralis. The sequence continues at coordinate 22,740 of JACEFZ010004239.1, read as the reverse complement.
AATGTAAGGCGGTCTGCTGCCAAATCGCCCACAGCTGTGTTTCGAACGCAGATATGCAGGATTACAAACTGTGTCCATAACTCCATTGCCACGGAGCCGGCACATATCCTATTAGAAACTTAAATTAGTTAGTAAATATTAACTTATGTTTCAGTAAGTTAACTGCTGTTTCCATCTACACCGGTAGAACTCTCTTATCTGAAGGTTAAAGGCATGCACTTACAGACGGAAGTACGATTCAGGGTTGTGGCTGTAGTCCCCAAACAAAGGTATCAGGTTTCTGGTGATGTCAAAGTGAAGCTGAACTGTCCCTCCATCATTAAAATGATTAGGAAAAATTACCTGCAAAAATAAGTAAATTAACACATACGTTACAAAGTTACTTGATCTTAATGACGTTATAAAAATCTTGAACTCGTAATTAAACTGAAAACTTTTATTTTGCAAGAAGTGTAAATTAACAGGTATGTTACAGACAGGTATGTTACAGATGATGATGATTGTCATGGCCTGAATGACAGCCAGACAGAGTTAAAAGAGTAGGCAAGTGCACTAGAAGATGAAAGTGGAAGAAGAGCACCATATAGCACTTTGACGGAACAAGGGCGACGTCACAAGTGCGTAGATTAACAACCAAATGGTTGTCGTGAGTCAGTTGATGCCCGGCCACGACACATATCACACGCATGAGCTTAGATTGCTTTCAACACAGTTAGTTTATGATGTCCGGCTTTAAGCTGATTAGGTTAGACACGAATAACAAGGATGCCAGCGACAACGCAGGCTTACGCATGTGGTTCTACATCGCCAGCTCGGCGGCTTGAAGAGTCTCGTGCTCAGCATCGTATGTGTTCACGAAAGTGCAGATGAGTAGCTTCTTCTCACATCACAGACACAGGTAACGAATTAACGATAGTCACCCAACACCCTTGCCCAGTAGGAGTAGATTTGTCGGAACGAGTGAGACTGTGTCAAATGGATGAAAGCACCTGAAGGTCTTATCATTATTATGTACACGCTATATCATTCACCTGTTGCCGGCCAGTTGTAAATACATGACTGATCACTCAACTGATGCGCATTGGAGTCGTTGTTAAGTGTGACAGTCGTCTCGTCTTGTATAAGTGAGTGCAGAGTCAGAGGCAAAATATGCAGCTTGCGAGGAACCCAAGAACGAGCTAAATCACGGTGCGCTCTCTGAACGCTAAGTTAATATGGCGGTTGAGTTACAACCTGGAGGACAAGAGTGCCGCATTGTGACATGGGGACTGTCCGTGGAGAATCTACCTTAAATGATTCATCAAAAGTGTCGTTGTCATTGAAGTAAACGTGAAGGACATTTCAACGGATGAATTACACACTTCCAATACTCGAAGCATACGATTACTAAATACGTCTACATTCAGATATGTATGTATGAGGATCATGCCGGTCTAACGGGCTAAAGACCAAGGTGCGCATCCTCGGTTATTTGTGTGTTTCATCAAACTGTCGTGAGTGACTGTTATTGTTAACGGCAATGTCATCTAGATGCAGTCTTCTTTACGCGGGAGAAGGCATCTGTACCATCTTTGATCATTGGAAAATTGACCTCAATGTTATGAGTGCTAGTTGATCATCGTATATGCTTAGTTCCAATATCGCGTTAATCGTTGTCCCAACAGCAGAACACTATGTTTTCATTGGATTCTCCTCAGTTATAAGAGAGGGATTGAAATTTTATATATCGTGTATTTGAAAAGCAGCAGTCGCTTTGTATCAGGACATGATATAGCTAACAATGAAGCTACATTTGTTGGACACTATGAATCGTTGATGATTTATCGGAGGATTTGCAGATCCAGTATAGTGCGAATCGTTATTATGTCACTTCTGCTGGATATGATTGTTATGAGAACCAGCAGCATCTTGACACGGTGACATCCGATCCATTGAAATCTAATTTCTCAGTGCTGTGCAAGTTATTGTTACTGAGGAAAGGATTGCGAAATTTTCAACGCCTCGTTGGATTAAATCAACGCTTAATAGTTTGATCCTGGTACACAACGTGAAAGCTTTATAGGATATATTACTCAATCACATAAATCCACTTTAGTATAAGTACAGTTGTGGAATCGCTGCTTACGATTGTGTTATAAAGCTTCTAAAATTGATCTACTAAAGAAGCCGCAATGATATTTGAAAAGTTCTGCGGTTACCGATTGTGGATTCTCAGATCCTGAAGTGGTCATGTTTACGATGTGGTATCTTTGCTGGCTGGTCTAGGCATCAGATCCAGCAGCACGTTGGCTTGTTGATCATCCTACGGCACTGTGCGTCATTTTTCAGTGCTATACCAGCTCGTTGTACTGAGCAGGAAGGTTTATACGTGTCGATGCCTCATCGAGACGGAATCAGCGCAGAAGATTGGACAACGACAGTTTTACGAAGAGAAGATTGGACAACGACAGTTGTACGAAGAGAATATTGGACAACGACAGTTCGACGAAGAGAATATTGGTCAACGACAAACACGTCAGCTGATCGGAATTTTGTTTCTGCCAATTGTCGGGATTGAGAAGGAATATTTTGTGGTCTACGAGTTGCTTCAGGCATAAGCAAGAACGTCAGACTGAACAGTGGGAAGAATTGCCGTGTTTTCTGAGCTAAGTAAACGTTTGTGGTCTTTCATTTGGTTAAGTTGCAGTCATTTATATTGTAATATTACACAAATTTTATTCTTTCCTTATTTGCTCATGTCTTTCATTACATCATAGGCGCGGTACATAATATGGTGCGATATTGCGCTACACTTTCTTAACTTTGCGTGCGCATTATTTTATGCGTTTTTATCAGGATAATGAGTTCTATTCTTAATTTTACATAGTTAAAGAACGTTAACTCTGCTTATATTCTCTTTGCTGAGTTACTTTTCTTAATTATTATAACAATATTATCTTTTTATTTATTGCTTTGGAATTATTACAACTAGTCTTTGCTATTTTTTTAAATTGTGGTTTCATTATTTAATTTATTATGTATAGGCTTGATTATTTTTAAGCTAATATCTTTCTGCTTTGCTAAATTCTTTGGTGGTTGGTATTTCCAGGGTCTATATAAGTCATAATATTTTGGTGTACGAAATTCTATTTATTTATTTATTTAAAAATCGTTAACTTTGTTTATTTTGTCGTTATAAATTGCATATTTTATTTTCTATAAGTAGTTCTGCAAACTCTGAGCTATTTATTTTCTAGTAGATAATTTCTTGCGTGTAAGCAAACTAATTTTTGCTACGTTCTTTGACTGTGTCGGCGTGAACTTTCATTTTGTGAGTTACAGGACTTTCGTGCGAAATTTCTGTCTACATTTCTGTTCTACAATTAGTATAGAATAATACTGTGTCATTGTTGTCTCTAATATTTATAAGCCTGTATATTTTTGGTACTGAACTTCTTTCTGCAGTTCCCACAGGTGACTAGATTGAATGGTAGTGGAACATAGCAACATGTCGTCTTTACAGGACTTTTATTGCAATTGGAAAAAAAAGAAGTGGTTCTGATTTTCGCACACAGTTAAAATCACAAATACTAAATTTCCTTTTACATTTCTTGTCTACAATTATTAGTTGATATGGGTTAGACGTAGAAAATATCTTCTTGTCAGCACTTCATCAAGATTGGTATGGATGCAGGATGGATAACATCAGAAGGAATGGCCTGAGCCAAAATAATTTTGATACATAAACATGTGTACTGTTCAGAAGGTTTTACACTAGAATTGGTCGGGATTTGTCCAGTAGAAAATTAACAGCTGGTGTAAACATCTGGAATAGTGAAAGTCGCAAAATGATATATGGATTATAACGTGTGGCTACGAAGTCGCTGAACATAATATGTTCTTATCGTGTTTGGCGGCCTTCTGGCATATGACATGGGTAATTGTTATGTGGCAGAGGTCTTCCTATGCGAATTTTTGAACATATGATAGAAAAGACAACTAATCGCTGTTGTGGGTATGGGTTATTGACACATAACAGGGTTTTGTTGTAGGTAAGGCGTGGTTATTAATAGTAGGTTAAAACTGATAACAGCATGGAGATCATGCAACAGTGGAAGCTCTATTGTTGGCGTGTGTATGGGGTAATGACACACGACTACAGTATTGATACAGTGAAGGCATGGTTTCAATGAATTTCGTTTATATTTTCTACTGAATGAATTTTGCTAACCTTGCGTAAAACATTAACGATGTTGTGGTCGTATTGTCATCATGAATATTTTTATAAGATTTTATGTCGTCTACTGTGTTCATTGTCTTGTTCATATTCATGATCATTTTTTTTTTTAGATGTGTATAAATGAGTATCTTTATCCAGAACCTATGCCCAAATAGACTTGTTAATAGCGGGCATGGCTAAATTTACATAGTTTTCTAAATCATATCTGCCAATACTAAATAAATAATATCAGATACCAGATACCAATGGCAGAAGATTCAATACACATCACCACATTCGCAACACCACTGGGAGTATATGAATTCCTTTATCTTCCTGTTGGTCTTCAGAATTCTCATTAATCTTTTATCCGTGTGATGTGTTTACTACTTAGAGATATTACTGACATCGCGTCTTACATCGGTGTTCATACTACTGAGACACTACATCCGGCGTACATTCTTAGACATATCTGTTGTCGCATTCCAACGTTTAGGTTGACTGGAAAACATAGCAAAAACGAAAGTCAATTCTTAGGACATAGAAATTCCAAAGGTTTTCTCTATACGGATATTAACATTGTTACTAATAGTCTCAAGATAAGTACACCGAAAACTTAAAAAGAGGTCAGAACGACTCTTGGTTTTAATAACTTGTATCAGAGGTTTATAAAGAATTCTGCTGAAATGACTGATAAACTGTCCGAATTACTTAAAAAGGAGTAACCAAATAAAAGTAAATGGTCGGAGGAACATGAGAAAATTCTTCAAGAAATAAAATCATTATTTAGTTCTCCACCAATTCTCAGAATTCCAGACATGTCAAAAGACTTTGTGGTACAGACAGATGCCAGTTCACATACTATATCTGCGATCTTATTACAAGAATATAAGGGTTTGTTGCATCCAATTTTGTATTCCAGTCGGAAATTGAATCAAACTCAACGGAGGTATGCGATTACTGAATTGGAGGCACTGTCTGTGGTGGAAGCAATTAGGAAATTTGAAAAATATCTTTTAGGGAAAAAGGTTTTGGTTATTTCAGACAGCATGCAATTAAAATTTTTTAAGGATGGTTCGCCGAAAAACGCGCGTATACATATATGGTCTTTTCTTTTGCAGGATTTTGATTTCACTGTTGCTCATATATCAGGAAGTGAAAGTAATGTGGCAGATTTATTAAGTCGCTTATAAACATGAATAATTTTTTTTTCTCTTTGTTTTTATTTTTTGTTGTTATATTATGAGTAAATATGATAATATGAGAATTTAGAAATATAATATTTCCATATTATGACTGTAGCTTACTTTTGAAACACCACATGTATAGAAACAGTTGTTTAAACATAAATAAGTCATTGTTGTTCTGTTATTAATGTTGCAGATAGCAGATAAACAGGTATACCAGTGATTAGATAGTCTTGTATACGAAGAAATGGGACAAAGACGAGTGCGGATGCTGCGGTTGGAATGCGACATTTATCGTGTTCTTTAATTATTTGGTGTAATAGTCTGAAAAGAAAAACAATATGTAAATTCTTTCAGTATTAAGTAGGAAAATGAAATGATCGTGTATTGTTAAACCACTAATAATATTAGTTTAGAAGTGAATTGATTTTAATTTTATTGTTATAATTTTATCAATTATTATAATTGTTGATATTTATTATTTCGCAGTTAATGATAAGTGCACACTTATTTGTTTTGTGCTGTGTTTATGTTGTCATCAATAAAAAGAATTTAGATGTGTTATTTCATGATGGATGAATGTAGAGATGGATGAATAAAAAAGAGTATATACAAATACACATACTTAAAATCAGACACAAATAGAAAGTTGACATTACAATTACTAAGAACAGATATGAGATATAGTTGTAAGATTAAATTGCCAATATCGACATTGGATGATGGAAATAAATGTTAACTTAGAGTGAAGTTAACATGATACATTTCTGAAATTGATGGGGATCAGCTATTGATTTCTTTTGACTCAGAAGGTCGTTGGGTTCACAACATAGAAGTGCATTTGGTTTCACCGAAGATACTCAAGGGTTACAGAGGTCTGAGGTAATTTTTGTCAAGGGGTCAGCATGAAACGCGAAAACGGCACTTTAATTATAGTGTCCGGCGGTGTTTGACCTTGCTTCTTTTGTTGCAAGTAGTCAATCATGTTAACGCGAGAACATCTCGATGATCATTTCTATTAGGTGGCGTTGATTGGGACTTGTGGGTTTTAATTCAGTGTCTGGAGTCCACATGATCTATATTGTCTTAAGATGACATACTGAGATCCAGAGATGACAGCTTTGTAGTCCATCACGACTTACAGTAATTTACGTCGTATCCATCATGGGCAGATATGTCGAAATAGAGTAAGAATAGGAAAATGTAGGGAAATTTTTTTTTTATGGAGGGTGAATAGCTGTCATGGCCTGAATGACAGCCAGACAGAGTTAAAAGAGTACGCAAGTGCACTAGAAGATGAAAGTGGAAGAAGAGCACCATATAGCACTTTGACGGAACAAGGGCGACGTCATAAGTGCGTAGATTAACAACCAAACGGTTGTCGTGAGTCAGTTTATGGCCCGCCACGACACATATCACACGCATGAGCTTAGATTGCCTTCAGCACAGTTAGTTTATGATGTCCAGCTTTAAGCTGATGAGGTTAGACACGAATAACAAGGATGGCAGCGACAACGCAGGCTTACGCATGTGGTTATACATCGCCAGCTCGGCGGCTTGAAGAGTCTGGTGCTCAGCATCGTATGTGTTCACGAAAGTGCAGATGAGTAGCTTCTTCTCACATCACAGACACAGGTAACGAATTAACGATAGTCACCCAACACCCTTGCCCAGTAGGAGTAGATTTGTCGGAACGAGTGAGACTGTGTCAAATGGATGAAAGCACCTGAAGGTCTTATCATTATTATGTACACGCTATGTCATCACCTGTTGCCGGCCAGTTGTAAATACATGACTGATCACTCAACTGATGCGCCTTGGAGTTAAGTGTGACAGTCGTCTCGTCTTGTATAAGTGAGTGCAGAGTCAGAGGCAAAATATGCAGCTTGCGAGGAACCCAAGAACGAGCTAAATCACGGTGCGCTCTCTGAACGCTAAGTTATATATGGCGGTTGAGTTACAACCTGGAGGACAAGAGTGCCGCATTGTGACAATGATCATCATCATCATCATCATGATCATGATGATGATGATGATCATGATGATTATGAAGATGATGGTAGTATAACAATATATAGCTTATAATGAAACAAGTGAAACCTATTATTTTGCAACAAGTGTAAGTAACACTTATGTTACAGGCAAGTCATTTTATAACTATCTCTAACACATAATGAAAGAACTGAAACCCTCTGTTATTTTGCAAACGGACATTTACAGCGCAAATTGGCCTTATCAGTCACACTCGCTACCGCCATAGGTAAAAGTTATTATGCCTTTTTAAAGCACAAACTATTGTCTGTCAAGACGGCAAGTTGCCAATATAATGTATGTAAATTAATATTTATGTTACAGACAAGTTAAAGAAGAGAAGGCAAAGAAGAAGATGGCAATGGAGAAGCAGGAAGAAAAAAATGAACGAATAAAAGAATAAACTTTATTTTCAAAGGGCAGGCCCGTCTAACATTCTACATTTCTTATCTCATCTTTCTTATATTATTTTATTCAAACATCTTTTATTAGGTTCATTTTAAACAACGGCAACCATAAGAAGATGTAGAACAGAAAGAGGAGGATAAAGATGAAGATGGAGGAGGAGAAGGAGAATTAAATTTCATAATACCTCACTCAAAATAAAACTGTCCAGGAGTTTGGTAAGGTGTTGCCAGAATCTATCAAACAAGACTTTGCTCAATTGGCTCTCCATGGTGGCCAGGTGGTCCTTCAGGACAAGAAACATCTCACATGCTGAGGAGGACAAGCCCAGTGTAGTGGTCAGCTCTTTGGGAGTAGGCAGAGCAATCCACCTAAGGAAAGGAAGACACCTTTCAGAATGTACGACTCGCGAATGACAACACATTCATAATTTCACTAACAATTTGAGAAAATAAAGAGCAAAACTAGCATCTAAGTCATCATTGCTTGAGAGGCCAGCATGGCCGTATGGATAACTGAGCTTGCTCTTAACCATCCAGTGTGCTGATAGCGAGGTTGTGGGTTCAACTCTTACACGGGACAGTTGGATTAAATGTTGACCTCTCACTGTTGACTTGGGGATGTAAATGACAACTACCTAAAAAATCAGAGAGGGTTCACCTGGCGACGAGGGACACTAATAATAGGGAAAGATAATTCACACGCAAAGTTAGTCCAATAGCATGTCTATGGACTACGCTTGAGCTGAAAGCAAGCGAGCACAAAAAAAGAAAAAAAGAAACATCAACGCTTGACATCCAATGTAGTCAAAGCAGGCATGATACTCTTTTTTATATCAGCCAGTTGTCATCAATGTTCAAATCTTGTAGAATGTCTGTATTCTTTAAACTACCACAACAGTGTCGGGCAGAGAGTGTAGGACACCCACAGCAGTCAATCTTCATTGTGGAGGTGGTACTTGATTTATTCATATTAAAATATATCACTATTGAGTGAGATGCCTCTGTGTTAGTGGCAGTCATGCTTGCCTCCCAGCCTCCCTGGTGGTCATGTGTTCAAATTCACTTCAAATTGGGCATTTTTGGGTCAATGACCTGGGCTTCCAGGTCAACCCAGCCTAAAATGGGCATTTCCTGGAAAGTTCAAGCAGCAGACGTAACACAGACAACATCACCAACCAAGTGTAGATAAAAACATGGGGCTAGCACCTTATACCTAATATCTCTCACTGTGTAAATAACGACCCTTGACTACCTTTCTTTGAATAAATACTTCTCTAGACTATACATGCACATGCAACCTATAACATAAGTGAAAAATCAGCGTATGTGTCAGAAAAACACATAACAAAGACCACACCATTTCACTTAACACCACAAAAACAAGCAGCCAGGTTATGGTTACCTGTCTCTCCTGTAAGGCAAACTCCTGGCCTGGACATCTATGAAGACATAATGGCATGCTGCTTTGATCATGTCTGACTCCATGCTCTCAAACAGTGAGGTGATCTCTTCAAACACAGTGTGTTGCACTAAAATATCTGAGATGCCAGCCAGTATGTTCTCCTGTCAGTGCATAAGAAAGCATACAGTAAGCAGGAGCATTTACATACAGGAAAAAACATATAAAGATAGTATTTGTCTGCATAAAACTGTAATCCGTTTTATAACACAACAACTACAGAAAATCATCTATTACCTACATTTAAGTAACAGTCAGGGCAACAACAACAAAAAAGATTAATGGATAAACAAGGAAGATAAACAGCATAAACAAGAATTTGAATTCTATTTCTTCTTCTTCGTCATTTTTTTTTTCATATCCTTTACAAGACATCGCTGTCAACACCAGCATCTTTCAGCTGTATGTTGATTTCTTGGCAAGATTACGCTCAGTAGTTTGCCATTGCTTTCTGAGCGGCCGGCTCACATACCCCGTAAGTTACCGATGCGATTCGAACCACTGATGATTCTCACCGTCATCACGTTACCTACGAGAGTATACGAGATTACGGAGAAAAGTCACTAACCTCTAAGCCACGAAGCCGGCTTCTTCGTCATACAATTCCAATTTATAAATAGATGACAAACCAGTATAAGCAAGAACTAGATTTCTTCGTTGTACCCCTCCAGATTTGCATGGATGACAAACCAGTATAAACAAGAACAAAAATACTTCTTCTTCTTTGTACACCTCCAGATACCAACCTGAATATATTTAAGGAAAGTGCAGTCAATTTGAGGTTGCTCACATCATAAAGTTTGTCCTCAAGTGAAGCTAATATATACCGTAATAATTGTCTCTATTATGCATAAGTTGGACAATGTTATTGCAGCAAATGTTTAGTAACTCCACAGTTATATTCATCTGTATCTCCTATCTGTAGCACTTATTTAGTAAGTGTTGTGTGCTTTGCGGAGTTTGAAAATTACTACTTGTTCAGTTCGGTGGAGTTGGTAATGTGCATCTTTCTGGTGGTCTTGATTCTCTGATTTCCACATGGTTCTGTAGCTGTGAATTAACTTATTTATTATATATTTTTTTTCTTCTTTCGTTAGCTTGAAATATGTCTATAACTGCAATGTTGTCTCTTGAATGAATTTAACTGTCTTTTTTAGTTCACTCAGCAGTCCATACAGTTTATCTTCCACTGTCGTCTCTCTAGGCCAGAAGGTTTGCCTAGATATGTTGTATTTTGGGCAGTCTTAGAGTATGTGCTCTGCTGTCTGCGATGCCAATCCACATGTGCACATGGCTGAGTCACCAACCTTGAATTTTATATACATGTGGTTGTGTAATCTATTGTGTCCTGTTCTGAGGCGCAGAATAATGACTTGTTCTTGTCTGTCCATAATGTGGTAGTCATCTTGAGCAGGTTTTGGTGGCTTTCTGACTGATTTGATCATTCTTTTCTTTTGGTGGTATGTGACGGGCACATCAGGCTGTTCTTCTTTTTCTCCTTCCTTAGCCAATAGGTCAGCTCTGTCGTTTCCGGGTACTCCACAGAGGGATGGTATCCACTGTATGGTAACCTTATGCTGTCTGCTAAGTTCAGAAAGTAGTGTCTTTAGTACTGGCAATTTCCCAGACAGGAGCACCTCGAGTACTGATTTTGCATCTGTCAATAGCACCACAGGTTATTTATTACATATTTCCTTAATGTTATTTTATTATTATTTGTTCTTCTTATTGATGTTGTGATTCTATTGTGATTTCTATTCACCTGGCCTAAGATTGTTATAAGGTAGTTACATGTACTTGTTGTTCATCTGCAGGACATACACACATATCTATTGTTTCATGTGACACTGAAATGAACAGTTAGTTGACAGTAGGTCAACATAAAGTAGAGGCACCCCATGGCAGAAACTGATGAATGGTGGGAAGTGTTGCACCTTCACATATTCTAGGTCATAACATCATGAGATGGGGTGACCAGTCCCTTGACCATTTTGCCTTTCCAGATAACCCCCAGAAAATTCTGAAAATTTCCTGGTATCTATTGAATGAGGTTGGTTTAACACCAGAGATGTACTGGTCAGAGGCAAGAAGCTTGTCACTGCTGGAGGGGGGTTGAACCTGCACTGCTGTATCAGTAAGCAAGACCACTAAAAATTATGCCAATGTATTTCCATACAATTGACTAAAAGGGAGTCTCTGTGGCGAAGTGGTCAAGCTGTCTGCTTTGCACTTCAAAGGTTGTGGATTCGATTACGGGCAACATCGTTTAGTTCACGAGTACTTTTCTCTCGAAGACTCCTAGGGGTGGTCGCTGAAGATACAGAGTTTGTGCTTTGTGTGATGCTTTCGGCAGGTCTCCCTGTGGAAAGAGACCGAGCCATGTGGGATAAAACCCGAGGCAGTGAAGTTGATCCTCTCGACTTTTTTTTTCTTTTTTGACTAAAAGTAATTTTTTTTTAATATCATCATCATGTAGCAGGTTCTTTGCAAAACACAATTCTCATCATGGCGGGTGCAATAACCTCTCAACCCCTCGTGACTTCTCCCACCTCATGCCCCAGGTGTCTGCAGTGTGCCAGGTGCAACAACCTCTCAACCACTCGTGACTTCTCCCACCTCATGCCCCAGGTGTCTGCAGTGTGCCGGGTGCAATAACCTCTCAACCACTCGTGACTTCTCCCACATCATGCCCCAGGTGTCTGCAGTGTGCTGGGTCCAATAACCTCTCAACCACTCATGACTTCTCCTACCTCATGCCCCAGGTGTCTGCAGTGTGCCAGGTGCAATAACCTCTCAACCACTCGTTACTTCTCCTACCTCATGCCCCAGGTGTCTGCAGTGTGCCAGGTGCAACATCCTCTCAACCACTCGTGACTTCTCCCACCTCATGCCCCAGGTGTCTGCAGTGTGCCGGGTCCAATAACCTCTCAACCACTCATGACTTCTATCACCTCATGCCCCAGGTGTCTGCAGTGTGCTGGGTCCAATAACCTCTCGACCTCTCGTGACTTCTCCTACCTCATGCCCCAGGTGTTTGCAGTGTGCTGGGTCCAATAACCTCTCAACCACTCGTGACTTCTCCCAACTCATGCCCCAGGTGTCTGCAGTGTGCTGGGTCCAATAACCTCTCAACCACTCGTTACTTCTCCCACCTCATGCCCCAGGTGTCTGCAGTGTGCCAGGTGCAATAACCTCTCAACCACTCGTGACTTCTCCCACCTCATGCCCCAGGTGTCTGCAGTGTGCCGGGTCCAATAACCTCTCAACCTCTCGTGACTTCTCCTACCTCATGCCCAGGTGTCTGCAGTGTGCTGGGTCCAATAACCTCCTCAACCACTCGTGACTTCTCCTACCTCATGCCCCAGGTGTCTGCAGTGTGCCAGGTGCAATAACCTCTCAACCACTCGTTACTTCTCCTACCTCATGCCCCAGGTGTCTGCAGTGTGCCAGGTGCAACATCCTCTCAACCACTCATGACTTCTCCCACCTCATGCCCCAGGTGTCTGCAGTGTGCTGGGTCCAATAACCTCTCAACCACTCATGACTTCTCCCACCTCATGCCCCAGGTGTCTGCAGTGTGCTGGGTCCAATAACCTCTCAACCACTCGTGACTTCTCCTAACTCATGCCCCAGGTGTTTGCAGTGTGCTGGGTCCAATAACCTCTCAACCACTCGTGACTTCTCCTAACTCATGCCCCAGGTGTCTGCAGTGTGCCGGGTCCAATAACCTCTCAACCACTCGTGACTTCTCCTACCTCATGCCCCAGGTGTCTGCAGTGTACCGGGTGCAACAACCTCTCAACCACTCGTGACTTCTCCTACCTCATGCCCCAGGTGTCTGCAGTGTGCCAGGTGCAACAACCTCTCAACCACTCGTGACTTCTCCTACCTCATGCCCCAGGTGTCTGCAGTGTGTCAGGTGCAACATCCTCTCAACCACTCGTGACTTCTCCTACCTCATGCCCCAGGTGTCTGCAGTGTGCCGGGTCCAATAACCTCTCAACCACTCGTGACTTCTCCCACCTCATGCCCCAGGTGTCTGCAGTGTGCTGGGTCCAATAACCTCTCGACCTCTTGTGACTTCTCCTCCCTCATGCCCCAGGTGTCTGCAGTGTGCTGGGTCCAATAACCTCTCAACCACTCGTGACTTCTCCTACCTCATGCCAAAGGTGTCTGCAGTGTGCCAGGTGCAACATCCTCTCAACCACTCGTGACTTCTCCCACCTCATGCCCCAGGTGTCTGCAGTGTGCTGGGTCCAATAACCTCTCAACTTCTCATGACTTCTCCTACCTCATGCCCCAGGTGTCTGCAGTGTGCTGGGTCCAATAACCTCTCAACCTCTCATGACTTCTCCTACCTCATGCCCCATGTGTCTGCAGTGTGCTGGGTCCAATAACCTCTCAACCACTCGTGACTTCTCCCACCTCATGCCCCAGGTGTCTGCAGTGTGCCAGGTGCAACAACCTCTCAACCACTCGTGACTTCTCCTACCTCATGCCCCAGGTGTCTGCAGTGTGCCAGGTGCAATAACCTCTCAACCACTCGTAACTTCTCCCACCTCATGCCCCAGGTGTCTGCAGTGTGCCAGGTGCAACAACCTCTGAGCCACTCGTGACTTCTCCCAACTCATGCCCCAGGTGTCTGCAGTGTGCTGGGTCCAATAACCTCTCAACCACTCGTTACTTCTCCCACCTCATGCCCCAGGTGTCTGCAGTGTGCCAGGTGCAATAACCTCTCAACCACTCGTGACTTCTCCCACCTCATGCCCCAGGTGTCTGCAGTGTGCCGGGTCCAATAACCTCTCAACCACTCGTGACTTCTCCCACCTCATGCCCCAGGTGTCTGCAGTGTGCTGGGTCCAATAACCTCTCAACCACTCATGACTTCTCCTACCTCATGCCCCAGGTGTCTGCAGTGTGCCAGGTGCAATAACCTCTCAACCACTCGTTACTTCTCCTACCTCATGCCCCAGGTGTCTGCAGTGTGCCAGGTGCAACATCCTCTCAACCACTCGTGACTTCTCCCACCTCATGCCCCAGGTGTCTGCAGTGTGCCGGGTCCAATAACCTCTCAACCACTCATGACTTCTATCACCTCATGCCCCAGGTGTCTGCAGTGTGCTGGGTCCAATAACCTCTCGACCTCTCGTGACTTCTCCTACCTCATGCCCCAGGTGTTTGCAGTGTGCTGGGTCCAATAACCTCTCAACCACTCGTGACTTCTCCCAACTCATGCCCCAGGTGTCTGCAGTGTGCTGGGTCCAATAACCTCTCAACCACTCGTTACTTCTCCCACCTCATGCCCCAGGTGTCTGCAGTGTGCCAGGTGCAATAACCTCTCAACCACTCGTGACTTCTCCCACCTCATGCCCCAGGTGTCTGCAGTGTGCCGGGTCCAATAACCTCTCAACCACTCGTGACTTCTCCCACCTCATGCCCCAGGTGTCTGCAGTGTGCTGGGTCCAATAACCTCTCAACCACTCATGACTTCTCCTACCTCATGCCCCAGGTGTCTGCAGTGTGCCAGGTGCAATAACCTCTCAACCACTCGTTACTTCTCCTACCTCATGCCCCAGGTGTCTGCAGTGTGCCAGGTGCAACATCCTCTCAACCACTCGTGACTTCTCCCACCTCATGCCCCAGGTGTCTGCAGTGTGCCGGGTCCAATAACCTCTCAACCACTCATGACTTCTCCCACCTCATGCCCCAGGTGTCTGCAGTGTGCTGGGTCCAATAACCTCTCGACCTCTCGTGACTTCTCCTACCTCATGCCCCAGGTGTTTGCAGTGTGCTGGGTCCAATAACCTCTCAACCACTCGTGACTTCTCCTAACTCATGCCCCAGGTGTCTGCAGTGTGCCGGGTCCAATAACCTCTCGACCACTCGTGACTTCTCCTACCTCATGCCCCAGGTGTCTGCAGTGTACCGGGTGCAACAACCTCTGGACCTCTCGTGACTTCTCCCACCTCATGCCCCAGGTGTCTGCAGTGTGCCAGGTGCAACAACCTCTGGACCACTCGTGACTTCTCCCACCTCATGCCCCAGGTGTCTGCAGTGTGCCGGGTCCAATAACCTCTCAACCACTCGTGACTTCTCCTACCTCATGCCCCAGGTGTCTGCAGTGTGCCGGGTCCACTGCTGTACTGCTCGACCCCCGCCTCTTCTCCCAGAAACCACGCCTTCCATCACTGTTCTCTCTATGCCACTGTGACGTTTAATATGGTCAAAATATTTCAGTTCCCCAGACATAAACCTGTTTATGAGTCAGTTTTCTTTGATGTTCAGATCTTGTAGATTTTCAGCATTTTTCTTCTTCTTTGGCCACAATATTCTGAGGATTTTTCTGTGAAATTTGAGCTTAAAAGCCTCGGTTTTCTTCTTTGGTGATTGTGAAATGTTCAATGACTGACGTCCATATGCTGCCAGAGGAAAGAAGCATGTTCTCAAAAATGTTACTTTAACTTGTTTACTGATATTACACCAATAGGTTTACAAATTATACAAACTGCTTTTATTTCCACATGGCAACAAAAATATTTCAAAGTCAACTTTTCTACGAGTGTTGACAAGCAATGAAGTCTTGCACACAAAAATGTCTCACATCTAACAAAGAACTAACCAGATCATCATCTTCCCTAAGCTCTAGATCAGCCGTCTGGTCCCCAGTACTTCTGATGCTCTGGGATGTTTGTGACCTCTGCCCCACAGAAGCTGACTCAGTCCAGGAAGTTTTCATAGACCTATTGTTCTTGTAGCACAACAACTGAAGGAAAAACTGCAAAGGCAAAATATAAATCTGTCTTCTAGAACCCAATATGCAGAAATAATAACATTAATTTTATATTAAAACCTTAAGTATACAATAGCTGATTACAAAAACATTAAATTCTAGTGCAGTGAGCCAAAGGTTTATCCGCTTCGTGTTTTTGTTCTGAAGAGAACTTGCCAAAGATGACAAGATATTCATCATAAATGTGTTATGTATTTCCTATTTGAATACATTGTGACTGAAAAGGCCAGGTTTCCAACACATAAACATAAGAATAAAAATCTGGCATATAAGACTGAGTATTTACTGCCTATGAAACATCTGATAAAATATTGACTTATGTCAAGTTACACAAAACAAAATCATACATTTTTTACATATTACAAAATACTTTGTATTTGCAATTTTATGTTGTCCACTTCTTTACAATCTGGTGAGATCTACAATTATAAACATTACTGACTTCTTTATAGGGTAATACTCGCCCCAAGATAGATACTGCTTAGGCAGTGCAGCATGACAGGGTTTCAGAAGGAGTACAGGATTCTGAATGAATCAAAGCACCACCTCCACTAGGTAAAAAGTCTGAATGATGTATGTCAAATCATCCTGCTTGAACCCATCAGCCTGGATCTTGTGAGATGAAGCAATTCCACTGACATAAGCTGGAGCTGAACCGAAGTCCTAAAGAACTCCCAAGTGACTCTGAGTTGCCCCACAATATATTATAAGACTGTGCCTCCTAGTTTCTAGACTTAACCCTGGTGATGTCAAACTTGTGTGTTTCTTCTTCTTCTTCTTCTTCTTCTGCGTTCATCCAGAGTTATTCCGAATGTAATTGCGTTGTGCCTGTTTACAGCAGAGCTGCGTTCTTGCGCCGTTAGGCTGACACATCCGACTTCTGCAGGCATTTGTTGACCAGGTTAACCTTCCCGGACACTTGTGTGTTTAATACCCTAACCCCTCTGCTGTGTGTCCACCGTGACGAGGTAGAGGGGCTTGTGCGTCCCAATGACCCCAAGAGCTATGCCGACGGTAGCACAGCTACTGGTAGGGCCACCCATGTCGGACAGGTCAAGGGAGAGGGACCAGACGAAGAGACACACAAACCTGCTGCCTTGTAGGTAGACTGGGGACAGTCAAAGGCTAGGGAAAGCACCCCAAATACATGCTTGTCGAAATCGGATGTACTGAGCCACAGGCTTGACAAAGCAGTGCAACGTGAAACCTGCTGCCTTGTAGGTAGACTGGGGACAGTCAAAGGCTAGGGAAAGCATCCCGAATAAATGCTTGTCGAAATCGGATGTACTGAGCCACAGGCTTGACAAAGCAGTGCAACGTAACTTAATTCATGATGTCACAAATCAAAATTAATCGATATGGTGCTAATCCCGTGAAGTCCCATCAGGCGGTGATAGTGCCGGGCCCCCTGCCTCGAGGGGGTCCACCCATGACTACTGGTGGTCACCTTCCCCTGTGCTGTGGAGTCAAGGCACAGAGGAGTAGGTTAAGAGCTATTGACCAAATACCCCGGACACTCAACATACTACAGTGGAATGCCGAAGGAGTTTACAAGAAGAAAGACTCCCTAACACAGCGTCTTCATAAAGATAGAATAGATGTGGCATGCATTCAAGAGACACACCTCAACGCCAATCACAAATTCTCAGTCAGAGGATATCAGGCCACACGTTTCGACCGCGAAGGACACAAAGGAGGAGTTCTAATACTTACACGAAATACAATACCTTGCAGCGAAGTATCTGTGATCTCTGACAACCAAACGGAAATTATAGGTGTTGATATAATGATAAAGGACGTGAAAATAAGAATCTACAATCTGTATAGCCCAGCAGATAAGGACCTTACACTCTCAAACATGAAAATAACTGACACAAACTGCATTATTGTCGGAGACTTTAATAGCCGTTCAGAAAGATGGGGATACCCAGATACTGACAAAAGAGGAGATGAATTGGAGGACTGGGAAATAGACTCAAATCTCCATCTACTCAACAAAGCGGATGACACACCGAGCTTCTACTCCAGAAGATGGCTTACCACTTCTACTCCAGACTTAGCTTTCTGCACAGGAGACATCCTCCACAAAATCGATCGCCATGTGCTGGACCAATTAGCAGGTAGTGACCACAGACCAATCAAGCTTGAAATGAATATGGAGTATGTTCCACAGGAGCAAAAGCCCTTGCCCCGCTGGAATTACAAACGAGCAGATTGGGACAGATTTGCCATACTAACAGACAAATATTGTGAAAACATAAATACACGATATGGCAACATAAAGCAAATGGTGGAAAGTCTAAACAGAGCGATAATACAGGCAGCCACTGAGTCCATTCCAAGAGGAGCGAGGAAAAATTACAAACCATACTGGACTGAAGAACTACAAAGTTTGGAGGACAAAGTTGAAGATGCCAGGAAGACAGCAGAGAGAGAACAAACAATTGAAGCAAACATCTCTCTCAAAGCCATCTCAGCAAAATATAAAAGAACAGTAAATCAAACAACAAGAGATTGTTGGAGGGAAAAAACAGAAAACCTGAATTTTGACAGGGATGGAAACAAACTATGGAAACTAGTGAAAGCCATGAACAATGAAGGACCTAGAAACAAACAAATAACAATTAAACAAGGAAATGCCTTGCTTACAGGCAAAAAGGCTGCAAATGCACTAATGGAACACTATGCAAATGCAAACCACATTGATATTACAACCGAACAGAAGAAAGCAATCAAAGACAAACAGATACATCATAGAAATACAGAGACAGCAGCAGAATATATGATGGCAAATCTAACAATGGAAGAAATGGAACAGGCAATGAATACCCTAAAAAAGAAGAAATCACCAGGAAAGGATGGAATCACAAATGAAATGCTAATAGGACTAGGCACCAAGGCAAAGAAGAAACTACTAGCAGTCCTAAATAACAGCTGGAAGAGAGGAATAGTCCCACAGGCATGGAAGGAAGCTATACTAATACCAGTCCCAAAGAAAGGAAAAGACCTGGAAGAACCAAATGGCTATCGACCTATCAGTCTACTTAGCTGTGTAGGAAAATTAATGGAACGCATTATCAATGGCAGGCTAACATGGCATCTGGAAGAAAACAAACTCTTAACACCACACCAAGCAGGATTCAGAAAATACAGATCCACTGAAGATCAAATAACCTATATAGCTCAGGAAATAGAGGATGCCTTCCAAGAGAAAAAGCACACACTAGCAGTCTGGATAGATTTAGAAAAAGCATTTGATAAAGTATGGAAGGAAGGACTGAAAGTAAAACTGCAAAACATGCATGTTTGTGGAAAAATGTATAAATGGATCAGCCACTACCTTGAGAACAGAACTGCCAGGACAAAAGTACAAGGACAAACAAGCAAAATGATGCTGCTGGAGCAAGGTGTCCCCCAAGGAGGAGTTCTTTCACCAACATTATTCCTAGCATATATAAATGACATCACAGAAAATTTTCCAGCCAGAGTACACACATCCTCCTTTGCAGATGACCTAGCCATATGGACATCTGAAGAATATATTAGTACAGCTAACAGCAGAATACAGCAAGCCTTATTAGCGCTAGAGGACTGGTCAAAATCATGGCTAGTGAAGATAAGTGAGGAGAAAACAACATGCACAGTGTTCTCCCTCTCAAATAAAACTCAACAACCTAAGCTGGTATTGAATGGAAAAATATTGCGCCATGAAGAAAATCCAAACTATCTAGGAGTCACCTTTGATCGTCGCCTGACATGGAAGACACAGGTTGAGAAAAATCGAACAAGAGCAAGGCAGAGAATGGCAATCATGAAAAAGCTTGCTGGTACAACGTGGGGAGCAGATGAGAAAGTTCTCAAGAAGTTATATACTGGACGGGTGAGGCCAGTACTGGAATATGGCATTGCAGCTTGGGCAACAGCAGCTAAGTCAAACTTTAACAAAATAAGTAGAGTCCAAAACCAAGGAATGCGAATCATAACTGGAAGCCTGAAGACAACGCCTATTAATGAACTAGAAAAGATCACTTATTTACAACCAATGCAGGATAGAAGAGATAGCAGAGCCCAGCAACAAGCAGAAAAATTTAGAAGATTGACAGACCACCCTATGTACAACAGATTTAATGGTTTTGGAAAGGGAAGACTGAAGCGTAGCAACTTTGTAGAAACTGCAAAACGAAGGATTAGGGCAGATCCTATACTTAACATATCAACAGTCAAGCCCATACACAATGCACACAAGTTCCCAGCTTGGAGACAGCAGCAACTGCCTGAGATGATAGAAAACATTCCTGGTATTGAGAAAAAGAACACTCAGCATGAAACCGAAAGAAGAGAAATAACCCTAAACTACATAAAAGAACATTACCCAAGCAGGAATTGGACCCATGCATATACAGATGGATCAGCCAAAAATTCAATAGAGAATGGAGGAGGAGGAATTCTCCTAAATTTAAAAAATGGAGTGAAAAAAACACATTCAATGGCAACTGGAAAATTTTCAAGTAACTTCAAAGCGGAGGTAGAGGCTTTGAAAACTGCAGCAGAAATGCTCCTGATGGAGGAAAATAAAGAGAAGCAAATAGCTATCTTCACAGATGCAAAGTCAGCTGTCTCAATACTCAAGAGCAATAACAGCACAGAACTAACTGACCTAAGAGCAGCACTCCATGGTCTATGCCAGAAATCCAAAAAAGTTGTAATACAGTGGATCCCATCACATTGCAGTATACCTGGAAACGAAGAGGCTGACAGACTGGCAAAAGAGGGCGGACGACTACCACAGCCTGACATAGACATAACCTATAATGAGGCAAAGAGGTTGATAAAAAGCACTTATAGAACCAAATGGGAATCTGAGCATCCAGGCCATCAGAAGGACTGATGCATATTACAAACTCGACCGAAGAGAACAAGTAGCAATCTTCAGACTCCGCACAGGACATAACAGGCTGAAATACCACTTGTTCAATAAACTAAAGATAGGAGAAACCGATGAATGTAATTGTAGAACTGGAAAAATGACAGCAAAACATTTGCTGCAGGATTGCCCAACGTATGCAGAACAGAGAAAGATATTTTGGCCCACACCTGCTTCATTTGAGGACAAGCTCTATGGAGATATCAACAAGCTAAAGTTGACCGCAGATTACTTTAACTATATACAGGTTGACATTTAAAGGTGCATGAAGACCCAGAGGCATGAAATGGAATATTGCTTGGATAGCAAATCCATTACGTGGAAAGTCCGAATCAAAAGCCCACTGTGTGGGCTTCATAAAAGGTGGAAAAGTGTCCTAGTGGCACGAAATGGAATATTGCTTGGATAGCAAATCCATTACGTGGAAAGTCTGAATCAAAAGCCCACTGTGTGGGCTTCATAAAAGGTGGAAAAGTGTCCTAGTGGCACGAAATGGAATATTGCTTGGCTAGCAAATCCATTACATGGAAAGTCCGAATCGAAAGCTCACTGTGTGGATGTCATCTGCAGACTGCATACTTCTGGTTTCCGGAAGAACAGCCTATGGTGAACGGAAGGCCCAATATACGGAAGTGAGGCTAAGCAGCCATGTGCAGGACGTGACGATTCCTTGGGTGAGCCCAGTACCAGAGCGCTATGTATCGGCTCTGCAAGTATGGAAGCCTCCTTGGATGGCGGGGAATGCCCGTGGTCTGCCCCTGCCTTCCCTTGAGGGCTGACCAGGATCTTTGGCTGTTCTATATGGACCAGCTGGGATGGGGGATAACACCACAACAGTGAGAGTCAAACGTCCTAAGAAACCCCCGGGAAGGTTAACCCGGTCAACAAATGCCCGCAGAAGTCGGATGTGTCGGCCTAACGGCGCAAGAACGCAGCTCTGCTGTAAACAGGCACAACGCAATCACATCCGAAAAAAAACTCCGGATGAACGAAGAAGAAGAAGAAGATACCCTAACCAAATCCTCAACAGCATCTTCTAATATGACTTTATTAATACATTTATGAAACTTTACCCTCCTTTTCAGTATCGTAATTTTCTAAAGTGTGGGCTAGGAGTGAAACAGCCTGAGAGATACTCTTTCTCTTCGTTGTTTCTTTAATCTCTCTGGAGGCAAAATAATAAGTTTTCTTGGGCTGGAGTGTGATAGTGGCAGGATAACTAATATTTCCTGTGACCTACTTCCATAGTCAGTGTAAGACTTATGTTCCTGACCCCTGTCACACAAGCAATGTCTCTGTCTCTAATCTATAGCGACTTTTCCTAGATTTTATTCTACCCAAGAAGTCAAAAGATTTCCTGAAACTGTCAGCCTGATAGTCAGCAATGAATTCTCTCTGTGATATTATAAAAGGGGGTTGCAGAAGAAAGATATCAAGAAAAATAACACAATTCTTCACAATCTAATTTTACCGTAAGTTCACTCCAATCTTTCAGCACTTGTGAAATATAGTGCACAGCATTCAGAACTGCACAGTACACAGGACCAGTTGGAGCAGAGGAAGCCTCTTTCATGACCTGCACCAAACGCATACGAAAGTCTTCAAGCAGTTCCAACTGTAGACCCAAAAACTGTAACTTGGCATCTGAGACTGGAAGCCTTCTATACCGATCTGTGGATGAATAACATAAAAAATTTCCCTGGACTATTTGGATAATAACAGTAGAAAGGAATTACAACCCTAT
>JACEFZ010004238.1:0-17500 GCA_014155875.1 Cepaea nemoralis | reverse complement strand
GAAGAAGAAGAAGAAGAAGAAGAAGAAGAAGAAGAAGAATGTTGCCAAGAAATCAACAGACAGCTGAAAGATTCTGCTGTTGACAGCGATGTCCTGTAAAGGATATGCGAAAACAAAACAAAAAAGTTATTAATCAAGGCATTAATATCAATCATGTTATTATGATATTTTAAATATGACCTAAGCAACTAGGGAAACGCATGCCAGTTAAATTGTATGATTTATTATTATAAGAGTTACGGAGTTCGTACTTTGTGCGACGCTTTCCGCGCTGCGTAAAGAGACAGCCATATGGGATAAAAACCCGGTACAATGAAGTCGACCGTGTCGACTTTTAAGCGACTTTTAAAATTTATTACTATAGGAGAAATTCGCTTAAAAGTCGACAGGTTCGACACCCTTGCACAGGGGATGATCCCATATGGCTCAGTCTCTTTCCGCAGCGCGGAAAACGTCGCACAAAGCACGAACTCCGTAACTCCAGCGAAGACCGTCAGGAGCCTCCGAAAAAATACACTCGTGAATCGAAGGATGCGAACCGGAATCGAAACCACAACCTTCGGAGCCCAAGGCAGACGGCTTGAGCACTTCGCCACGGAGACTCCCTTATTATACGTGTCGAAAAACAGACCCATGTTTGTTGATGACTACATCATTCTACAACATTTTAAATATCAAGCCCGAACTTCTGCCTCCACAGTTACCTGATCTAATGGTCTCCACAAACTGTTCATACCGATTCATAATGAACAGGCCGTACCGCACTCTGCTGGCACTTGTTTCCATTCTGCACCAGGTTCCGTGTCCTTAAGAGAACAAACCCGTTGAATGATGTCCTCTTTATAACCTGTTGTCATTTTTTTTCTTTATTTCATTATGTAGTAGACCTTGTTGTTGTTGTTGTTGTTGTTGTTGTTGTTGTTGTTGTTGTTGTTTAGAACTGGTTCTGAAGTATGCACGTATTCGGAACATTCCTTTTTTCCACATGCACCCCATCCCCCTATGTTCATAATGTCATTCCCCCGCGTTCGTATTTCCTCCCTAAAAATCCCCCCCCCCCCCTCGCGATCCTACATAGTATACGTAAAAATGGAAGCTACATTTAATAACACATACTAGAACAAGTCTAGACGTCTACATAAAATGTGATTTGCGGGTCTACTTACGATATAAAACAAATTTCAGAAGAGCGAGAAGCACAGAACCGTAAAGTATGGAGGGAAAAACAATATAAAATAATCGGTTCTTGTATTAAAGCGATCTTGAAATAATCTTAATTGCCCCCCCCCCCTTCCGAAACCATAAAATTATCTCCCCGGTTGGGGGGGGGGGGGGGGGAAGGAGGGTGTCACTTGTCGTCCCAGGGGGGAAAGTAGAATCAACAAGCACATTTCAACATTCCCTTTTTCTCAGTTTTAGTCTATTACCGGACCTTTGTCTACACACCCCCCTTTCAGTCTTTTATTCACTATCTCTCTATCTCTTACCACAAGACCATACCCCTCTTCACTTTCCTCCAGAACATACCCACACAACACTGTCCTCCAATAAATACTAAAATTATTTAATGAAGAAAATATGTCAGGTGTGTGGATAGTGTAGGTGTATAGAAATCTGTGGTGTAGTCTATCGTGTATGTGAGACAAGACTGACAGTCTAGGATCAGCATCACAGTTCTCATCATGCAACGGCCATTCTATCTCACAACAGCACAGAACTGGAATGCGCTCACCCAATGATGTGTCTCTCTGACTGATGCTTGATCTCCTCCCAATATATCCTGGAAACTTTTGAAAAGTATGGTCTCCACTGAGTGATTTTGTTAGTTCGTGTCTTTCACTTCTATACATCCGATAAACCGGAATTTACTATAGTCCAGGTAATGTCTACACATCCGATAAACTGGAATTTACTATAGTCCATGTATGAACGAACAATAAAACACTGTCCAGAGATATATCGCCGACATACTGCTGTCATTCAGTTAACGAAATTTTCTATTACGCAGGGAAACTGTTCTGGCGTTATAGTCTTTCCCTTTCTATTATTTTTAGAGTGAACAATATGGTTGTCAGTTCTTTGTTTGTTTGAAATATATTATGCTGTCAGTCTCTCTTATCGTGACTGCGTTCTTATTTTCCTTTAGTTCAAGAACTCTGTGACCTTTTTTGTTTATGAGACTAGGCTCAAAGCTTGATGTCAGTTAGCACTGCACCATAGTATGGCAATTTCCTTTTTCTCAGAGGTGTAGGCTATTGCACTTTCAATTGGAACCTGTCGAAGAGACAACACCAGATGATGTCAGCCTGACTCAGACTGATTAGAAGTGAGAGTAGGCTTACGGCCGTTATCAGATAGTAACCTCTATATATATATATATATATATTCATAGAACTGAACTCTGGCATAAGACAGAGGAGTTCTTCACATTACTAGGTAAAGAAGAAAAAGCCACAGGAACAGCACCGAGATCCCAGTAAACACCCCTACCAGAATATCCTAGCATAGACCTATCCTTTATCTCTCCCCTTGCTGCCTATCTTCTCATGTCATAGTACTAATCCTACCGAGTGAAATGACACCTCACTCGACCCCCTAAGTCCCGATTCAGCTTAATGTTGCCGACACTCGATACTACGGTCACACACGCAAGTTCACTATGCTCGAGTTCTAATCTACATAACTACTACCTTATAATCACTATCCTCGTCCTGAATTGGGAATACACATGCACATCCTGTACAAATGCCCGTTGTCTTCAACCAACGCGGAACATTGTAATTCCCTTTTCGTACTGGACCAAGAATAGATAAACACCTCCTCTCGGTGTAGACCTCGTTAGCACACTGAATTCAAACTGTATATTCAGACAATTTATAATTTTGCTCTGTAGGACTTCACTGGTATACTCCACCAAGTAGCCCCCTGCTCTTTTCTCGTCTTTTGATCCTTCGTACCAAAAACATGCCAACAATCTCCTTTGATATAAACGATCTTTCGGGACATCAATGATTATCCTTTGATATCGACTCGTTTCCCTGGATCACGGGACATACGTTCCCGTATTTCAAAAGATCTCCGATCGTGTTTTATCGGGACTCCGTCTTCCGTTTCAAAGAGTTGTGATGTTGCTTGATCGGGACTTCGTCCTCTGTGTTCAAAGCGTTGTGATCGTGGTTTATCGGGGCCCCGTTCTCACAACAAACAAGTGGTAGCGATTTAAATCGACGATAACTGGTCTTTGACCTTAGGGTCGACAACTTCCAATCACCTCGTGACATAGGCGATCTCAGTTCTTTGATCTTAGGGTCGATACCCTCCAGTATTTTGTGAAAGGGGGAATTCACCACCAGTTGAGAGCTACTGCCTTAGGATTTTGATGGGTGACCTACAGCTGGTAACACCTACAGCTGGTAACACCTACAGCTGGTAACACCTACAGCTGGTAACACCTACAGCTGGTAACACCTACAGCTGGTAACACCTACAGCTGGTAACACCTACAGCTGGTAACACCTACAGCTGGTAACACCTACAGCTGGTAACACCTACAGCTGGTAACACCTACAGCTGGTAACACCTACAGCTGGTAACACCTACAGCTGGTAACACCTACAGCTGGTAACACCTACAGCTGGTAACACCTACAGCTGGTAACACCTACAGCTGGTAACACCTACAGCTGGTAACACCTACAGCTGGTAACACCTACAGCTGGTAACACCTACAGCTGGTAACACCTACAGCTGGTAACACCTACAGCTGGTAACACCTACAGCTGGTAACACCTACAGCTGGTAACACCTACAGCTGGTAACACCTACAGCTGGTAACACCTACAGCTGGTAACACCTACAGCTGGTAACACCTACAGCTGGTAACACCTACAGCTGGTAACACCTACAGCTAAACCTCAGTGTTCGTTTCTTCTTTCCACGATATCACCATACTCTCACAATTCCGCTACCTCCAACATTTCATTACTCATTGAGCGAAGAGAACAGGAGAGAAGACTCAGAAGAGAACAGAAGAACAGAATACACATACATTTTCATTAGGCGAAATATTGTCTTTATGGTAATATTTCTGTTTTCTATAATAATGCCCTCTGGTCTCGCATATATCAAACATACTAATATTCAGTCTTCTCATTTCTTTGTTAATGTTATTAAAGTTTGGGATAGGTGTGGTTATTTGTTTTTGTTTTTTAAATTGTGTGTGGCCATAGGAGGCCAGTAAACAAATGTTGTTCCCCACAGAGAGGAGGTTTATTTAAGTAGCGTAGTTGCCATTAAATTTCGATTCGATTTCCCTGTTATCCCTACCCCGTTCAACTTCAAGGAGAAGTTATAGTTGGGGTTCATCACCGGCTCAGAATGATAGTCCTGGGTTTACTCCCACAGGCTTATTAATCCGAAGGTGATTGTTGTCCATGTGGGGTAATAGACTGAATAATGGACTGAACGTTCAATTATGTTCTCAGTATATACACAGCATTTACTGTATCATTGCCTTCTACAAACCCACACTGTTCTCAGTATATACACATCATTTACCGTGCCCTCGCCTTCTACAAACCCACACTGTTCTCAGTATATACACAGCATTTACTGTGCCCTTGCCTTCTACAAACCCGCACATTGTTCTTCTCCTATTTCAGCTTGTATTTTCTTCCTAACTCTTCGCATGATAATTCTTAGCAAAATCTTCGTGATTTGACTCATTATACGCATTTTTTCCCCCGCGTTTCCATCCTGTTTCAGGATATTGAACATCAGCATCTTTCAGCTGTATGTTGATTCCTAGGCTAGATTACGCTCATCAGCACGCCACGACTTTCTGAGCGACCGGCTCCATACTCTCATAAGTCACTGGCGCGACTCGACCTGCTTGCAATCCTCGTGCGCTCACGTCAACCACGAGAGTATTCGGGGTTACGGAGAAAGCTGCTAACTCCTTGACCAGGGAGACCAGGAGATTTTTATTAGGCGAAATATTGTCTTTATGGTGATATTTCTGTTTTCTATAATAATGCCCTCTGGTCTCACATATACCTAACATGTTAATATTCAGTCTTCTAATTCCTGTGTTAATGTAACCAAAGTTTGGTATGGGTGTGGTTACATTTCTTTAAATTTTGTGTGGCCCTAGGAGGCCAGTAAAAAATGTTTTTCCCCACAAAGGGGAAATTGTCATCTGTCCGGAGGACATGTCATTAAAAGTATACTATTGCCAGGGAGCGAATGATGGGCTTAGGCGAATTAACAGATGCCTAGGGATATTAGTTCTAACTTCTCGCCTCCTGTCCCATTCGCCACCGTGGTTGATTCTCTCTCAGCTTCGTCATCTAGCCCGAGAGACGGGCTCTATTACTTTAACATTCATCTGCACTTTGGTGATAACTCTCCCACACTCTACCTTGTTGAAGGTGAACTCTGCCATTCCTTTTAGACTACATCAACTCACCATCGAACACAACACGACCCACCGACATAGATGTAACTCGGACACAAGTGTAGGTTTTCATCTACAATCAACACTCTAGAGTAGACATTGTCACAATCATATATTCCACAACATAATATATACGACACTACTATACACTTAATAAAATGGCGGTATTATGTTAAGCCACAGCCATCTTCTCTACGTGGTGTGTCGGCACGGAACGACGTCCACGGCTAGGAATGAATCTGGATGCCCTTGTCACGACACGTACAGCGATGAAGACAAAGACGAGTATTTTGATAAACTTGCAGACACGTTAAATAATGTCAGGGAGACAGATGTACTTATCGTGATGGGTGATTTTAACGGACGAATAGGCACACGAAGAACATCGTGGGATGAATGCATGGGGGGGGGGGGGGGGCATTCAGCGACACAGAGACTGAATGTAATAGCAATGGTCAACGGGAGTCTGCGTGGCGAAGTGGTCAAGCCGTTTGACTCGGGCTCCGAAGGTTGTGGGTTCGATTCCGGGCTGCGTCCTGCGGTTGACGAGAGACATTTTTCGAAGACTCCTGTGGGTCGTCGCTAGAGCTACGGAGTTCGTGCTTTGTGCGACGCTGTCCGCGCTGCGGAAAGAGACCGAGCCATATGGGATAAAACCCGGTGCAATGAAGTCCACCCTGTCGACTTTTAAGCGACATTTTTTTTACTCAACAAATGCTCCGAATACGGACTAATAATAGCAAATATTTTTTCCAACATCGTCGTAGCCACACCAAAACCTGGTATAAATGGAATGACATAGATCAAGCATCTCAAATTAACTTTATTCTACTTAGGAAATCAGACAGAAGACTACTATTGGATTCAAGAGCACTCCCAAATACAGATGTTGATACTGATCACAACCCAGTCATAATAAAAAAAGATTTCAACATACAGGAAAATAAGAAACACAAAGGTAATAACACATGTCATCAATTATAGGAGGCTTCAGGAAAATACAGTTAAAGACGAATTCAATCAAGAAATAAAAATCCTACATAAGAACATCCATGATGAATACTCAAGCGTAGATAAGGAATGGGCAATTTTCAAGGCTGCCATGCTCGACACACTGGAAAAATAAATGTGGAACAAAGAAAGTATGAAATGGAAACAAATGGGTATTTTAAATTCCTGCGAGAAAAAACGAACTAAACATTAACAAACGTTGCACATACCTTACAAGGAGATCCACGTGTCGCGAAATACAGGTGAAAAATCCGAAATCAGAAGCACTCAATAAATATAAAAATGAATAATAAAATAAGATAAAATACACACGAACGCATACAATACGACTCACAGACGTTTCGATTCTAAGAATCTTTGTCAGTGACAACACAGATAGCTGACGACAAACAACGACAAAAACACAAACACACGACCTATCACTTATAGTGCACAACCTGATAATTCCATGTGGGGCAGAAAATGTGACTTGGCCAGATGCGAAAACGCTTGTGGCGCAGAATTGAAAATGGGTTGCCAAAAAGGATTTGAGTAGCCAAAAAAAATGTGAAGTCTGCTATGAAAACATAGAAATGTGGGGACAATTAAGTTTAGATATCGCGGGGGGGGGGGGGGGGGGGGAGAGAACAGCACGGTAATAGGTAGTGTAAACAATTGGGGAAGATGCCACAGTTTATACTGTAGCGTCCACGGACAGTATTCATTCCTGCCGGGTGGATGCATCCAGATTGTGATTAGCTGGCATTCAATTCTAAGTCTGACACAGCTATTTGAGAAGCAGGGTTTTAATGCGGTGACACATGCATCGTCGGCTCCATTGTGGTTGGAGGAATTGAAATGGTTGGGGACAGGTTTGTCAGCGCCCTGATTGATGTCTCTGAGGTGTTCTCTAAACGATCCGCAAGACGTCTGCCCGTTTGGCCAATGTATTTCATGTCACATCGTTTGCAGATGATAACATAAATCAGATTGCGGGATGTGCAGGTGAAAGAATCTTTCAAGGTGAAGGTGCCTCGGGGAAATGCAATTTCTGGTGTCTGAACAACGTATGGGCATGTCAGACAGTTCCTACGATGGCATTCGAAGGTGCCCACGGATGAAGTAACCGTGGGAGGCGACTGTGCACAAGGTGGTCTCTGAGGCTCTGGTTACGGCGGAAAATTACCCTGGGGCCATTTGAGAATACCTCACGAGTGGTAGGATCCGATTCCAAGATGGACCAGTGTCTCAGGAAAATGTGCTTGATGGCATAGGCATGTGGATGGAAGGTGAGGATAAGCTTGGGTTCATTGTTCTGAGGTATGCTTGGCGAGGGACATTTCCCGCGAGACCTGGGTTATGCGACAGAGAGCTGTCGACAAGACGTCCTCTGGGTAGGACCGTCTGCGGAAAAAGTCCAGTATTTCGTGGGCTCTCTCGAGGAAGTCATTATCATCCTGACAGATGCGACGAAGGCAGAGTAGCTGGGAATATGGGATGGAATCTTTGCAGCTTTTGGGGTGGGATGAGCTGTACAGGAGGAAACCGTGAGCATCAGTAGGTTTATAGTACACGGAGGTCGTGAGGCCTGTAGAGTTTAACTTAATGGTGGTGTCAAGAAAATTGACAGAGGTGGTGGAAATTTCTGAGGTGAATTGGGATCGATGGATGGAAGTTCTTGACATAATTAATGAACCGGTTCAGTTCCGCCTCCGACATGTCAGTGAGACCTATGCCGTCATCGATGTAGCGTCGGTAAAAAGAAGGGAGAAGACCATCATAGCTGAGTTCAATCTGGTGTTCCAGATGTCCCATAAATACACATGCGTAGCTGGGTCCCATTTTAGTGCCCATGGCGACACCGCTGATTTGTTCAAAGTAGTGGCCATTGAACTCAAAGGAATTGGTGAGGACCAATTCAGCGAGTCTCACAAGTGTGCGTGTAGGGATGGCTTGATCTGTGCGTTGATCCAGAAAGAACTGTAGCGCCCTGAGGCCATCAGCGTGAGGAATGGAGGTATAGAGGGAACATACATCTATTAGGAATAGTCTGTATGTGTTCCCAGGAGTCAGTTCGAGAGAGTTGAATGAAAGTAACGCATGCGTTGTATCCTTGATGTATGACGGGAGATTCGCAACTAGAGGTTGGAAAATCGTGTCAAGAAACGCTGAGATCAGTTCAGTCGGGCACGAGCAGGCAGAAACTATCGGACGTCCAGGATTTTTAAGTTTATGTGTTTTGGGCAGCATGTAGAGGGTGGGTTTGCCCAAGTCGGAGTCATGGATGTGAAGTGAAGTGGCACTGGGTGGTAAGGCATCCTCACGTATGAGCTGTTTGATGGTGTTTTGAATCTTCCGGTTGTAGGAGAGAGTGGGGTCTTCGGTGCAGGGTGAATAATTGTCAGGTTTATTAAGTTGAGACATGACTTCCTCGACATATAGATCTTTTTGCCAAACAACTACCGCACCCCCTTTATCCGCCGGTTTGATGACTATGTCCTGTCTGCGCTGTAGTTGAGCAGTCTGTCAAGTACATGAAGCTGGCAGTGACTGTGCATCAACGACATATCTCCGAACTCAAGGACACCAAGCACAACCTGTACCGGACTCTGCATCTACTGACGTTCAACAACCAGCTTGCTTTCCATTTGATCACCTCCATCATTCACCATTATAATAGAGAACTATATAAATGTCTATCTTCACGTAAGAAAGACAAAATTAGCCATCTACGTCCCCATGTCCCTCCCCCCCCACTTCGACACCTATCAACCACACCAAAGTGGTATGCATACCGCCTGACCTACCACTGTCTCCTGAAGAACATGCTGTGTTAGGGAAAGGTCTCAGTTTTGTCCCTCTACGCCCCCGCATGGACAGTCGCGCCATTTTGGAAGACGTCTCCAACTTCCACAGACGACTCCGCCTCAAGTACCACCACAGAGACAAGCCTGTCCTCAGTCCCACCCCACAGCTTCCAGACATTTTTCCATCTTCAACCAAATCCCGTTCCACATGGACCCAACCCCCCCCCCCCCCGGAGTTTCCAACGCGCTTGACCTCTACATAGCCAACACACTCCATGAGATCAAGCAACTTTCTTTCCCTCGCTTGAAACGCGAATGGCGTGCCCTGTCTCAACTACAGCGCAGACAGGACATAGTCATCAAACCGGCGGATAAAGGTTATTTCGGGATTTGCTGTCCTTAGACTGACTGGTGTGGCAGGAACACGACAGTCCAATACATCAGGAATACAGCAAATATCAGCAGGCAACATTGTCTAGTGCTGTCCTTAGACTGACTGGTGTGGCAGGAACACGACAGTCCAATACATCAGGAATACAGCAAATATCAGCAGGCAACATTGTCTAGTGCTGTCCTTAGACTGACTGGTGTGGCAGGAACACGACAGTCCAATACATCAGGAATACAGCAAATATCAGCAGGCAACATTGTCTAGCCGGCTCTGTAGCCAAGGATTTACGGAAGCAGTTTCATAATCCCGCATACCGCGTTCAAAACACAGCTGCGGGCAATTTGGCAGCAGACCCGCTTGCGTTGGTAATTTATAAATATGGTATGTGTGCCGGTTGTTCAGAAAGCTGTGGCCAAGTCTTGCCTTGAGATCACAAACAGCCAAAACATGATGGGGTTGACTGCGACGTCCTGTAAAAGATATGCAACTAACTAACATTGTCCAGACAGGAACACGGGAAATAACAGCAGCTGACAAGTTATCCACCTGTGAACAAAATCTGCCAGGCAGTGATCTTCTCTGTTTACGGTTGCCGGACGTCCGGCTAAAAGAGGACATGTCCTTTATAACTGGACTAATATTCTCCGTCTGACAGGCAAAGCTAAAAACATTTAAAATGTCCTGCTTTTCTTATATGTTATGTGTGTGTGTGTGTTTGTGTGTCTGTGTGTGTGTGTGTGTGTGTGTGTGTGTGTGTGTGTGTGTGTGTGTATGTGTGTGTGTGTATGTGTGTGTGTGTTTTAAAATATTTTATGAGTAATTAATACAGATTATACGGTAATAATTGTACAATCGGCTGTTTAAATAATGTTTGTTTTTTTAGCATTTTGGAAAAGTTGATTTATTTGGTTATTTCGGGATTTGAATTTTAAATATTGAGCACAATCCACTACTGGCAACGCTGATCGTATTCTGGTATGATAACAAGGTTTGACAGAATAGTGAGGATAATGGTTTGACAGAATAGTGGGGATAACGGTTTGACAGAATAGTGGGGATTATGGTTTGACAGAATAGTTGGGATAATGGTTTGACAGAATATTGGGGATAACGTTTGACAGAATCGCCAGTGACAGAGTTCTTGGAGAGAACTAGATAGATTCCAGTGACAGAGTTCTTGGAGAGAACTAGATAGATTCCAGTGAATCATGAGATGAGGAAAAGATTCTGGCGCAGCATGTGACACGAGAACGAACGAACTAACGAACGAACGAACGAACGAACGAACAGACTTTATTTGTGAGTTATTGTGTGTTATTTATTTATTTTTATTCGTGAGACAACCTACGAGTATCTAGACATTGTTGTCTTCCAGGATATGACACGTCCAGACAAACCATGGATAATACACGAGCAACTAGATACTTGTCTTGCAGAATATGACACACTGAGACAACCCAAGGACAATATACGAGCAAATAGACACTGTTGTCTTACAAGATATGACACATCCAGACAAACCATGGATAATACACGAGCAACTAGACACTCAGATTCATCTCTTGCGTGTAATTGGTGTGCCAGGATGTAAAATCAGGAGTTTCTACTCAAGATCTGCGCGGGTGCTACGGAGTTCGTGCATCGAGCGAAGCCATCCTTGAGTGAATTTTCAGCAGCGTGTGTGGTTCTCAGCAGTCTGTGTTTACGTTTTTTCAACATGGCGGAACAACGTGTTGTTTCCGAGCGGTCAGCAGTCAACATAACGAAGCGGCGTGGTAGCCGCGCAGGGAGAAAGAAACAAGGTAAGCGCGGTGGTTTGAGACGTTTTAGACTCAAGTGTCACCGTCTAGGACTCAGGAACATCCGTATTCTATATTACTGGGCGATAAGCTACTCCGAATTGCCGGTTTCAAATGTTTCTACAACAGACGACATCTGGGAACGGCGATTCTCGTTCGCGACAGCATGGTGGCGTCAGAGCTAGACATGTCCAGTTGGGACAGTGACGATATACAAATACAGGCGTTGAGAGTTCATTCCAGTATACCATTCGTGTTGGTTAATGTTTATGCCCGCAATGCGAGTGTGGACGCCCAGAAGTGGCAGTGCTTAAGTGGCATATTAGGCCACGAGAGAAATGTTATTTTCTGTGGTGACTTCAACGCTAAAGGCAGATCATGGGGAAACACTTCCTCCAATACACAAGGGGAGGAGCTCGAGACTGCACTGGAAACCATCGACCTGGTTTGTATCAACAGTGGCTGTGTCACCAGGACAGCAAGCCGTCCAGGCGATGAGGACAGTGCTATTGATCTGGCGCTAGTTTCACCTTCACTCACTACAGTGTGTAGATGGGGTGTCCTAGGACACCATGGCAGCGACCACCACCCTTGCAGCATATTGGTGGAGAAAGGCAGAACCAGGCAGCACAAGCTAAAGGTAAAGACGTTCCAGTATGACAGTACAGGGCAAGATGTGGTGAGTAAAATAAGACGTGACAAGCGCAGAACGTTTCAGGGCAGGAAAAAAAGCTGGGAGCAGCCACCGTGGTGGAGTTTCGAGGTGGAGAAGGCTTGGGTGGATAAGCGTAGTGCTGTAAGGAGATGGCAAAATGCCAAGAAGAACAGAGCTGGTCATCCTAGTCCCTGCTTGCACTTAGAAAGAGAGATGCACACAAAAGTAAGCTATTTCAAAAAACTGGTCAAGGTGGTTAAAAGCGAAAAATGGGCAGAGGTGTGTCAAAGAGTAAGCACAGACAAGTCACTGAAATTGTTCTGGCGACTACATAAAAGCATGAGTGGTGTAGTCAAGAATAAGAGCATTTCTGACTTCCAAGGTGCTGACCTCATCTGGCAGAGGACTGACGAGGACAAGGGCAAAGCCCTCTTTGAACGCTACCTTGAGCAGAGCAACCAGACAGACATGGGAGGCCGAAATCTGGCCAAGGAGGTCACCTCAGACAGATGCAAGGCCCAGAACACTTCGGATGAAGACACAGTGACAGTGAAAGAAATCAAGGCTGTGCTTCGACGATCAAAAAACAGTGCTCCAGGTCCTGATGGCATAAGATACGACGACATAAATAGGTGTACCGACAATGAGCTAGAGAAACTAGCAGACATGTACAACAACAGTATAGG
Source organism: Cepaea nemoralis (assembly GCA_014155875.1). Lineage (NCBI taxonomy): Eukaryota > Metazoa > Mollusca > Gastropoda > Stylommatophora > Helicidae > Cepaea > Cepaea nemoralis. The sequence continues at coordinate 4,718 of JACEFZ010004238.1, read as the reverse complement.
GAGTGCTAGCATCAAGGAGGAATGGTTACACAGCTATCTGATTCCCTTGCCGAAGCCTGACAAAGACCACAAAAAAATTCAGGGATATCGAATTATAACCATGCAGAATACAATAGGCAAGCTGCTGGAGAAGGTAATTGCCAGGAAAATATCAAGCCAACTAGAGAGGCAAGGTGTTTTCCCACCTACCCTGGGTGGGTACCGTCCAAAAAGAGAAACCTGGACCAATGCAGCAGTCTTTGCCCATGATGTCTATGAAGGTTTCCACTCAGGCACTGAAACCGTTGCTGCAGCGATTGATCTTGAGGACGCATACAACAGAGTACCACTGGATTTTTTAATGTTTCAGCTTCTTGAACTAAACGTAAGTCCATTCCTCCTTAGTTGGATCGCTGCAGCCCTCTTCCAACGGAAAGTAGTTTTTAGATGTGGCAGTTGGACTTCGGAACCAACAACAATATATCCTGGCCTACCACAGGGATCACCATTATCTCCGGTACTGTTCAACGCCTACACAGTGAGAATCACCAGTGAGCAGATCACTGGACCTGGCAGGACATTGTCATATGCCGATGATGTTTTAGTGTATCGTCAGGGTAAGGATAGAGAGGAGGTTGCTGTGGAACTACAAACCGAACTCAATCGCATAAGTACTTGGTGTGATGAAGCTGGGGCAATGGTCAACCCAACAAAGGCAACAGTGACTTGGTTCTCGTTGAATAATCATATTGTCAACAATCCAACACCAACTGTAATGCTGTGTTCAGAGACGGTGGAAAGAACGCAGGCAATGAATTACCTGGGGATACGGTTTGATCGAAGCCTTGCTTATAATGTGCACATAGACCAGGTGATAACAAAGGCCAAGCGGGGTTTGGCAGCGATGCAGGTGATGGCGGCAGCAAACTGTGAGCAGCGCCATCTATGTCTTCTGTATGAGGGGCTGGTCATGTCTGTTTTGGAGTATGCAATGGCAATCCTGACTCTCAGCCATAAGCAGATAGAAAGGATGGAAAGGATACAGAATGAAGCTATGCGCATTATTCTTGGATGTACAAGAGATACAGCATGCAGGGCGATGCGCTACCTTCTTGATTTTCCAACCATTGAAGAGAGAATACAAGTTTGCAGGGCACGCGCCTACCTCAGAATTAACGCAAACACACAACATCCACTGCATAGTGAAATTAGGAAGGTGAAGGGCAGCAGGTTAAAAAGAGGACGGTCGTGGATGGGTCAAGCCGAAGACATTCTTCAACAGGTGTGTTCACTTGAGGACTTAGAACCTGGCGAGGAGTGGGTGCAAGTGCCAACAGACTTCTGCACATCCTTTTCAGTTTGCATCCAACTAGATAGAAAATGCAGACAAGAAAATCCGGCTGCTGTTGAGGCTGAAGTACAAGCGTTGATTTTCGAGAATTCGCTAGACGGTGACGCGGTCATCTACACAGATGGGTCGGTCGTCCGACATGTGAGAAGCTCATGGGCCTTTACAGCTCGGGCCGGAGGGAGAATTGTGAAGGAGGACTCTGGTGCTTTCACTGAAACCACAAGTAGCCTGACCATGGAAGTCATGGCAGTAAGTAAAGCAATAACATGGCTCGAGACACAGACATTCACTAGGGCTTGTTTCCTTAGCGACTCAATGAACATGATCAAGAGGATAGAGGAGGGGTCGATCCGAAGAGAATGGTTGCTGCCTCTGAAGCGGTCTCGGCTGGCAAAGATTAGTTTCATCTTCGTGCCAGGGCATGCGGGAGTACAAGGAAATGAGCGGGCTGACAAGCTCGCAGGTGAGGCTACTGTGGAGGGCGGACGCGCCATGGACCAGGCTGACATTCTGAATGCTCTACGAGAAGTGAGACTTTTGCGAGAACCAAGTGATGACTGTGAATCTACAACAATGGCCAGACTGCGAGAGCAGCAAATTAAAAGAGGTGTGACCAAACAAGAAAACTACGCAGGAAGCCAAAGAAGATTGATAAACCAACACAGAACTGGAGTCGTTAGCTGCTACACGCTGCGGGATTTGCTGAGGAGGGGATCCAAGCACTTATGGACTGAATGGTTCGATGTGCAACGAGGATTATCTGTCGACTAACTAACTAACTAACTAACTAGACACTGTTGTCTTACAAGATATGACACATCGAGACAACCCAAGGACAGTACAGGAGCAGCTAGACACTGTTGACTTACAGCAGTGGTTCTCAGACTTTTTTTGGCCCATGCATCCCTTCACAAAATGTTCAGAATGCCATCCCCACCCACGTACCCCTTTTCCATTAGACATTCCCCCCCCCCCCCGCCCCATCACAAAAAAATTAATAAACAGTCCCGTGTAGAATGATGAAAAATTACACATAAATACTACAATGGATGATGAAAGCAAACATGCATTCATTGGTATTAAAATCGCTGTGAAATATTCCATAACTGTATTAAATAGTCATCGCTGGAGTATGACAAGGAAACGGTTATTTCACGCCATTAAAATATCACACTGCAGCTTGCAATCTTCATCATTTTAGTTTGCGATGATCCCTCCGACCCTAATAGTCGAAAATTACGCAGTATACATAAAAATGAAAGCTACATTTAATAACACATACGACAACAAGTCTAGACATCTACATAAAACGTGATTTGCGGGTCTATTTACATTATAAAAAGAATTTCAGAAGGACGAGAAGTACAGAGCCGTAAAGTATGGAGGAAAAAAACAATATCAAGTAATCGGTTCTTGTATTAACGCGATCTTGAAATAATTTTAATTCCCTCTCCTACCCTGGAAACCATAAAATTCCCCCCTGGAGGGGGGAAGGAGGAATTTCCCACCAATTGAGGACCACTGCCTTAGGGGTTTGATGGGTGATCTTGTAACACCTACAGCTAAACCTCAGTGTTCGTTTCTTCTTTCCACGATACGTTCACCATACTCTCACAATTCCGCTACCTCCAACATTTCATTACTCATCGAGAGAAGAGAAGACTCAGAAGAGAACAGAAGAACAGAATAAACATACATTTTCATTATGCGAAATATTGTCTTTATGGTGATATTTCTGTTTTCTATAATAATGCCCTCTGGTCTCACATATACCTAACATGTTAATATTCAGTCTTCTCATTTCTGTGTTAATGTTATCAAAGTTTGGTATAGGCGTTCAAGTTCAAGTACTATTGCTCAAGAATTATGGAGGAAATTGAAAGAAAAAACGCAACTCTATCTGCGTTCACGCCGGAAACACACTGAACAACAAGCGACCAACAACAGCTGAATTCCGAAAGAGACAGGAGACATTCGGGACTTGGAATGTTACTGGTCTAGGAAATAAGGAACCAGCTCTCGTAGAGTTTATGAAATAATCAAATATTCAAATATTAGGACTCACAGATACTAGGAAAAGGGGACAGAACAGAAAACGAACACATGAAGGTTGCGTTTTTATATGGAGTGGCGTCGACCAGCGAGATACAGCCAAGTATGGAGTGGGGTTTTTATTACATCCAGACAAAACGAAAGCCATTATCAACACTAAATTTATATCGGAAAGGATAATTGTCACGAAACCAGTCGGTTCGTCTTGTGACATTTTGCTGCCTTGGAAATTTACTGGTCGAGGGGAAAGAACCATTAAATTTCTCTACCCAGACCAGAGCGATTGCTCGCCCTTGAAAATTTTCCAGTACTTACTGGAAACGGGGTTGTGTTGAATACAACTCAGTCAACTGCGCAAGTCCGGCACGCATGCGCAGTATTACGTCCAGCACACAAAGACTTCAGTGGGGAGCTGAGCTGGCTGGCGGGTAGTACGGCCTTATGGCCCAGTGCTAATTGTGTTATGGCGAGCGGGACGACCCATGTCTTGAGGGGTTTCAAAGAACTTCGACATCAAGTCCTAGTGAGGGACTACGGCTCCCACATTCACACTGCACTCCCAGCGTAAGGTATGTGTAACTCATTTATGTACTTAACACTGTGTCGGTAAGCCGTGACGCGAGATTGCTAGGCCGCGGGTACTGACCGGTCGCATGGAAGTGGGTTAAGTGTGAACTGTTGTGGGCCTGTATTTAAAGCCTGTTGACATCGAATTTACCAGCTTTGTTCTGCAAAGATATTTATTAGGTTATCAGCGCGCGGCTTATTCACAACCATAAAAGATAGGACAAATCAGATTCAGGGAAAGGAGACCTGTAATTTGAGTTCACACATGGCCAGCTTCATGTACTAGAGCGTCGGCGGCGCCGGCGTGGCCGAAGCGTTACCGGACGGGAAACCGGAAGTAGATTAAGGATTCACATATTCTAAGGCATGCGATATATCGATGAACTCGGGCGAGTAAGGCGAAGCTAGTGCACCGGTCAACAGAAACCTCCGAGGTCGTTTAAAGGTCGTATCGCGAGTCGAAAGTCGTGTCACGTGGTGGGGCGACCACTGGCTTTCTTCTTGGCTTTCCTCGCATGTGTCTTTTAAGTAGTATCCCTCGACGGAATACCAGCTTAATATATAGTGGATTCCTGAGAGTTTGACCACGGGGAAAGTGACCGATGCGACAGGGCTGTTCATATTGAGCAGGACACCGTTCTAATTGCCCCGACCTGGGACCAGAGAGGGGGGACGGGGTGTGGATTTCTGCTTCAGGGGGATCACTCTGTATATTTTCTTGGATCTATTGGATATTGTACCTGCGGTACGGTACGACATAATCTACTGG
>JACEFZ010004237.1:0-30524 GCA_014155875.1 Cepaea nemoralis | reverse complement strand
ATAGCATAGTCAGTTCTTCATTGCAGGGGCCACACCACAGCACATTAAATCATAACCAGTGTACCTCACCCAGTGTCGAAGCCCTCTTGCCGGATACTGACTGTCATCTGTAGCCCCCTGGTAATCCATCCTCATGATTCATCCGAATAGATACTTTTTGTAATTACAGATTGATCACGGGCTGGTTGCAAACTAACTTTGTAAGTTCCTATCGGCCCTAAAGAATGCACAAATCCTTTGTAGTGTATTTAGGTTTTACTGTTAATGTTTCTACACTTGATCCTACTAGTGTTCATATAGGTTCAAGTATATGTCATATGTAATATTACACTGGAATCTAGCACACGTTTGTGACTTATCCGTTAATGTTCTCTTTCCCTTTAAAAACCATGTTTGTCTGATGTGTGATATATCAACAATCATCACCCATCCTATGTGAACCATACCACGCAGGAGTCGTTATATTGGCGGCTCTTCTGGGCCATACCATGGTGAACCCTTCTGAGTATGGTCCAGCGTAAACATATACCATCTTTCTTCTCGGACGTTATTCCTTTTCCGTAAGAATCATTTTAGAGCCCAAAACTGGTGTTCGTCCAATTGGAGTGCACTTCTTCAAAACCAGTGTTGAATTTCCTAGTAACTGGTGGGAAACCTGTGGGAAAACCAACACATCATGTGAGAGCACTAGTCACTGATCCTACCGGCTGGGTGTAAGCTTATTACCCTACTCTGTTTTTTTACAGCTAACTACTCTGTCAGAGAGCCTTATAGCTTCTCACCTACGTCCGAATCAGGGCTATGACAAGGAAAGACAAAAAACAGAGTGCAACCTCAGTATTCTATTCACCCTAGCAGAGCCAATATCACTTCACTAGTCTAACTATTTTCACCATGCAAACCGCCTAAATTAATTAGGACTAATTACATAGTATACTACCTTAGGCAACACTGCAGTCTAACAAATCACATCTACAAATTGCCATGACAGGCACGTGAACCATTAAATCCACTAATAAGCACACGGTAGACATTATTCCAGTCAGAACTGCAGTGCCGAAGCACGTCCGCTAAATCCAAGGTTTTAGTTCAACTGTCCTCTCCAAACATGGTTTTCTGGCAAACCCCTAAAATGGTCACGTGACATGGTTGATGTCCTGCAGGTTTATTTGGGCATATCATCCATTGTCAAGAATCTATCCTCCCTGGGTCCATCAATGTCAGAGTTGTCATCAGTTGTTTAGATTCCCAAAACAAGCTAGCGAGTTCCTGGATACTCCCAACAACAGTTGCCAATAACAAGTCGTCAATCTTCTGTCGACTAGTGACAATCACCGCTGCCATTTTTTGTTTGATGTCGGGAAAACTCTAATTGACAGACGGACTGTTTCCTGTCCCTAGCTGGCAATTCCGGTTTTCTTTGACTGTTGATAAACTGTCAAAGCGATGTATGCTTTCACCTCACTTCCCAATGTTTCCCATTTTTGCTGACCAGATGTACACGTGCAGCTGTTATTTTTTGCCGACCTGTTTGTGAACACGTGCAGCCCAACTATGAATGTTTTCTCTGTATTAGTTGAAACAATTGTCGCTTTGCAGACAGTCCGTTTAATCAGAAAGCCGTTTATAGTAATCAGCTGGTCAAAAAGCGGGGGGTTTTTTTTTGTGACATAGGCCCCCTCTTTAAGAGAGTAGTCCATCTCACTCTTCTACACCGTGATTAATCCAGATGATTCATTCCTTTTCCTCAGGAGCTGGGTGTCTTGACAAGAAGTCCGCTCCAACATTTTCCTTCCCGGGAATGTACTCCACTGTAAAATTATAGGGTTGAAGTAACAACGACCACCGCATCAAACGGGCGTTGAGCTTCTGAGAAGTAGCCAGGAACATCAGGGGCTGATGATCCGACTGGACTCGAAACTTAACTCCATACAAATATGGCTGGAATTTGTGCACTGCCCATACGAGGGACAAGCACTCCCTCTCGACGGTTGAATAATTCCTCTCCGCCTGGAGAAGTTTCTTGCTTGCGTATGCCACAGGTTTCAAAACCGAAGCATCGTCTTTTCCTTCTTGTAACAAAGCTGCTCCAATTCCAATCGCACTCACATCCGTTCTCAACACAAATGGTTTGGAAAGGTCAGGGAGCTGTAATACAGGTTTGCTGACCAAGGCCTCTGTAACAATGTACAGAGACTCGCAAGACGTGTTGTAGTTGTTAATATAAAGTTTATTTGCACATGATGACCATATAGCTTCTTCCTCCATCAAAGGCCGGATCTTAACTCCCCTTGTCAACCCAATACGTCACGATTGAGCATCTCTCACCCTTTCACTCTCGATGCTCAATCGTGCTGTATCTATTTCCCACCAGATTCTAATAATACCCCAGTACTCCTCCCTTACTGTTACACCTCCCCATGTTAATTAAAGAATTTTTCCTATAAAAGGAAAAAATCTTTACTCCTAAACCCTTTACTCTATTCCCTCCTTTTCCTGACTTTTTATTGTTCCTCTAACCTTCCCCAAAATCCACTCGTGTTTGAGTAAATAAAATATCTTTTATTCTTCTCCCGTTATAAACGTCAGCTAGTAACCCACTATATACTTCTTCTTCGATCCTCCCTTTTAAAATACATCAATACATCGTACCACGTATGGTAACTTTTTTTAAACTAAACACCCCTTTCCCCTTTTTCCACTTCCCCAAACTATATAGCTATCCACTATATATTTCTTTTTTTGGTTCTTTTTTGGCTCCTCCTGTTTCCTGTATAAAATATACATATTATAAGAACAGCTCATAAATTCTGTATCGAAATTTTTGAACTTATAAAATTTCTCACTTTTCCCAAAAACCCAGGACGTACAAAAACAATGTAGTTAGAAAAAGTAAAGAAGTGGTGCGCACCTAGTAAGAAGCATAAAAAATGAATACACGACATGACCACATGGACATACAGTAAATGCACATTTAAGACACTCACCCTTTACCTCCCTTGCCAATAAAAAAAATTTTGTAAAATAATTTTTTAAAACACCTTATGAAATATATCATTGTTCGTTATAAAACAATTTGGCATAAGTTTTCATAAACCTTATATATTTCACATTGACATTGCCAACCACAATTCTGTTCCTCTTTCGTTATCTCACCTTTTACCATGAGCCCATGTTCATATTTTATGAACACCTTTAATATAATTAAAGCTGGTATTTCACAGCACCTATATCTTGCCCCCGTACATCCCATCCTGCTATTTTATAAACACAGTGACGTGTGTGCAAGCCCTGGATACGTCTATCCATTCGTGCACACACGTTCACCAACTATGGTTTCCCACTAGTTAATGAATGCGCAGCATTCCTTAACTATTTACTCTTAAGTTTCCCCCTACCTTATATCAGTGGACAAATTAGTTTTTATCAACTCTTTTCTGAACGAAAAACCTTTAGCAAAACCTCATTCATTTGAAACTTAAACTTACTTAACTAACTTTATAACCATGTAACTCAATATACCAAACCATTCATGTAATCGAAATAAAATGAACACAACCTCCAAATTAATCTAAAGAAAAAAAAACACATTTTTAAAATGACATAACATGCATGTTATCAAATCAGAATAAAATATTCTATTCTACCTATCACTATTGGACACTTTTACGGACCAATAGTTTTTATCAACTCAAATGCTAGGAACACAATCACCCTATTCTAAATCAACTAATCAAACAACAACAATCAAGACCAAATCAAGAAAACAAACTTATTATGAGGCATTACAACTTAGACTCAATAAAACAACCAAACAATGGCCATCATATCATATATGACTCATGACTCAAAACAATTATAACTCTCTTAAAATTACTACGTATAGTGGCCCACCAACATTGGCCTCTCATACTAATTATGACCGAGAAGACTAAACATTCCATCTGTATATCTGTTAACTACAGACCAATTAGAATCACATCTGTTCTATCTGCATAAACAAATCAGTAATCAGTAATCAACATTTACCATACCATCTCCCCTCATAACATAACACCCGGAATATCCTCTTAAGTAAGCACTGTAAACTACATGTTGAATCCTTTTTTCCATTTGTAATGTGGCCACTAATCCAATATTAACTCAATGTAGTAGCCGTCCTCTACTTATCAACGAACTTGAGATCTGGCCTGCCTATTATTTTCCTTGGACCAATCATCACTATAACTTGTTAATCCTTATCGTTAAACACGGCATTTCTAGCACCAATAAAAAGTACATTCACCCATTGTACCAATACCTCAAGACCATAGAGTCCTTTTCCACTTCCACCGTTTCGTATACTTCTTCAATCATCCCTTACAGTTCAATTTATCTATCTCCTACGTTTCCACTTCCTCAACAACTCCAAGTTTCTTTGAATAAGTGCTAATTCTACATCAATATCTTCTTCTTCGTACAACCTACTAGTTTCCTCCATACTACTACTTGATTCTGACTTTTCATCCATTTCTTCTTCTTCGTCTGTATGTCTCTCTTTAGCTGCCGCTAATCTCTTCCGTTCAACATCCCACCTAATTTGTCGATCACTATTTCTTAAGGATCTTTCTAGTAGAGGCATATCTTCTCCGCTTGTTGAATAATCCCTAATTCTCTTCTGTCTTTTCACTTCTTTATCTCTTTGATTGTCCAATCTTCTTTTCGTTGCTTGTCTAGTATTTTTAAATGGAGCACCTATTTCTTCTTCCATACTATCATAATGAGTTTCATTCACCTTTTCTTCTTCCATTGTTTTCGGAATTGTCTGTTCTTGCGTATCTTCGTAACCTGGAATTGCTAGCAATTGATTTTGTGCTGGTTCTTTTCTAAAGCCTGGGTTACTGTAGCTCTTCTGACAACTTGTTCATCTAAACATCTTGTGTCTGAATAATGATTATTATTATAATTATTATTTTCTATCTTATCTTCATCTCTTCTTAAGTGTTCAACGTGTGCCCTTGCTATATGTCCCGTGACCTGGTTCTTTATAATATACGATACATTACCTAGTTTTTCTAAAACGTAATAACCTGGAATCCAACGAGCATCAAACTTAGAGTTTCTTCTATGCTTCTTGTAATAAACTCTATCACCTACCTTAAATTCCTGTAATTTTGTATTTACATTTTTGTACTTTTTCTGTCTTTCCCTAGCTTTAATTATATTATTCCTTAATCTTACGTGTGCTTTATGCATTTCCTGTATTATGGTCTCTTGGAATTCTTCACCCATATATTTCCGTCTCGGTTTTAATAGATTATCTATAGGTAGTATGGTTCTCTCCCGTGTATTAAATAAAATGGTGAAAAACCCGTGCTCTCATTTTGATTTGTACGAATAGCGCTAAGGGCAGGTCCCAAGAATAGATCCCAATCTTTTTCATGTTCATCAATAATCTTTGCTATCACGTCGTATAACGTCCGATGTTGACGCTCGTTTCTAGCATTTGAAGAAGGTCTATAATATGAGGTCTTTATATGTTTTATATTTAAATCTTTTAATAATTTTTCGAATTTTTTATTTACAAACTCTCTACCATTATCCGTAAGTATACTTTGTGGGCAACTAAACCTTGGTACGAACTCCTGTAAAAAAATATTAATGACAGTATCTGCGCTCTTATCTGGAATTGCGTAAACTTCCGGCCAAAGACTGTAGACGTCTACTATGTGAATCAAATAAACGTTTCCTGACAATGTTCTAGGGTGTGGACCTGATATATCTAAACTAATCTTTTGCATTGGGAACTGAGGAATATCTGTATCTTGTAAGGGACACTTTATTGTTTTCATGTTCCTTAATCTGCATTTTTCACACGTATCTACATATTTGCATGTAGATTTAAACAAGTTTGGCCAATAATATTTGCTTGTAAGTGCTTTCACCAATTTGTCTCTACCGAGATGTCCATTTTCATCGTGATATGCTTTTAAAAGTTCATTTTCCAGATGTTTTGGAATATATTTCCTTAGCTGTTCGTTCCTTTCACACATATAGTACAACTGTCCATCCTCTTGTAAAACCAAATAATTCCTTTATATTTGTTATCTTCTGTTTCTCGTAATTTTTTCTTTTATTTGTATGACTTTTGGGTCCAACTCTTGCTCTTCTTTCATATTAAATTGTGCTAACTGTAGGTCTTCTTCCCTATGTTCAGACTCTTGATCCGATGGCAGACTATCAAATTCTTCCCTATTTATTATAGCAGAATCTAAAATATTACTTGCCAATTTCGGTCGTCTATCTCTGGTTCAGCTTCATCTTCTGTATCTCCTGATGACTGTGGGTATGGAATTCTAGATAATAAATCAGCGCATGTGTTAATCCTACCTGGAATGTACTCAATTTTTGTGTTATATCCCTGTAGATTCAATGCCCACGTCTGTATTTTCCTGTTCTGCACTGGAGCTTCTAAAAAAGACTTTAAAGGCATATGGTCAGTTCTAATAACAAAATTTGCGTTATGTAAGTAGTAATTTAGTTTCTGAAGAGCGTAATGAATTGCGTAAGCCTCCTTCTCAATAGTCGTCCATTTTCTTTGTGATTTGCTAAGTTTATGCGACAAGAAGTAGATAGGCCTTTCATTTTTAACCCCTGGTATTCCAGACTCTTTTCCTTCATATGGTTGCACCAAACATGCTCCTACTGCATTGTCCGAAGCATCTGTGTACAGTATTAACTGTTTGTTTAAGTCTGGATGCGTCAACAGTGGTACCAGTGTTAAGCTGTTTTTTAAATACTCGAACGCTTTTTGACACTCATCATCCCATTTAAACCTAGCGTATTTGCCTGTTAAGTTTGTAATAGGTTCAGCTATCTTTGAAAACGCTGGGACAAACCGCCTATAATACGCACATGTTCCTATAAAAGCGCGTACTTCCTTAACGTTAGTTGGAGCAGGTAACTCTTTAATAACCTTTATCTTGTCCTGGTCTGGTTTTATACCTTCTCTATTTATAATATACCCCAAATATTTTGTTTCTGTCTTTAAAAATTGGCATTTACTAAGCTTTAACTTCACATCATGCTTTCTTAACCTGTCAAACACTAGTCTAATATGTTTCAAATGATCCTCCACGTCTCCTTTCGTATAAATCAGTATATCATCTATATAGGCTAGAGCGAACCTTTGCATACCCTCTAGAACTTCATTTATTAAGAGCATATAGTGTGAGGGCGCCGTTTTGACCCCAAAAGGCATTCGTAAGAATTCGTAAGAACCCATATGAGTACAAAAGGCACTTTTCTTTTGCGCGTCCTTCGACATTGGAATACACCAAAATCCTGACCTTGCGTCCAGCGTTGTGAAATATGTAGAGCCATTAAGCAGCCCCAAAATATCATCAATTACCGGCAGTGGGTACGCTACATTCTTGGTGATTTTGTTCAACGCCCTGTAGTCGCAGCAGAACCGACTTGAACCATCAGGTTTGGCCACAATTACGACCGGAGATGACCATTCTGACTTCGACCTTGTTATTATTCCTGCTTTCAACATTTCCTCTATTGCCTTTTCCACGATTTCTCTATTTCTTAATGGAGTTCTATATGGTTTTAAACTTATTGGTGGATGATCTCCCGTGTCTATTTCCATTGTAACTGTCTGTGTCTTTCCCAATTCTAAATCATCAACTGCAAACACATCCTGATTTTGCTTTATAAATTGTTCTAATACTTCCTTATTTTCTGGCGGAGCTTTTAACTGTGACAACAATTCTTGTTCCCTTGTTATTTTGTCTAGTGAATGTATTTGGGCTTTATTTCTTCTGGATGGATGGATCAATTCATCCATTCTGACTTTCCCTCTTCTTCCGCGTCCGCGTCTGTTATTAACTCTTTCACTAGAAGTTTCTGAATAACTTGTTCCCGACATTTCTGCTCTATCCGTTGCCAATATGTCATTAATGTTATGATCTAGTTTGGCTATCACACATCCTCTGTATAATTTGATTTCTCTACCTGTGTTGTTGATAACCATCACTGGAAAAGTTAAGTGTTTATCCAGCGCCATTATTCCATCCGGAACTTCCAAACCAGGCTCATCAATTATTTCCTCTTGTAACTCTGTGATTCTGATTGTGTTTCCTTCCACATAATATGGGTTTCTCTTCAGCTTTGCTTGTATCAAATTAACCGACTGTGGTTTTAACTTTGTGGTCATTTTAACTCTAACCAGTGCTGATATATGCATGTCCTCCTCCATATCTACATAGACGTCCTTGAATTTTAATTTATGTAAATCATAAAAAAGTCTTACTCCATTTTTTATTAAGAAATCTCTTCCTATTAACATGTTTCTATTTAAATCCTTCACTACATGAAAAAGATGACTTATGTTGATCCCTCCTAACTTAAAATTTATCATTGTTTGTCCAATTACTTGTAAATTCTGTCCAGTAACAGAGTGTAAATTATTATGACTCTTAAATACTCTACAGTTTCTTACTATCTTGTATAGAAAACTTTCTTTTACTACACTAACCTGAGCTCCCGAATCAATTAATGTACGAACTCTATACTTTCCTATTTCTATTATACAAGAGCTATAATCTGTTTTATTTTCTACAAATTGCTTGACTTCATCTAATTGAAAATATTCTCTGTTTGTCCTACTATACCTGTTATTAACATACTCTTTAAACCTTGGGACCTTATTATTCACCCTCCTATTATTAGTCCCACTTAATAGGTAGGGCGCCGGTTTTCCTGCGTTCTTGTACCTGTAAAATTCCTGTGTCTATCTTCAACATTCCTACTCACCCTGCTATTGTCATGTCTACCCTGTGTATTCGACTGGACACGCCTGTTATTACAAAAACGAGAAACATGTCCCCGTTGACCACAAGCCCAACAGACAATATTTGTACTATTTGTGTTGACTACTGTTTCTCTTGTAGGGTATCTCATATTTCTTCTTTCCTCGTTCTCATATCTATTTCTACCTTGTAACGTCTGTATTCCTCCTCTCCTATTCCATCCGAATCTTGTTTGTCCTATTTCCATAGGTTCCTCAACTCTGTCGTCTCGATTACTTCCCACTTCTCGTCCTGTTCTTAATCTAAACCTACGTCTCAAATTTTCCTCTTGTACTGCGATATCCACCGCTTGTGATAACCTCTCAGGGTTTTCCCTCATCAACTTAAGTTTCAAACCATCGGACCTTATGCCATCTACAAAATTCTCTACTAACATCCTTTCCACCTCCTCCCCTCGTACATTCTGTCCTAAGAATGCTTCTTCAGCCAGGTTAATCAATCTATCGCTAAACAATTGTACCGTCTCTCCGTTATTTTGTTTAGCCTGCCTCAATACCGAAAATGCATGTTGTGGATCCGTTATTTCTGCATATTTCCTTGCTAGGTCTTCTTTGAACTGTTCCCACGTCTCATCTACTCTAGCCTCTAACTTTCTTCTTATATGATCCGAAACCGGTTCCGTTGCCGTCTGATAAGCTAGTCTCATTTTTTCTTCATCTGTTGCTGAGATTAAATAGGCATATTTTTCTATGGAAGTGACCCATTTTTTAAAGTCTCTGGCCTGTCCACTAAACTTCACAATTTCTGTTGCCATCCCTTGTTGTTTAATAACCATATTAAGCCGGCTTACTGCTGTTCCCACGCCTGTCAACACCTGTGCCAAGGTGTCCTGTTCCGCCATGCTGAAAAATACTGAAACAAAGCAAGCAAAGAACCACACAATTTCAACTTCTTAATTTAAAGAATACACTCACTTGTTTTGTAAAAGTACAGTTAGTTTCTAGGTTTGAGAATCACACAATTTCAACTTCTTAATTTAAGGAATACACTCACTTGTTTTGTAAAAGTACAGTTAGTTTCTAGGTTTGAGAATCACACAATTTCAACTTCTTAATTTAAGGAATACACTCACTTGTTTTGTAAAACAACAGTTAGTTTCTAGGTTTGAGAACCACACAACTTCACCTTGATTTTGTTTCCTGACTCCAGCACATACTTTCTTCCACTCGGCGTCAGATTTCGTTCGATCACCAGGAGCCTGTTTCAGCTGAAAATCAGTCGCGGAATTCAGGTGGCAGAGTTCAGGTAGTCTGTCTCTTCCCCCAGGTAACCTCGTCACTTCTCTTGGGATGCCTGGACAATCTTCAACCCCTGGTTGGGTCCCGACCAGATCTTTAGTCTTTGCTTTCACCCCGGGTGGGGTACATCATCGACGTTTTGAGAAGGATCAGGATCAGCCAACGGCCTAGCGATAGTCTGACTGCTTCAACCAAAACATGGCCCAATCAACGGAAAAACGCGGTATTTATATGCTGTCCTGATATTTCATTATCACCTCCATTAACTTGACTTGATTACACGAACTTTTGAAGAGTTCTGATTGTAGGCGAGTAATTCTTACAGTCTTTAATTTAGCTTTGAAACTTTAATTGGAGGTAAGGGGTCAATTTGAGGGAGCTATTTGAAAAATACTCGCTCACCTGCAAGAAAAAATTGTTCATACTGAATTGACCTTCAACGGAACCTTTTGAATTCTTGTTCCGACCGACAAAATGTTCAGACTGGATTGCCGGATTGCCAAACTCTTGCTCTCTCAAAACAGGATCACTCTAGGCCGGCTTTTCTCGTTCACAACGATTAGACGACTGGACTGCTAGACTGCCCCTTTTTCCAAAGTTCCGTGAAGTCTAGACAGCAAGTTTCAAATCGATCAGACACGATCATAGAGCAGTCTTGGTCAGCTCTCCGAAACAACGATGTATGGCAGCGGCTTTGATGGCTCTTCGGAAGTGATAATTCTAGACACCAGCCATGTTAAGCCTCTTGAGTTGTGACCTCTGAAAAGTAACGGTTATACCAAGCCTCTTGACGCTAATTTATTTGTTATCTCAAGTCTTGAAAATTTACTGGTCATCGCCTTAATACGTTCACTAGTTGTTCTACAAGGTGCCGCAAATGTTTCTGTTTATTTATAGAACTGGAGCATGGAACATCTTCCCCGTGATGTTATTCGGCATTTCTTCGCGTTGTTTTGTACCAACCGAACTATATCAGGTTCGTATCCTCGGTCACAGGCACAATTTCGAGCTCTGTAACAATGTACAGAGACTCGCAAGACGTGTTGTAGTTGTTAATATAAAGTTTATTTGCACATGATGACCATATAGCTTCTTCCTCCATCAAAGGCCGGATCTTAACTCCCCTTGTCAACCCAATACGTCACGATTGAGCATCTCTCACCCTTTCACTCTCGATGCTCAATCGTGCTGTATCTATTTCCCACCAGATTCTAATAATACCCCAGTACTCCTCCCTTACTGTTACACCTCCTTTAACTGACTATAGGCATTCTCACATTCTGGTGTCCAAATGATCTGGTCCGGGAATCCCTTTTTCAAAGTTTCTGTCAATGGAGCTCCCAGTTCAGTGAAATGTGGGATAAATTTGTGGTAGAATCCACACAACGAGAGAAAAGATCGCACATCCTTCTTCGTTTTTGGCCTTGGTGCATTTCTGATTTTCTCCAGGTTCTTCTCTTCTGGGACAATGTGTCCTGGAGTGATGGTGTGACCTAGAAATTCCAGAGTCTGGTAACCAATCATGCACTTGGTTGGACGCGCAGTAAGCCCTGCTTCCTTGAGCCTATTAAACACTCTCTCCAAGGATTGCAAGTGGTCATCCAAGCTGTCACTGGAAATCAGAATATCATCCATGAATGAGATGATAGCCGGATCCTGTAAAGGATCAAGTAAAGTCCTCATCATGCGTGTAAACACACTGGGTGCATTGCTGAGTCCAAAGGGCATGACCTTGAATTCGTAGTGTCCACTGGGTGTACTGAAAGCCAACAGTGGTCGAATCTCCGGTTTGACTGGTATCTGATAGTAACCCCGACTCAGATCCACCTTTGAAAAGTACCGAGCCTTATGGAGCCTAGCGAATAACTGGGTTGGATTCGGCAAAGGTTCCACCTGAAACTGTGTATGTCTGTTCAGAAGTCGGTAATCTATACACAACCGGTGTTCTCCACTTGGTTTCCGTAACAAAACTACCCCTGCATTGTATGGGGATGTGGATGGTGCAATCACGTCATCCTCCAGCAGTTTTTGTATTTCCTCCTCCAGGGCCTTTTCTTTAGAGAATGGCACTGGGTAAACCTTCTGGCAAACAGGCTCCTGTGTGGTCAAAGTCATCTCGAACTCAACCAACCTCGTTCGTCCTGGTTTATCAGTCAGTATCTCCTTATGAGACTTGAGAACCTGGGTTATCTTTTCCCTCTCCTGGGAGGTCAGATCAGGGTTCACTTTCACATTCCTATATGTTTCCTGGTGTACCAAGGGATATTCCCTGCCCTCGTTGGTCTCACTTCCGTCTCCACTGCAACTGCCATTGCCATGAGGTGAGCTGCCTTGTCTCCGGGTCTCTCTTCATATTTCCGCAAGAGATTGATATGGAAAATCTTCGACTTTCCCCGGATCCGGATCTGATAGTTGGTTCTGGATATCACCCTTTCCACGGGAAATGGTCCTTGCCAACCTATCTCCAGTTTGTTGTTTCCCGTAGGGAGTAGCAACAAGACTTTATCTCCCACCTCTAGAGATCTTTCTTTAGACCTACGGTTGTAGTAAGCCGCATGTCTTTTTCTGGCCTTTTTCAAGTTTTGATTTGCCAGAGTCCATCCCTTGTGGAGTTTTTCTTTCAGTTCCTCCACGTATTTATAGGATGAGATCACTTCTTCTGACGTCCCCTTTTCAGTCCAACTCCTCAACATGGCTTCCAACGGTCCTTTGATTTGACGACCAAACAGCAACGTAGCGGGTGGTAGTCCTGTTGAGCCATGAGGAACTTCCCGATAGGCAAAGAGTGCTGCTGGGATATATTCATCCCACCTATCAGGTTTTTCCTGCGCTAGTTTCCTGAGCATTGTCATCAACGTGCCATTGAAACGCTCTACTTGTCCATTGGCTTGAGGGTGGTAAGGGATGGACTCTGTATATGGTTAGAGTGGAACACCCTAAATACCTCCTCCATGAGTTTTCCACAAAACTGGGACCCATTGTCCGTCAGAATTTGATCCGGAAAGCCTAATCTGGTAAAGGCCTCCATCAGTGCGACCGCCACTCTTTTCGAGTCAATCGTGGTCAACGGTATGGCCTCACCCCACATTGTACAGCAATCCACCATTGTGAGTATATACATGTTCCTCTTCCTAGTCCTGGGAAGTGGACCCACGATATCGATGGCTACCCTCTCGAAAGGAGAGTTCATGATGTGCATCTCACCCAACACCACCGGTGCTGTCCAGTGTTTCGGTGCCACCCTCTGGCACTCAGGGTATGACTTCACATACCGACGCACATCATCTGTCATTCCCGGCCAATAGTAATGGCAGGAAATTCGCTGCATGGTGGCCGCAATACCCATGTGTCCACTAAAGGAGATGGTATGCCCCATATGAAGAATCTGAGACCGGTGAGCTTTCGGGACGACCAACTGACCGTATAGGTTGTCTCCCCTTCCTGCTCTCCTGTAGAGTATCCTATTCTTCATGTAGTACTGCCCCCGTCCTGGTGGATCAGCACTTTTCTGCAGCTTTCTGTAGCAAGGACGTAAAGTATCATCCTCACTCTGGGCAGTTCGTAGCTCCCCCGGCAATGGGTTAGTCACAATTGCTTCTGCTCTTCCATTCTCGTCTGAGAGCGAGTCTGCATTGCTCCCATATGGATTGGCTCCCTGGGCATTCCCAGAAAGACATACCGGCAACCTAGGATTACTGGAAAAATGGGAATGGTCAATACAGCGGCCTTGATGGTGCCGGTGACGTACCTTGACCGAATCTCCACGTTAGCAATGGGCAACTTCATGGCTACAGCACTCTTCTGTGCAGGCTGTATCTCCCATGTCTCACCTGTGAATTGTTCTGGATGTACCAGATCCGCAGAAATCACGGCCTCCCCGTCCAGTCCCGTGTCGTACAAACACTCCACTTGACGACCGTTAACCTCTACCAATTCCACTACAGGTGGTTTTTCCTGGTCTGGAGTCTCTTCCTCGGCCTCGACCTGTTCGGTGGGCTCCACCTTAGGTTTCCCGGGGCACACGACGAATTTAGAGTCTCCTGACTTTCCCCTGCAGTTAATAGCATTGTGCGTGTTTGACTGGCATTGGTTGCCCCATTTCCCTGTCCTAGATTTTCTAGTGCCGGACTTGAGTGAGCTCTCCTGGTGGCGAGCTTCCTTGTTGACCTTGGCATTTTCCGTGACAACCTCCTTGGAAGTCACTTGACATGCTGCGAAGTGAGGGTTCTTAGCCTTCGATTTGCAGTCCCTCGTATTGTGAGAGGGTGACTTACAAATTGAACACCACTTCTCCGACCACGGTCGTTTTGGTGTAGAGCTTGAAGTGCTCTTGCTTCCCTCCTTCTTCTTCTCTGAACTATCCTCTGATTTTTGCACATAAGGTTCCCACTTTTTGGTTCCTGAGTATTTGGCTTTCTTCTTGTCATGTTTCTCCTGACTTTTGGTGTTGGTTGAAAGATTGTCCCCTGCGTCCCCATGTACTTCGACAAACCGTTCTGCTAATTTAGTCACGAGGTCAATACGTTCCGCTCCTTACTCTCCCAGGAATGTCCTGAGCGGTTTCGACATTTGCTTCTTCAGCTGGTCGACCACCATGAGTTCTTCCAGACTCTCATAGTCATGTGCGAACCCAGCCAAATCCATCCACTTATGGAGATACGATTTTAGATGCAAACTGTAGGCGGCAAACAACTCCCCCGGTTCTCGTTTCGCTGCTCGAAATTTTTTCCGGTAGGTATGTGACGTAACCCTCGAATTGTTTCAGCAGAGCCGTCTTTAACTCGTCATAATTGTTCTCATGTCTGGTGGCAGGCGAGAATAAACCTCGTAGCCGGTCCCGCGTAATCCCTGGGATAGCTTTGAGATTCCATTTGTTACACTCCAGACCCATAGCAACAGACATTGCCTCGAAGCGTTTGAAGGTACTGGTCAATCTTCTCTTTGTCCTCCTCGTAGATCGCTAACGGAAACTTTCATAGCATGGTACCTATGTCCACCTACTGGTGTTGAGCTTGGGATGGAGGAACCTCCAACTGCTCCCTCAGTTTCTCCATTAGATTGCCTCTTCAACTAGAGTTCCCTCATCCGGTACTCGTGCTCCTTTTTCTGTGCTTCCTGTTCAACTTCCAGTTTCCTAGCTGCTTGCTCAGCTTCAAATTTCTTAGCTGCTTGCTCAGCTTCAAATTTCTTAGCTGCTTGCTCAGCTTCCAATTTCTTAGCTGCTTGCTCAGCTTCCAATTTCTTAGCTGCTTGCTCAGCTTTCAATTTCCTCGCAGCTTGTTCTGCTTCCAATTTCCTAGCTTCTTGTTCCAACTCCATCCTTCTCAATTCCAACTCGGCCTTTCGATCTTCCCTTTCTGCTTGACGATACTCTCTCTCCACTTCCTGTATGTAATCCGTTAGAGCAGAACCCGACAATCCATGTCTTCCCCCTTTGCCCTTAATTCTGCTGTGCTTAGTTTAGGGGTGGCCATTTTACAGAGAGGTAAGCTAGCTGGTCGAGTACAATATAACTGCAAATTACTATACAGATATATGAACAAGTACTATAAATCTAGATATTACCACACACAGCACATTCACTCAGTAACAAGAGTAGAATCAGGACCACAGACCTATGCAGACGTGTGAAGTGTGAACAGTTAAGATATATGTCCTAACCCCTATCCACATTCACTCTAGCTGGATTCTCCAATATAATATCTCCGTTTATAACCAAGGATCCCGTGTCAAAAGACCCCGTTGTCAGAAGATCCCACTGTCAAAGGATCCCACTTGCAGGAGATCTCGCTGTCCAAGGATTCCGTTTACGAGAGATACCGCAGTCCAAAGATCACGTTTACGAGAGATCCCGCTGTCCAAAGATCCCGTTATCGATCCCCAATAATGTCGTGTCCTCCTTTAAAGTGTCGTCCCTGGAGTGAGGAGAGTCAACACCCACATTATAATATTTTTTTTCCCCTTATCAATATCCTGGAGAATCCACCAGCTTCCGTCCAACACACTCCATCAGCCCGTGGACACCTTTTCCTATCACTCTCTCACTGTCGTACTATGCCCCTCTCATACTTCCCCAACGCAACATATTCAACAACTCTTGCTTCTAAAAATTAATAAAGATTAATTTATTAAAAGAAAAATGTGTAATGTACGTAAGGCGTGTATGCAAAGAAAATGTGTGATGTGTTCTATAATGTGTGTATGATCGGACTTCCAGATAATAGC
The DNA here is from genome assembly GCA_014155875.1 of Cepaea nemoralis. Lineage (NCBI taxonomy): Eukaryota > Metazoa > Mollusca > Gastropoda > Stylommatophora > Helicidae > Cepaea > Cepaea nemoralis. The sequence continues at coordinate 14,206 of JACEFZ010004237.1, read as the reverse complement.
ATAGTCAGTTCTTCATTGCATGGGCACACCACAGCACATTAAATCATAACCAGTGCACCCCACCCAGTGTCGAAGCCCTCTTGCCGGATACTGACTGTCATCTGTAGCCACCTGGTAATCCATCCTCATGATCATCCGAAATAGATACTGTTTGTAATTACAGATTGATCACGGGCTGGTTGCAAACTAACTTTGTAAGTTCCTATCGGTCCTAAAGAATGCACAAATCCTTTGTAGTGTATTTAGGTTTTACTGTTAATGTTTCTACACTTGATCCTAGCTAGTGTTCATATAGGTTCAAGTATATGTCATATGTAATATTACACTGGAATCTAGCACACGATGTGACTTATCCGTTAATGTTCTCGTTCCTTAAACCATGTTTGTCTGATGTGTGATATATCAACAATCATCACCCATCCTATGTGAACCATACCACGCAGGAGTCGTTATATTGGCTGGCTCTCTGGGCCATACCATGGTGAACCCTTCTGAGTATGAGTCCAGCGTAAACATATACCATCTTTCTCTCGGACGTTATTCCTTTTCCGTAAGAATCATTTTAGAGTCCAACTGGTGTTCGTCCAATTGGAGTGCACTTCTTCAAAACCGTGTTGAATTTCCTAGTAACTGGTGGGAAACCTGTGGGAAAACCAACACATCATGTGAGAGCACTAGTCACTGATCCTACCGGCTGGGTGTAAGCTATTACCCTACTCTGTTATTTTACAGCTAACTACTCTGTCAGAGAGCCTTATAGCTTCTCACCTGCGTCCGAATCAGGCTATGACAAGGAAAGACCAATAAACAGAGTGCAACCTCAGTATTCTATTCACCCTAGCAGAGCCAATATCACTTCACTACTCTAACTAGTTTTCACCATGCTACCGCCTAAATTAATTAGGACTAATTACATAGTATACTACCTTAGGCAACACTGCAGTCTAACAAATCACATCTACAAATTGCCATGACAGGCACGGGAACCATTAAATCCACTAATAAGCACACGGTAGACATTATTCCAGTCAGAACTGCAGTGCCGAAGCACGTCCGCTAAAATCCAAGGTTTGAGTTCAACTGTCCTCTCCAATCATGGTTTTCTGGCAAACCCCTAAAACTGGTCATGTGACATGGTTCATGTCCTGCAGGTGTTATTTGGGCATATCATCCATTGTCAAGAATCTATCCTCCCTGGGTCCATCAATGTCAGAGTTGTCATCAGTTGTTTAGATTCCCAAAACAAGCTAGCGAGTTCCTGGATACTCCCAACAACAATTGCGAATAACAAGTCGTCAATCTTCTGTCGACTAGTGACAATCACCGCTGCCATTTCTGTTTGATGTCGGGAAAACTCTAATTGACAGACGGACTGTTTCCTGTCCCTAGCTGGCAATTCCGGTTGTCTCTGACTGTTGATAAACTGTCAAAGCGATGTATGCTTTCACCTCACTTCCGAATGTTCCTATTTTTGCTGACCAGATGTACACGTGCAGCTGTTATTTATGCCCGACCTGTTTGTGAACACATGCAGCCACAACTATGAATGTTTTCTCTGTATTAGTTGAAACAATTGTCGCTTTGCAGACAGTCCGTTTAATCAGAAAGCCGTTTATAGTAATCAGCTGGTCAAACGCGGGGTTTTATTTTGTGAAAGTGAGTTGTGGATTTTTATACGGGGGAAAACATTTGTGAACGCACAATAGGCTTGGTCACTTGGCCACTGAGAGCCAAGCCTCCACTCCTTCAAGTTAAATGACATACGTGATTACTAATTTGATAACTGGGATGCCGAGTCGTTGATACGTCAAGGTCGGACTTCATAAAATGAGCCTAGAAGAAGAGCTGGCTTCCGCTGGGAGCGTGCAGGAGGGTGAGTCCGCACGCCGTGAACGGGCCGCGAAGAAGGCGAAGAAGTGACGTCTACTGACAAGATCATAGCCAACCACCAAGACAGAGGCAAAGATTGCGGCCAACTGCTGGGGGAAGAAGCTGGCTTTCCCACGGTCAATCACGGTGCAGTGTTAACGCTGGTAGCTGCATCAGGCGCTCAATGTTCGCCCCCGGGGGTGGGATGGCTTTTGGGCAGACACACTTAATACTATCGATGTAGATAAGGGAAACGTTTCGATAAATATATACGATATGAGAAAAACGTTCGGGAGTCATGACCCAGACGGGCCCGCTCCCTGAGAATGTAAAGAAGGCAAAGGGGCCTAAACATTCGGTTATAGTGTGGGGGAGGGGGGGGGGGCAACTTATGATGATCAAAAGCCTCCTGTCGTGCTTGCTACTCGGCGGAGTTTTTACCACCACTTCACTTGGAGTATCTTGGGCACACACAAAACGTCTAGCAAACGAAGGAAGGGGGATCGATGAGGATCTCAGCTGCTTGTTTGCTTGCTTGGTTTAAAAACAAAAATTCCAAATTCAGCTGTTCAACCTGCTTCTTTCAGCTGTAGTTATTGTTGAGGTCCGTGGTTTTTGTGGGTTTATTCACCCTGTTTCTTGTCTTATGCGCGCTTACGAGTTGGTCCTGATCCGGACTGGTTTTATCGGCATTTGTGTCTGTGACGTCAGCTGGGGGATGGGGGGGGTGTGGGGGGGGGGGGGGGGTGGTGACTGTCTCTTGTGCCCATTTCCTCTTGTGGTTTTCTTTCTTGGTGCAGGCTCCTGGCTCGTCTGTCTTAGCTGGGTGCAGTCCTTATAAGGACTTTTTATTTGATTTTTTTGCCTCCTTTTTTGTGTATTGTTCGTAGGAGCTTTTCGATGTTGTCATTTTCCTCCTTCTTGCGACTGTTTTCGGTTTCGATTTTGAGTTTCTGTTGCCTTTGACTTCTTCCTCCGCGGTCAGCCATGGGATGATAACTCCGTCTTCTATATAGTACGAGTAGTCGGCAAAATCGTCTCTCTGGCCGAGGGGTTACAACACTTTCTGCGTAATCCCGTTTATCACGCAGAGTCTCGTAGCAGGGCGAGAGCTGGGAGCGGTTCGACCCCCGCTGGTGACTTGCGGGATAACTGAGCCGGCCGCTCAGAAAGCAATGGCAAACTACTGAGCGTAATCTTGCCAAGAAATCAACATACAGCTGAAAGATGCTGATGTTGACAGCGATGTCCTGTAAAGGATATGCAAAAAAAAAAAAAAAAAAAAAGTCGGCAAAATCAGGTTCATAGCATCAATCTGGGTATTCTCCTGAGTTTCTTGGGCTTCTTTTCTTTTTCATCCCAGCGCCTTCTGAATTCCTGGTGCCTGAGTTCCCCCATTCTTGCCGATTATCGTAACTCCTCCAAGGTAGGTCCCCGGGGCCTCTCCGAGCCGTCATCAGGGTGCTCATCTCGGTTTTCTTCGGATGTCTGGCAGGATTTTGGTTTCCCCTTGTATATCCCGGGTGTCGTGGCTGGGCTGCTGGCTTTATCTTGCGGTTCCGGCTCGGTCTCTTGTTTGATTTCATCTTGCGGTTTCTCTGTGTTCTTTTCCATTTCTTCTGCTGGTTTGATTTGGGTTGGCTCCCTTTAAGTTTTTAGCATTTGTTTTACCGCTTTGATGTCTCGTATCAGCTGCGATGCAGCACACTTTTGAGCTCCCCAAAAAATTGTGTGCAAGGCGCGGGTACTAGTTGTCTCACATCATTGTGGGCAAGTGTGCTGTGGCTCGTTTGCAGTCTCGCAGATTGCACTGTTTGCAGTCCTCTGCAGGCTTCATCAAACCGGAGACATTGTTGATCTGTCCTTTGTTAGCCAGTCAAACACCAGCGCCTCTACATGCACTGTTAAAGACTCAGAACTAGCAGCTCTTGTGTTAAATTTAGAAGTATATTTATGCATGATTGTAACGGGGAAAAGGGAGCCACAGTGGCAAAGTGGCTAGATTGCTTGCCTGCCCGTTCGGTGGTCTTACGTTCGAAGTCGCCACGAGGTGAGTTTTGACAACTGAACAGAATTCCCAAGTCGACCCAGCTTAAGACGGGTATCAAGTAATGGAAAGTTCAGGCGACAGCGTAACATTCACCATATCGCCCGTCGAGTGTCGATCGTTCTATACAAATATAGGGCTGAGTATAGGTTTTCGTTGATTCACTCAAATATAGTGCTAGCACCATATACCTGATTTGTCGCCAGGCATTGAAAGAGTCATCTTTTTAATGGGAACACTTGAAGATTGACAAACAAGATAACATCTTCAGAACAGGGACACTTGAAGATTGAAAAACAGGATAACATCTTCATAACAGGAACACTTGATTGACAAACAGGATAACAACTTCATAACAGGAACACTTGAAGATTTACAGACAGGATAACATCTTCATAACAGGGACACTTGAAGATTTACAGACAGGATAACATCTTCATAACAGGAACACTTGAAGATTGACAGACAGGATAACATCTTCATAACAGGGACACTTGAAGATTTACAGACAGGATAACATCTTCATAACAGGGACACTTGAAGATTGACAGACAGGATAACATCTTCATAACAGGAACACTTGAAGATTGACAGACAGGATAACATCTTCATAACAGGAACACTTGAAGATTGACAGACAGGATAACATCTTCATAACAGGAACACTTGAAGATTGACAGACAGGATAACATCTTCATAACAGGGACACTTGAAGATTTACAGACAGGATAACATCTTCATAACAGGAACACTTGAAGATTGACAGACAGGATAACATCTTCATAACAGGAACACTTGAAGATTGATAAACAGGATAACATCTTCATAACAGGGACACTTGAAGATTTACAGACAGGATAACATCTTCATAACAGGGACACTTGAAGATTGATAAACAGGATAACATCTTCGTAACAGGAACACATGAAGATTGACAAACAGGATAACATCTTCATAACAGGGACACTTGAAGATTGATAAACAGGATAACATCTTCGTAACAGGAACACATGAAGATTGACAAACAGGATAACATCTTCATAACAGGAACACTTGAAGATTGATAAACAGGATAACATCTTCGTAACAGGAACACTTGAAGATTGACAGACAGGATAACATCTTCATAACAGGGACACTTGAAGATTTACAGACAGGATAACATCTTCATAACAGGAACACTTGAAGATTGATAAACAGGATAACATCTTCATAACAGGGACACTTGAAGATTTACAGACAGGATAACATCTTCATAACAGGAACACTTGAAGATTGACAGACAGGATAACATCTTCATAACAGGAACACTTGAAGATTGACAGACAGGATAACATCTTCATAACAGGAACACTTGAAGATTTACAGACAGGATAACATCTTCATAACAGGAACACTTGAAGATTTACAGACAGGATAACATCTTCATAACAGGAACACTTGAAGATTGACAGACAGGATAACATCTTCATAACAGGGACACTTGAAGATTTACAGACAGGATAACATCTTCATAACAGGGACACTTGAAGATTTACAGACAGGATAACATCTTCGTAACAGGAACACTTGAAGATTGATAAACAGGATAACATCTTCATAACAGGGACACTTGAAGATTGATAAACAGGATAACATCTTCATAACAGGGACACTTGAAGATTGATAAACAGGATAACATCTTCGTAACAGGAACACATGAAGATTGACAAACAGGATAACATCTTCATAACAGGAACACTTGAAGATTGATAAACAGGATAACATCTTCGTAACAGGAACACATGAAGATTGACAGACAGGATAACATCTTCATAACAGGAACACTTGAAGATTGATAAACAGGATAACATCTTCATAACAGGAACACTTGAAGATTGATAAACAGGATAACATCTTCGTAACAGGAACACTTGAAGATTGACAAACAGGATAACATCTTCATAACAGGGACACTTGAAGATTGATAAACAGGATAACATCTTCATAACAGGAACACTTGAAGATTGACAGACAGGATAACATCTTCATAACAGGGACACTTGAAGATTGACAGACAGGATAACATCTTCATAACAGGGACACTTGAAGATTTACAGACAGGATAACATCTTCATAACAGGGACACTTGAAGATTTACAGACAAGATAACATCTTCATAACAGGGACACTTGAAGATTGATAAACAGGATAACATCTTCATAACAGGGACACTTGAAGATTGACAAACAGGATAACATCTTCATAACAGGAACACTTGAAGATTGATAAACAGGATAACATCTTCATAACAGGGACACTTGAAGATTGACAGACAGGATAACATCTTCATAACAGGAACACTTGAAGATTGACAGACAGGATAACATCTTCATAACAGGAACACTTGAAGAATGTCAAACAGGATAACATCTTCATAACAGGGACACTTGAAGATTGACAGACAGGATAACATCTTCATAACAGGAACACTTGAAGATTGACAGACAGGATAACATCTTCATAACAGGAACACTTGAAGATTGACAGACAGGATAACATCTTCATAACAGGAACACTTGAAGATTGACAGACAGGATAACATCTTCATAACAGGGACACTTGAAGATTTACAGACAGGATAACATCTTCATAACAGGAACACTTGAAGATTGACAGACAGGATAACATCTTCATAACAGGAACACTTGAAGATTGACAGACAGGATAACATCTTCATAACAGGGACACTTGAAGATTTACAGACAGGATAACATCTTCATAACAGGAACACTTGAAGATTGACAAACAGGATAACATCTTCATAACAGGAACACTTGAAGATTGACAGACAGGATAACATCTTCATAACAGGAACACTTGAAGATTGACAAACAGGATAACACGAAAACAAAGGGTTCAGTAACAGCTATCGGTCATAAATACTGGTTTCCCGTCCCTTTGTAGTGAAATTGCTCTTCTGTTTCTGAAGTAATTTCTTTGCACTAAACAACTTCAGTGTACATTGTCGCTTCAATGTGCATTGTCGTTTCAACAATGCGCCCCACAGAGAACAGTTTAAGAACCGGCGACTAGTTGTTCTTGAGTGGCGTGTTTTTCAGGATTGAAATTGCTAACCCTAATGAGGATAGGGATTTTATTTGGCTTCGAGCATATCCAGAAGAGAATTGCGTGCGAGTGTGTGTGTGTGTGTGTGTGTGTGTGTGTGTGCGTGCGTGCGTGTCTGCGTGCTTGTGTGTGTGTGTTTGCCTGTATGTGTGTGTGCGTGTGTGTTGGGTGGAATGTGATCGTCAACTGCATGGAGTCACGTCGATGTATGTTAAGTGGGGCAGGTTTGTCAATAGTTCATCACAACTCCACGAATGCTGTAGCCGTTTTTGTCTCTGTAAACGTTGTTCAGTTTGTTTTAGCTCGCTGAAACCAGCGCCAACTTGATACTGTCGTAGACAGACAGACCAGCCTAACGGCGGACAGACGACAGCAGATAGATAGATAGATAGATAGATAGATAGATAGATAGATAGGTAGGTAGATAGATAGATAGATAGATAGATAGATAGGCAGGTAGATAGATAGATAGATAGATAGATAGGTAGGTAGGTAGGTAGGTAGGTAGGTAGCCAAGATAGATGGATGGACGGACGGACGGGCGGGCTTTGGGCGGACGGACGGACGGACGGACAGGCAGAGACAAAAATAGAGCGAGAGAAAAACAGAAAACATGAAGAAGAAGAAGAAGAAGAAGAAGAAGAAGAAGAAGAAGAAGAAGAAGAAGAAAAGAAAAGAGGAAGAAGAAGAAAAAGAAGAAGAAGAAGAAGAAGAAGAGAGACAGAGACAGAGACAGAGAGACAGAGATATTTACTTCATGGCTAGGCTCTTCCCACAGTTACCCACAATGTATAGAGAATTTTCTAGAAGCCAGTAGCCCCTCTAAACATTCGACGTGTTTGGAGGTTTGCACCGCTGTCCTCTCGTGTGCTGGTTCCCGTCACTTCCACGTTATATTTCAAATACATGTACATGTACTAATAGCAAACAGGCTGGCTTCATCGATTGCCGTGGCCTTGTGCCACAGGTGGTCCCACTTCACAACCCATCATACCCTGCCAATGGTAATATCACAGCATTGTGAATAGTACAAACATATAAATCATTGAAGCCGTTGTAAAATCTTGAGACATATGTTCATATTATTAATGGGAATTTATAGAAGAGAAGGTAAGAAGTAACCATGACCTACAGCACCCTTCCCATCTTTATTTTTATTCATTCGACATGTGCCATGCCGATAAACGCAGGTGATCATGTTTCGCCATCTCACTCGATCACCAGAGTGGTGGATCAGTTCACTGTTCTTGTCTCCACCATACGACGTGGCCAAGCCATCCAGGTATTTACTTCTCTACCTTCCCCTTGTTCTTTTCCCCTCAATATTGCTAGTTGTTATCAAAATCTCCAATTTATTTCTTTTCATAATGTGCCCAAAAAATGTTGACTGTCTACATCTAATTTCTCTGATCAGTTTACGGTTTTCATTTGTTTCTTGTAGGACTTGCTCATTGGTTTTATCTACTTTACAGCTTCATTTATGATATATTTAGAGCTTTTCCTGTTGCCTTGCCTGTCTATTTCCAACCTGGCTGTTTATCTATGTGCCCACCTTTCTGCATGTCTCTCAGCGCCTGCCTGCATATCTGTCTGCCTACCTAATTGCCCTTCTATCAATTTGTCTGTTAGCCTGTATCCTATTTGTCTTTCTGAATGCATACCTTCTTGTATAGCCGCCTGTCTGTCTATCTGCTTGCCTTCATAAATGTCTGTCTGCTAGTTTGTCTGTCTTAATGGTACTTGCTGCCTGTCTGTCTATTTGCCTGTCTGTATTTCTGAACATTTACTTGCCTGTGTGTCTATCTAACTGCTTTCTTCCTGAATGTTTCTGTCTTCCTGAATGTCTGTTACTGTCTTCCTGAATGTATGTTTCTGTACCTACCTGACTGTCTTTTTTGTTCGCCTGGCTTCGTGAATGTCTGTGTGTTTTCCTGAACGCCTACCTGTTTTCCTGAACGCCTACCTGCATGTCCGCTAAGTCCAGGACGATAGGTCTTCATTTTCCTCCAACTGTCCGATGTTGGGGTTGAACCCTTTACCTCGGCATCAGCAGGTTTAATATGGTAAAAGTGATTTAGGTTTTAGGACGTGACACTGTCGATGAGCCTGTTGTTTTCCATGTTGAAGAGTCTGTTGTCTTCCATGTTGATGAGTCTGTTGTCTTCCATGTTGATGAGTCTTCCATGTTGATGAGTCTTCCATGTTGATGAGTCTTCCATGTTGATGAGTCTTCCATGTTGATGAGTCTGTTGTCTTCCATGTTGATGAGTCTTCCATGTTGATGAGTCTTCCATGTTGATGAGTCTTCCATGTTGATGAGCCTGTTGTCTTCCATGTTGATGAGTCTTCCATGTTGATGAGTCTTCCATGTTGATGAGTCTGTTGTCTTCCTTGTTGTTGAGTCTTCCATGTTGATGAGTCTTCCATGTTGATGAGCCTGTTGTCTTCCATGTTGATGAGCCTGTTGTCTTCTATGTTGATGAGTCTTCCATGTTATGAGTCTTCCATGTTGATGAGCCTGTTGTCTTCTATGTTGATGAGTCTTCCATGTTGATGAGCCTGTTGTCTTCCATGTTGATGAGCCTGTTGTCTTCCATGTTGATGAGCCTGTTGTCTTCTATGTTGATGAGTCTTCCCTGTTATGAGTCTTCCATGTTGATGAGCCTGTTGTCTTCCATGTTGATGAGCCTGTTGTCTTCCATGGTGATGAGTCTTCCATGTTGATGAGCCTGTTGTCTTCCATGTTGATGGGTCTTCCATGTTGATGAGTCTTCCATGTTGATGAGTCTTCCATGTTGATGAGCCTGTTGTCTTCTGTGTTGATGAGTCTTCCATGTTGATGAGTCTGTTGTCTTCCATGTTGATGAGCCTGTTGTCTTCCATGTTGATGAGTCTTCCATGTTGATGAGCCTGTTGTCTTCCATGTTGATGTCTTCCATGTTGATGAGTCTTCCATGTTGATGAGTCTTCCATGTTGATGAGCCTGTTGTCTTCCATGTTGAAGAGTCTGTTGTCTTCCATGTTGATGAGTCTGTTGTCTTACATGTTGATGAGTCTGTTGTCCTCCATGTTGATGAGTCTTCCATGTTGATGAGTCTTCCATGTTGATGAGTCTTCTATGTTGATGAGTCTGTTGTCTTCCATGTTGATGAGTCTTCCATGTTGATGAGCCTGTTGTCTTCCATGTTGATGAGTCTTCCATGTTGATGAGTCTGTTGTCTTCCTTGTTGATGAGTCTTCCATGTTGATGAGTCTTCCATGTTGATGAGCCTGTTGTCTTCCATGTTGATGGGTCTTCCATGTTGATGAGTCTTCCATGTTGATGAGTCTTCCATGTTGATGAGCCTGTTGTCTTCCATATTGATGAGCCTGTTGTCTTCCATGTTAATGAGTCTTCCATGTTGATGAGCCTGTTGTCTTCCATGTTGATGGGTCTTCCATGTTGATGAGCCTGTTGTCTTCTGTGTTGATAAGTCTTCCATGTTGATGAGCCTGTTGTCTTCCATGTTGATGAGCCTGTTGTCTTCTATGTTGATGAGTCTTCCATGTTGATGAGTCTTCCATTTTGATGAGTCTGTTATCTTCCATGTTGATGAGTCTTCCATGTTGATGAGCCTGTTGTCTTCCATTTTGATGAACCTGTTGTCTTCCATGTTGATGAGTCTGTTGTCTTCCATGTTGATGAGACTATTGTCTTCCATGTTGATGAGTCTTCCATGTTGATGAGCCTGTTGTCTTCCATGTTGATGAGCCTGTTGTCTTCCTTGTTGATGAGTCTGTTGTCTTCCATGTCGATGAGTCTGTTGTCTTCCATGTTGATGAGCCTGTTGTCTTCCATGTTGATTAGTCTGTTGTCTTCCTTGTTGATGAGCCTGTTGTCTTCCTTGTTGATGAGTCTGTTGTCTTCCATGTTGATGAGCCCGTTGTCTTCCTTGTTGATGAGTCTGTTGTCTTCCTTGTTGATAAGTCTGTTGTCTTCCATGTTGATGAGTCTGTTGTCTTCCATGTTGATGAGACTATTGTCTGCCATGTTGATGAGTCTTCCATGTTGATGAGCCTGTTTTCTTCCATGTTGATGAGCCTGTTGTCTTCCTTGTTGATGAGTCTGTTGTCTTCCATGTCGATGAGTCTGTTGTCTTCCATGTTGATGAGCCTGTTGTCTTCCATGTTGATGAGTCTGTTGTCTTCCTTGTTGATGAGTCCGTTGTCTTCCATGTTGATGAGCCTGTTGTTTTCCTTGTTGATGAGCCTGTTGTCTTTCATGTCGATGAGTCTGTTGTCTTCCATGTTGATGAGTCTGTTGTCTTCCATGTTGATGAGCCTGTTGTCTTCCATGTTGATGAGTCTGTTGTCTTCCATGTCGATGAGTCTGTTGTCTTCCATGTTGATGAGTCTGTTGTCTTCCTTGTTGATGAGTCTGTTGTCTTCCTTGTTGATGAGTCTGTTGTCTTCCTTGTTGATGAGTCTGTTGTCTTCCATGTTGATGAGTCTGTTGTCTTCCATGTTGATGAGTCTGTTGTCTTCCATGTTGATGAGCCTGTTGTCTTCCATGTTGATGAGTCTGTTGTCTTCCATGTTGATGAGTCTGGTGTCTTCGATGTTGATGAGCCTGTTGTCTTCCATGTTGATGAACCTGTTGTCTTCCATGTTGATGAGTCTGTTGTCTTCCATGTCAATGAGTCTGTTGTCTTCCATGTTGATGAGTCTGTTGTCTTCCAGGTTGATGAGTCTGTTGTCTTCCAGGTTGATGAGTCTGTTGTCTTCCATGTTGATGAGTCTGTTGTCTTCCTTGTTGATGAGTCTGTTGTCTTCCATGTTGATGAGTCTGTTGTCTTCCATGTTGATGGGTCTGTTGTCTTCCATGTTGATGAGTCTGTCGTCTTCCATGTTGATGAGTCTGTTGTCTTCCATGTTGATGAGTCTGTTGTCTTCCATGTTGATGAGCCTGTTGTCTTCCTTGTTGATGAGCCTGTTGTCTTCCATGTCGATGAGTCTGTTGTCTTCCATGTTGATGAGTCTGTTGTCTTCCTTGTTGATGAGTTTGTTGTCTTCCATGTCGATGAGTCTGTTGTCTTCCATGTTGATAAGTCTGTTGTCTTCCTTGTTGATGAGTCTGTTGTCTTCCTTGTTGATGAGTCTGTTGTCTTCCATGTTGATGAGTCTGTTGTCTTCCTTGTTGATGAGTTTGTTGTCTTCCATGTTGATGAGTCTGTTGTCTTCCATGGTGATGAGTCTGTTGTCTTCCATGTTGATGAGTCTGTTGTCTTCCATGTTGATAAGTCTGTTGTCATCCATGTTGATGAGTCTGTTGTTTTCCATGTTTAGATCTGGTAGAAAGCCAGTTACGCTGGCAGCTGTTGATTTAACTACTTACCAGGCCGAGACAATTGTTACTTTATCTCACGGTTTCCTACTTGTTACTTTAGCTGGTTGTGTTACAGATGGCTGCTTACATTCCAGATAGTTATTGTGTTAACCCCATGCTTGGATTGTTGTTATTTTAACCCACTCTATAAAATGTGTTACATTAACTGCTTATATCCAAGTAATTTGTTACTTTATCCCTTGGTGTCCTGGTTGTTATTTTAACATATTATACTGCAGATAATCATTACATTAACCCACTTATAATCACTTGTTACTGTGATTGTTTCTGTCCCAGACAGTTATTACACACTTAAGAGTAACAGCTGTCTTTGTTAATGAGAGTTCAAACAGTTTGCTGACTTGAATCGTGCAATACATCACACATAAATGTTAACACCGACGAGACCGTAGTCAGCCAACTCTGAGCTGCAAACGATACACATTTTTATCTGTGTGAAAGTTGCCCTAACTGCCACCTTTCTGACAAGTTGAGATCGTTACCAGCGGTTCTCCGTGGGTTTATTTCTAGGGGTCATAGTAAATGGCACATGTCTAGGTTTCTAGTGGGGAAAAAGTAAGTTATCGAGATCGCCTTCTCTTGCAAGTATCATTTTCAGCTGTTCGAAGAATAGTGTTGCAGACGTCTGATTGTGCCAATCCACCGTACCCCGCTCTGAGCAGTTCTCTTCAAATGTGAACCCCGCTGTTCTGGCATGTCTGTAAGATGTAGATGTTTTATGAGCATCGGGCTGGAACATCGTACATGTCTACAGGGTCATTGTGCTGGCATTCTGACAGCGGCTTGCGTGTGCGTGTTGTTGGGTATTGTCGGGACTCCTGTCTGTTCCACATGGAACAGTGAGAGGGTTTTGTATCGCATCCGCTGGCAAAGGAACGGAGTGGTGTGGTGCGACCTGTTACCCTGATGTTGGAACTGCGACTAATGACTAATGAGACATGATATAAGTTGGACAGGACTAGAAATTGACTGACTATTGTAAAGCTATTGTTAAGTACACAAAGATTCGACGGAGTTATCACATTTCTATCTGTTATGTCCAATTGTAACTCTAAATATGATGACCGTATCTTGCTTTGGAAGTTGGTGTGGTGATAAGCATCTTTTCATATCCTGAACACATGACCAGCATGTTTAGACTGCGAACAGCACACACAAGATGTGCATAGACCAATCGGTATTAGATAGATGGTGATGTGCACATCGGCCCCCTTTACTGCCCAGGATATTTTCTCATACGCAGGTTAGAATGGGTCGACCCTGCCTCGATGGGGATCCCAACACATGAACACTGGACCGGCCAGCAAGTGTGCTAGCCACTGCGCCACCGTCAATCCCAAACAATAACATTCATTCATTCATTCATTCATTCATTCAGTAGCATGTCCCTTGCAGAACCTCGCTCCCATAACAACCTTCCGGAAAAACTCTCGGTCATAAGCAAGATGTCCCGCGTCCGATACACCCATCTGGAGATCATCTGCCACATCCTCCACCCATAGTCTCTTTGACCTTCCTCCTCCTCTCTTCCAGGGCATATACCCCTCCTTGATTGTTCTCTCCAAACTTTCATGAAGTTTAAAGTGACCACATTATTTCAGTTGTCTTTGTTTCAGTAGCACACCTTCTTCTATATTCAGTTCTTGTCGTATTGATGCATTTGTTATTTTCTGTAACCAAAATATTCTAAGAACCCGCATATAACATTTATTTTTAAAGGCATTTATGCGCAGTTCAGCTTGTTTAATGAATGACCAGGTAAACAGTAACATACTACGGGAAAATTTACTTAGAAA
>JACEFZ010004236.1:300000-309859 GCA_014155875.1 Cepaea nemoralis | reverse complement strand
TATCAACCGCCCAGTATAAACCAGAAATGGTATCAACCGGCCAATATAAACCAGGATTGGTATCAACTGCTCAGTATAATCCAGAAATGGTATCAACCGCTCAGTATACACCATGATTGGTATCAACCGCCCATCATAGGCTAGAAATAGTGTCAAACGCCCGGAATAAACCAAAAATGGTATCAACCGCCCATCATAGATTTGAAATGGCATCAATCGCCCAGTGTAAATGAGGACTGGTATCAATCATTCAGTATAAATCAGGATTGTATGAACCGCTCCTCTAAAAGTACTGGAGAGTTTTGGTCAGAGACCATAACTTTATGAAGGGAAAATCCCAACTGCACCTCCCCGTGGTAGAGGATGGAAACACACCACAGTGTGGCTATCACAGCTCTGGGGACCGAGTATCCACCGGAATAAGTGGACAACTCTGCAACTGAGCAGAGCAGGGCACTCACTTGTCTTTACAGTCGGAAATGGCTGTCAAAGGCAGAGGTAAAAAGACCACCAGGTGAATGTGGAAGTCAAGGGGAAACCACCACATTATCTTCCCAAGACTTCATGGCAAAACATATCTTGGAATGTAAATGAACAAATTAAGAAGAAATTAGAAGCAACAGAGATGTGGTTCCTAAGACGAATGTTGCGAATTCCTTGGACTGCCAGAGTAACTAACGACGACTGCCTGAAATAGGCTAATGAAACTAGAACATTATATACAACAATAAGACAGAGACAAACAGCTTTCCTCGGTCATGTGATGAGAAGAGAGGCATTGGAGAACATCGTAACAACTGGAAAGATCGAGGGGAAGAGAGGCAGAGGTAGACCAAGAGAAGTGATGCTGGATGGATTGAGACGGTGGCATGGAGGAATATCAGCAGCAGAGTTGATCCAGAAAACCAAAGACCGAGATCTATGGAAATCCATGAACGCCTACGCCAGCCGGCACGGCACTTGATGATGATGATGATGATGATGATGAACCGCTCAGTATAAACCAGGATTTGTATCAACCGCTCATCATAGACTATACATGGTATCAACCGCCCAGTATAAACCAAAAATGGTATTAACCGCTTAGTATAAACCTGGATAAGTATCATCCACCCTTCATAGACTAGAAATGGTATCAGCCGCCCAGAATAATCCAGAAATGGTATCAATCACTCAGTATAAATATGACTGGTATCAACCGTCCATTATAAGGTAAAAATGGTATCAACCGTCCAGTATAAACCAGAAATGGTATCAACCGCCCAGTATTCACCAGAATTAGTATCAAGCACCGTAACTATGGTTCCGCTTAGTTCAAATCTGTACAGCCATATTCATATTTCCAGCGGCTTGTCTTACAACTATGCAATTCGCTATTTTGGCCAACGGCTACATAAACTTTAGACCCACTGAAGTAAGTTGACCTCTGCCATAAGACTTAAGACCTCGCTGTATTCGACTGTCTCGTAAAGGGAACATACGTTATTCGATACTGGCTTAGCATATACGATATCTGATTAATTAACATATTTATTAAGTTTTTACAGTCTCCGACGACTGGAACTGTTGTAGCAAAGATCAAAATGTGGACTGCAAAAAAAAAAAAGGGGGGGGGGGGGTGGTTATGGTATGAGTTGCATGTGGTATTAAAAGAAGCGGGTGTGGGGGGGGGGGGGGGGGGTTTAGGTAAACCTTGAGCGGATACTTGTGTACTGGTGGAGGTACGTTAGATGTACACCAGTTGTATCTCTTTTACCGACAGTCTCTCTCTCTGTCTCTCTCTGTCTCTCTCTGTCTGTCTCTCTCTCTCGTTCTCTCTCTCTCTGCCTCTCTGGGTATCTTTCTTTCTCTCAGTCTCTCCTTGTCTCTCTTGAAGGGAAGAATGTCAGACGGGCCTGGGTGCCCAATTCTTAGCCCATTGAAAATAAAGTCTCTCTCTCTCTCTCTCTCTCTCTCTCTCTCTCTCTCTCTCTCTCTCTCTACTTTCACTGTCTCTCTCTATGACAATCTCTCTTTCTCACTCTCTATCCCTTTATTTCTGACTTCCAATGAATCTTTCGATCTCCTTCTATCTCTTATTTGCTCTGTGTGTGTGTTTGCTATTGTGTCTATCTTTTTCTGTGTATCTCCGATTCTCTGTGTGTGTGTGTGTGTGTGTTGTGTGTGTCGGTGTGTGTGTGTGTGGGTGGGGTGGTGTGTGTGTGTGTGTGTGTGTGTGTGTGTGTGTGTGGGTGGGTGGTGTGTGTGTGTGTGTGTGTGTGTGTGGTTAGTGTGTGTGTGTGTGTGTGTGTGTGTGTGTGGGTGTGTGTGTGTGTGTGTGTGTGGGTGGGTGTGTGGGTGGGTGTGTGTGTGTGTGTGTGTGTGTGTGTGTGTGTGTGTGTGTGGTGTGTGTGTGTGTGTGTGTGGCTGTCTTTGTCTCTTTCTCTCTTTCTGTCTGTGACTTTCTCTGTCTCACTGTGTCTCTTACTGTCTCTATCTTTGATTATCTCTGACCTTCATTGTGTGGATAGATGAGTTGATAGATGGGTAGTTAGATGGGTGGTTAGATGGGTCGTTAGATGGGTGGTTAGAATTGAATTGAACTGAACTTTATTTTAAAATGGTTACAAATTGGGCACGTAGGCCCGTCTTACATTCGGCCCTTCCAATCACTCATCTTTCGTTCATCAACAGTGCATGATACATTCACGTAGGAAAAAAATATTGTCAAATGAATGTTGTAAGCATAAACAATGTATGTTATCATGTTATGTGGCACATTCCCCCCCCCCCTCCAACAAAGACATCCCGCACCAACCCACACACACACATCCCTCACCCACTCACACATAATCCACTCATACCCACACCCCCACCTACCACACATACCTCCACCCACTCACACATCCCCTCACCAACCCAGACATCTCGCACCCACCCACACAAACATCCCCACCCACCACACGCAACTCCCCACTCACACATACCCCAAGCCACACAAACTCGCCCACACACACATGCTCCACCCACCCAATCACACACCCCAACCACACACACATACCCCTCCCCCACACACATCCCTCACCCACCCACATATTCCCCACCCACACACGCCCCATCCATACACACATTCATCCACCCACCCATACACCTCTCCACCCACCCACTCACACATCCCCCACCACACTATCCTCCACCCGCACACATCTCCCCATCCACCCAGACACACATATCCCCAAACACACGCCCCACACATCCTCCACTCACACACACTTTTCCCATACGCCTACACACATCTCCTACCCAAACACACACACAACTCCCACCCACAAACACACACAAATCTCCAACCCCATACACATCTCCCCCTCCATATATACACATCATTTTACCGCCTCTCTCTTTCTCTCTTTCTCTCTCTCTCTCTCTCTCTCTCTCTCTCTCTCTCTCTCTCTCTCTCTCTTTCTTTCTCTCGCTATCTATCTCTCTGCCTATCTGGGTATCTTTCTTTTTCTCAGTCTCTCCTTGTCTCTCTTGAAGGGAAGAATGTCAGACTGGCCTGGGTGCCCAATTCTTAGCCCATTGAAAATAAAGTTCGTACTTCATTAGATGGGTGGATATATCGGTGGTTATATGGGTGGATAGATGGGTGGTTATATGGGTGGTTAGATGGGTGGTTAGATGGGTGGTTAGATGGGTGGTTAGATGGGTGGTTAGATGGGTGGTTAGATGGGTGGTTAGATGGGTGGTTAGATGGGTGGTTAGATGGGTGGTTAGATGGGTGGTTAGATGGGTGGTTAGATGGGTGGTTAGATCGGTGGTTAGATGGGTGGTTAGATGGGTGGTTAGATGGGTGGTTAGATGGGTGGTTAGATGGGTGGTTAGATGGGTGGTTAGATGGGTGGTTAGATAAGTGGTTAGATGGGTGGTTAGATGGGTGGTTAGATGGGTGGTTAGATGGGTGGTTAGATGGATGGATAGATGGGTGGTTAGATGGGTGGTTAGATGGGTGGTTAGATGGGTGGTTAGATGGGTGGTTAGATGGGTGGTTAGATGGGTGGTTAGATGGGTGGATAGATGGGTGGTTAGATGGGTGGATAGATGGGTGGTTAGATGGGTGGTTAGATGGGTGGATAGATCGGTGGTTAGATGGGTGGATAGATGGGTGGATAGATGGGTGGTTAGATGGGTGGTTAGATCGGTGGTTAGATCGGTGGTTAGATCGGTGGTTAGATGGGTGGTTAGATGGGTGGTTAGATCGGTGGTTAGATGGGTGGATAGATGGGTGGTTAGATCGGTGGTTAGATGGGTGGATAGATGGGTGGATAGATGGGTGGATAGATGGGTGGTTAGATGGGTGGTTAGATGGGTGGTTAGATGGGTGGATAGATGGGTGGATAGATGGGTGGTTAGATGGGTGGATAGATGGGTGGTTAGATCGGTGGATAAATGGGTGGATAGATGGGTGGATATATGGGTGGATAGATGGGTGGTTAGATGGGTGGTTAGATGGGTGGATAGATGGGTGGATAGATGGGTGGTTAGATGGGTGGTTAGATGGGTGGTTAGATGGGTGGATAGATGGGTGGTTAGATGGGTGGATAGATCGGTGGTTAGATGGGTGGATAGATGGGTGGATAGATGGGTGGATAGATGGGTGGTTAGATGGGTGGATAGATGTGTGGTTAGATCGGTGGTTAGATGGGTTGATAGATGGGTGGATAGATGGGTGGATAGATGGTGGATAGATGGGTGGTTAGATGGGTGGATAGATGGGTGGATAGATGGGTGGTTAGATGGGTGGATAGATCGGTGGTTAGATGGGTGGATAGATGGGTGGATAGATGGGTGGATAGATGGGTGGTTAGATGGGTGGCTAGATGGGTGGTTAGATCGGTGGTTAGATGGGTGGATAGATGGGTGGATAGATGGGTGGTTAGATGGGTGGATAGATGGGTGGTTAGATCGGTGGTTAAATTGGTGGATAGATGGGTGGATAGATGGGTGGTTAGATGGGTGGTTAGATGGGTGGTTAGATGGGTGGATATGTCGGTGGTTAGATCGGTGGTTAGATGGGTGGATATATCGGTGGTTAGATCGGTGGTTAGATGGGTGGATATATCGGTGGTTAGATCGGTGGTTAGATGGGTGGATAGATGGGTGGATAGATGGGTGGTTAGATGGGTGGTTAGATGGGTGGTTAGATGGGTGGATAGATTGGTGGTTAGATCGGTGGTTAGATGGGTGGTTAGATGGGTGGTTAGATGGGTGGATAGATGGGTGGTTAGATCGGTGGTTAGATCGGTGGTTAGATCGGTGGTTAGATGGGTGGTTAGATCGGTGGTTTGATGGGTGGTTAGATGGGTGGTTAGATGGGTGGTTAGATGGGTGGATAGATGGGTGGATAGATGGGTGGTTAGATCGGTGGTTAAATGCGTGGATAGATGGGTGGATAGATGGGTGGATAGATGGGTGGTTAGATGGGTGGATAGATGGGTGGATAGATGTGTGGATAGATGGGTGGTTAGATGGGGGTTAGATGTGTGGATAGATGGGTGGATAGATGGGTGGATAGATGGGTGGTTAGATGGGTGGATAGACGGGTGGTTGATCGGTGGTTAGATGGGTGGATAGAGGGTGGATAGATGGTGTATAGATGGGTTGTTAGTGGTTGGATAGATGGGTGGGTAGATCGGTGGTTAGATGGGTGGATAGATGGGTGGATAGATGGGTGGTTAGATGGGTGGATAGATGGGTGGTTAGATCGGTGGTTAAATGGGGATAGGATGGGTGGAATAGTATGGGTGGTTAGATGGGTGGTTAGATGGGTGGTTAGAGGGCGTGGATATATCGGTGGTTAGATCGGTGGTTAGATGGGTGGATATATTCGGGTGGTTAGATCGGTGGTTAGATGGGTGGGATATATCGGTGGTTAGATCGGTGGTTAGATGGGTGGATAGATGGGTGGATAGATGGGTGGTTAAATGGGTGGATAGATGGGTGGATATATCGGTGGTTAGATGGGTGGTTAGATGGGTGGATATATCGGTGGTTAGATGGGTGGTTAGATGGGTGGATATATCGGTGGTTAGATGGGTGGTTAGATGGGTGGATATATCGGTGGTTAGATGGGTGGTTAGATGGGTGGATATATCGGTGGTTAGATGGGTGGTTAGATGGGTGGATATATCGGTGGTTAGATTGGGTGGTTAGAATGGGTGGATATATCGGTGGTTAGATCGGTGGATAGATCGGTGGTTAGATGGGGGATATATCGGTGGTTAGAGGGTGGATATATCGGTGGTTTAGTCGGTGTTAGATGGGTGGATAGATGGGTGATAGATGCGTGGTTAGATGGGTGGATATATCGTGGTAGATGGGTGGATAGATGGGTGATATATCGGTGGTTAGATCGGTGGTTAGATGGGTGGATAGATGGGTGGATAGATGGGTGGTTAAATGGGTGGATAGAGGGTGGATATATCGGTGGTTAGATCGGTGGTTAGATGGGTGGATAGATGGGTGGATAGATCGGTGGTTAGATGGGTGGTTAGATGGGTGGTTAGATGGGTGGTTAGATGGGTGGATATATCGGTGGTTAGATGGGTGGATATATCGGTGGTTAGATGGGTGGATATATCGGTGGTTAGATGTGTGGATAGATGCGTGGATAGATCGGTGGTTAGGTGGGTGGATATATCGGTGGATAGATTGGTGGTTATATCGGTGGATAGATGGGTGGTTATATCGGTGGATAGATGGGTGGATATATCGGTGGATAGATGGGTGGATATATCGGTGGTTAGATGGGTGGATAGATGGGTGGATATATCGGTGGATAGATGGGTGGATATATCGGTGGTTAGATAGAAGGATATATCGGTGGTTAGATGGGTGGATATATCGGTGGTTAGATCGGTGGTTAGATGGGTGGATAGATGGGTGGATAGATGGGTGGATAGATGGGTGGTTAGATGGGTGGTTAGATGGGTGGTTAGATCGGTGGATATATGGGTGGATAGATGGGTGGTTAGATGGGTGGATATATCGGTGGTTAGATGGGTGGTTAGATGGGTGGATAGATGGGTGGATATATGGGTGGATAGATGGGTGGTTAGATGGGTGGATATATGGGTGGATATATGGGTGGATAGATGGGTGGTTAGATGGGTGGTTAAATTGGTTGATAGATGGGTGGATAGATGGGTGGATATATGGGTGGATAGATGGGTGGATAGATGGGTGGATATATCGGTGGTTAGATTGGTGGATAGATGACTGGATAGATGGGTGGATATATGGGTGGTTAGATGGGTGGTTAGATGAGTGGATAGATGGGTGGATATATGGGTGGATAGATGGGTGGTTAGATGGGTGGATATATCGGGGGTTAGATGGGTGGTTAGATGGGTGGATAGATGGGTGGATATATGGGTGGATAGATGGGTGGTTAGATGGGTGGATATATCGGTGGTTAGATCGGTGGTTAGATGGGTGGATATATCGGTGGTTAGATCGGTGGTTAGATGGGTGGATAGATGGGTGGTTAGATGGGTGGTTAAATGGGTGGATAGATGGGTGGTTAAATGGGTGGATAGATGGGTGGATAGATGGGTGGTTAGATGGGTGGATATATCGGTGGATAGATGGGTGGATATATCGGTGGTTAGATGGGTGGATATATCGGTGGTTAGATGGGTGGATATATCGGTGGTTATATCGGTGGTTAGATGGGTGGATAGATGGGTGGATAGATGGGTGGATAGATGGGTGGATATATCGGTGGTTAGATGGGTGGATATATCGGTGGTTAGATGGGTGGATATATCGGTGGTTAGATCGGTGGTTAGATGGGTGGATAGATGGGTTGATAGATGGGTGGCTATATCGGTGGTTAGATGGGTGGATATATCGGTGGTTAGATCGGTGGTTAGATGGGTGGATAGATGGGTGGATAGATCGGTGGTTAGATGGGTGGATATATCGGTGGATAGATGGGTGGATAGATCGGTGGTTAGATGGGTGGATATATCGGTGGTTAGATGGGTGGATATATCGATGGTTAGATGGGTTGATAGATGGGTGGATAGATGGGTGGATAGATGGGTGGATAGATGGGTGGATAGATGGGTGGATAGATTGGTGGATATATCGGTGGTTAGATGGGTGGATATATCGGTGGTTAGATGGGTGGATAGATGGGTGGATAGATGGGTGGATAGATGGGTGGTTAGATGGGTGGATATATCGGTGGTTAGATGGGTGGATAGATGGGTGGTTAGATGGGTGGTTAGATGGGTGGTTAGATGGGTGGTTAGATGGGTGGATAGATGGGTGGATAGATCGGTGGTTAGATGGGTGGATATATCGGTGGTTAGATGGGTGGATAGATCGGTGGATAGATCGGTGGTTATATCGGTGGATAGATGGGTGGTTAGATCGGTGGATAGATGGGTGGATATATCGGTGGTTAGATGGATGGATATATCGGTGGTTAGATGGGTGGATATATCGGTGGTTAGATGGGTGGATAGATGGGTGGATATATCGGTGGTTAGATGGGTGAATATATCGGTGGTTAGATGGGTGGATATATCGGTGGTTAGATGGGTGGTTAGATGGGTGGATATATCGGTGGTTAGATGGGTGGATAGATGGGTGGATAGATGGGTGGATATATCGGTTGTTAGATGGGTGGATAGATGGGTGGATATATCGATGGTTAGATGGGTGGATAGATGGGTGGATATATCGGTGGTTAGATGGGTGGATATATCGGTGGTTAGATGGGTGGATAGATGGGTGGATAGATCGGTTGTTAGATGGGTGGATATATCGGTGGTTAGATCGGTGGTTAGATGGGTGTTTAGATGGGTGGATATATCGGTGGTTAGAACGGTGGATAGATGGGTGGATAGATCGGTGGTTAGATGGGTGGATATATCGGTGGTTAGATGGGTGGATATATCGGTGGTTAGATGGGTGGATATATCGGTGGTTAGATCGGTGGTTAGATGGGTGGATATATCGGTGTTTAGATGGGTGGATATATCGGTGGTTAGATGGGTGGATATATCGGTGGTTAGATGGGTGGTTAGATGGGTGGTTAGATGGGTGGATAGATGGGTGGATAGATGGGTGGATATATCGGTGGTTAGATGGGTGGATTGATGGGTGGATAGATCGGTGGTTAGATGGGTGGTTAGATGGGTGGTTAGATGGGTGGATAGATGGGTGGATATATCGGTGGTTAGATGGGTGGATAGATGGGTGGATATATCGGTGGTTAGATGGGTGGATATATCGGTGGTTAGATGGGTGGATATATCGGTGGTTAGATGGGTGGATATATCGGTGGTTAGATGGGTGGTTAGATGGGTGGTTAGATGGGTGGATATATCGGTGGTTAGATGGGTGGTTATACCGGTGGTTAGATGGGTGGTTAGATCGGTGGTTAGATGGGTGGTTATATCGGTGGTTAGATTGGTGATTATATCGGTGGTTATATGGGTGGTTATATCGGTGGTTAGATGGGTGGTTATATCGGTGGTTAGATGGGTGGTTAGATCGGTGGATAGATGGGTGGATATATCGGTGGTTAGATGGATGGATATATCGGTGGTTAGATGGGTGGATATATCGGTGGTTAGATGGGTGGATATATCGGTGGTTAGATGGGTGGTTAGATGGGTGGTTAGATGGGTGGATATATCGGTGGTTAGATGGGTGGATATATCGGTGGTTAGATCGGTGGTTAGATGGGTGGATATATCGGTGGTTAGATGGGTGGTTAGATGGGTGGATATATCGGTGGTTAGATGGGTGGATATATCGGTGGTTAGATCGGTGGTTAGATGGGTGGATATATCGGTGGTTAGAT
>JACEFZ010004236.1:162500-292500 GCA_014155875.1 Cepaea nemoralis | reverse complement strand
ATGAAGACATAGGCCGGTGCCCATCTTCTCACGAACTCAAACATGGTTCTTCTTCGTGTACTCGGTGTGGAGCAGGCATCGGTGACCACGACTATCCAGTCCTCTCTGTCATGTGACAGTTTGATGAAGTTGGTATTGCTTATATAACTGCCCAGCAATTTTAGCTTTCTCCAAACATCTTTTCCTGTATTACTCTGCTTCCTTTGCGTATCACTCCCCCACCCTAAAAGTATACTTTCTTTTTCGCACGTCTTCGGGGATTTTGGGGTCGTGTGTACAATGCGGAAGCACAGATAGATCATCATGGCATGGGGAAAATGGCGCTGCAATATCGATTGTTTGATATCACTTCCCAGACCATAACACCCACATTCTTGACCACTTCGTCTCTTCCTGTCACACTTGAAAAAAAGTCTGTGAAGACACACCGCTACACCAACTTAATGAATCAGCTTCTGCAACACCACAAGCAATAGCAAACACCTCTTGCCCCCCCCCCCCCCCCCTGTTGATTGATCTTCGCATTTACTGAACAGTCCAGCAACATCGTAGAGTCCTGTCGTCTGTTGAGGCAGTGACATTGAATCGCTGAGTGAGTAGAACGTTAATCTATGTGTGTACTAAAAGCCAGATCAGTGGCGAAGAGGTAACGAATATAATTACTAATCCTGCATACCGCGATCGAAACACAGTTGCGGGAGATTTAGAAGCAGAACGCCAGTTACACAGTTAAACACGTTAATGGATTTTTATTTTGGATTTGTGCTACAAATTCGCAGCAATATCTGTGAATTTTTGTAAATCCACAAACTACTTTGAACACAATTAATTTGCGCACTAATGTACATATTTGAATCACCATTTTACCGCTACTGTTTCACATGAGTGGGTATCAACCTAAGACGGGAGCAATGTGTATCTGCTCACTCGTGTTCAAATACATTGATTTGGACAAGAAAAGATAGGTTGAATCAGGAACAATTGAGTCTTTGTGAAATGATTGATCACGTCTAGAGATCGTGGGGGAGTCTATTGTTGATTTTATCTCCAGGCCTGGTCTTCAATGGAAAGTGTCGTGATGTGTTTTCTTATTGTCTGTGTCAATGTTTGCGTGCTGTTGAAAAGGTCTTTGTTTATTGTTTCAATTGTCTTCAAGCAGGTTGTCTTCTCTGGTACCCCGTGTTGCCGTTCTCTCCTTGCTCGTTGTTTGTGTTCTTATTCTTCTTCTTCTTCTTCTTCTTCTTCTTCTTCTTCTTCTTCTTCTTCTTCTTCTTCTTCTTCTTCTTCTTCTTCTTCTTCTTCTTCTTCCTCTCTCCTCTTCTCCTCCTCCTCTCAATCTTCTTCTTCTTAACACTCTCCCCTCCTTCATAATCATCTGATTTTGCAGCTGGTTTTACAACATAGTACAAACAATCGCCAACTTACGCACAAAATCCAATCTGAACAAATTTATCGCAACTAAAACAAACACACATACTCCACACGCCATACACCGCTGTTAGCTATAGCTTCCAAAATCATAACACCCACATCCTTGACCACTTTGTCTCTTCCTGTCACACTTGACAAGAAAGTCTTTGAAGATATACAGCAACGCCAACTTAATGAATTACCTTCTGCAACACCACAATCAGTAACAAACACCTCTTGGCTCCTCCCTGTTGATTGATCTTCGCGTTTCCTTCACAATCCAGTAACTTCAAAGAGTCCTGTCGCCTGTTGTGGTAGTGACTTTCAATCACAGAGTGGGTGGAACTTTAATCTATATGTGAACTAAAGGGTTGAATAAATTACAAGACACTCGGTAATGAGAGACCAGTTGTATTTGTTCGTTATTACCAGGTGACCAAACTATCACTTATACTTAATCAAAATTTTCACATGTTTGGCGTTAGCGAAAGTCGATTAAATGATAACATCTCAGATGATGTCATCGCTATCAGAGGTTTTAAAACCATTAGAAGAGATCCCTATCAGAAACAAGAGACGGGTATTGCAGTTTATATTTCCAACTCGCTTAACGCCCACCTCAGGCTAGATTTTGAAACCTGTAGATTGAGTGTGTATGGCTTGAGGTTAAACTTCAAAATCGCATACCGCTAGTAGTTGGCTATCTTTATCGAAACCCCAGTGCTGGAAATATCTGATATGAAAATTTCACCACTATGATGGATGTAGTCTTTAGTAATGTGAGAGAAATAATACTGCTAGGTGACTTCAACGTAGACACTAAAAAATCAAACAAAACATGGGAAAACATAATAGAGTCATATAACTTCCAACAGTTAGTCAAACAAACCACTAGAATAACTTAATCATCTGCAACACTTATAGATCATATTTATACTACGTGCTGACAACATCACAGAATGTACTGTACCTATTAATGCAATGAGCGATCACTACCCAGTATGTTGCACGTGGTCGAAAAGAGGTACCAAAACTCCAAAACACAAACATATAAGTATAAAATATAGAAATTACAAAAACTTCAATTGAGACGTCTTCTTACAAGACTTGCTCAACTCATCTCTGGACTATGTTTACCAGCTTCCTGACCCAGACGATGCTCTGGACCACTGGCTGAAGACCTTTATAAGTATATTTGATAAGCATGTTCCATTTAAGGAAGTTCGTGTTAAACATCACACTAAGCCCCCCGTGGATCACACAGGGGGTAGTTGAACTTATGAGAGACCGGGACAGGTCACATAAAAATAGAGATCTATTTATGTACCGTAGTTTAAGAAACAAAGTTCAATATGTTATTCGAAAGGAAAAGAAAAACTATTTTAAGAACTTAATAATAGATAAAACCAACACTAAAGATATATGGAAAGGAATTAATACCTTGACAAACAAACACAAATCATCACAATCATTACCATCAAATCAGGTTACGTGTGATCAGTTCAGTAGATTCTTTCAGTCTGACATAAACCAATTGAAGGCTGCAATACCAGATGAGCCTCATGACATATCTTTATTATCATCATTCTGTGAGAACAAATGATATGGAGACATTCCCTCCAACATACCGCTAATGACTACCACTGAAGTATTTACTCATCTCATTAATCTAAAACACAATAACTCATCAGGACTAGATGGAATCAGTAATCGGATCCTTCGCCATGCTGCACCGGCGATCTGAGAGTCACTAACTTTTATATATAATCAATGTCTCACCAAAGGTCACTTCCCATCAGCCTTTAAAATTGCTAAAGTGTATCCTCATTTAAAAGCTGGTTCTCTAGACCAGGGGTGGGCAAACTACGGCCCGCGGGCCGTATGCGGCCCGCCAACTGATTTTATGCGGCCCGCGAGGGCATTTAGAAATAAAAAATTTGACTTAGTTTTTAAGTTATTTTGTTGAATTTTACAGAATTTCATGCACCGTTATGATTGTTTTAACATTTTTGATACCATTTCTTTCTAATTATCTATTTTTGTAAACAGCCCTTGACCTTCGTAATGTGATGCTTCTTCTTCTTCTTTCAGTCGTCTTAAATATGTCTATAACTGCAATGGTGCCTCTTGTATGAATTTAACTGTCCTTTTTAGTTCACTCAGCAGTCCATAGAGTTTATCTTTCACTGTCGTCTCTCTAAGTCAGAAGGTTTGCCTATACATGTTGTAATTTGGGCAGTCTTGAAGTATGTGCTCTGCTGTCTGCGACGCCAATCCACATGTGCACATGGCTGATTCACCAATCTTAAATTTTGTATACATGTGGTTGCGTAATCTATTGTGTCCTGTTCTGAGGCGCAGAATAATGACTTGTTCTGGTCTGTCCATAACGTGGTAGTCGTCTTGAGCAGGTTTCGGTGGCCTTCTGACTGATTTGATCATTCTTTTCTTTTGGTGGTATGTAACGGGCACATCAGGCTGTTCTTCTTTTGCTCCTTCCTTAGCCAATCGATCAGTTCTGTCGTTTCCGGGTACTCCACAGTGCGATGGTATCCACTGTATGGTGACCTTGTGCTGACTGCTAAGTTCAGAAAGTAGTGTCCTTAGTACTGGCATTTTCCCAGACATCATTTCGTTTTCGTTGAGGTGAGTTTCTTGCAAGCAACATGCGCTTACCTTTTCTTGGTCCAAGATGTTTTCTAGTTCTTTTTTTTTTTTTTTTTTGCTGACTCCCTCCGCATTCCAGTGCATTAGTTTTAGTCTTTGTTTGGTATGGCCAGACACTATTCTCCTGGCTCCACAGGACATCTGAGAAGGACCTCCAGTAGCTGTCACACAGAATTGTAAAACAGAACAAGCCATTTTCTGATGGCGAGTTCATCAAGGAATGTTTGCTAGATGCAGCAAACATTATTTGTCCAGAACAAAAAAAAAACAGATTTGACAACATTACTTTATCAAGGAGAACTGTGGTCAGACGTGTTGACAAGATAAGTGACAATTTGATGCATAAACTTCAAGATGCAAGTAAACAATTTTTGTGGTACTCTCTTGCATTGGATGAGAGTACCGATGTACATGATACTGCCCAATTATTGATATTTATACGTGGAATAAACACTTCTTTCAAACTCACTGAAGAGTTACTGAGTGTTGAGTCACTCAAAGACACAACCACAGGCCATGATATATTCAATGCTGTACTAACTGTATTGAAAGAACTGGGTTGGTTTGGAACAAGATGGCAAGTGTTACAACTGATGGAGCTCGTGCCTTGACTGGAAAAAAATATAGGTCTGGTAAAGTTGATAAGTGATAAGATTAAAGCAGAATGTCCAGACCACCCATTATTACCACTTCACTGTGTGATTCATCAAAATAGTCTGTGTAAAACTGTTTTGAATATCAAGCATGTTATTGACCCAGTTGTCAGTGTCATCAACCTCATCAGTTCAAGAGGACTTAATCACAGACTGTTCAATGCATTACTTGACGATTTGGAAACTGAATATTCCGATGTCCTGAACCACACTAATGTTCGATGGCTGAGTCTCGGCAAGCTGTTGAGGCGAGTGTGGGAACTTAGAGAAGAAATAGTGATGTTCCTAGAGATGAAGGGCATTGCATGTGACTTTAATACTAACATTGTGAATAAAGAGTGGAAGTTAGACTTTATGTTTGTCATTGAAATTATGGAAAAGTTAAATGAACTGAATGTCAAACTTCAGGGCAATGGTGTGTTTGCACATGAATTGTATGTACATGTAAAATCATTTCAGGCAAAACTCTCACTGTTCTCCAGACAAGCAAATGAAAAAAGATGTTGTCACTTCCCTTTGCTGAAACAAGAAACCATTTCTGGTGAAATGACTGAAAAGTGCAAAGCTCAATTAGATGCATTGATTGAAGAATTTTGATGGAGATTCCAAAATTTCAAGAACTTAGAGCCACAGTTCAATATTCTCAGATCCACTTTTAGTGCAGAAACTGATACAGCCACAGAGGACATACAGTTGGAGCTGCTTGACTTACAAGCAGACCATGACCTGAAAGAGAAATTCAAGTCAGATGGTTTGCTGGATTTCTATGGATCTTTATCACAAGAATCATTTCCCAACTTGAAAAACTTTGCAGCTAAACTTTTATCATTGTTTGCTTCAACATACATTTGCGAACAAGCATTCTCTTGCTTGAAGATTAACAAATCTAAGAATAGGTCTTTATTGTCGGACTGCAACTTGCATGCGGTCATGCGAATTTCAACAAGTAAACTTGCTCCAGATTTCAAGAATATTGTCAAAAAGTGCAAGGAGTTACATACATCTCATTAGAAATCAACAATTATTGTGACAATGTAGTCGGTTTGTGTCTAAATTAAAGCCATTGATAGATAATAAAGAATATTTGTTATAATAACAAGTTGTAAAATCTTGTTAACAAATTAGTAAAAGTATTTGTCCATATTGTCAAATATAATGTATAAGTGTATAAGTAAAATAAAATTGCAATAATTAGTTATTTATACTGCTTTATAACCTATAAATAATTAATAATTACTTATTGCGATAGGTTGCTGTAAACAAACTGGACATTATATATATATATATATATGCGGCCCGCCAATAGCTGTAAATTTATCAATGCGACCCTACGCACAAAAAGTTTGCCCACCCCTGCTCTAGACGATCGTCTCATGAATAATTATAGGCCAATTTCCATATTATCCTCACTATCCAAACCGCTAGAAAAGCACATCCACAACGCAACACTAGAGCACTTAGTTCGCCACAAACTAATAGTTGACAGTCAGTCTGGATTTCGGCCAAAATATTCTTGTCATACGGCCCTAACAAACATGGTAGAAAACTGGCATCAAAATATTAACAACAATACTCTATGTGGAGCGGTGTTTATAATTTTTAGAAAAGCATTCGATATGATAGATCATACTATTCTAATTAAAAAACTAGAAACAATGAAAGTAAGCTTTAATATAGCGACATTAATAAAATCATTTTTATTAGACAGAAAGCAAGTAGTATCACACAATAAAGCTTTATCTCAAGCCATTACCATTAATATTGGAGTACCTCAGGGGTCTATTCTTGGCCCTCTGTTATTTGCCATTTATATAAATGATCTTCCCTTAAATCTGTCGTCGTCCTGCGATCTATTTGCTGATGACTGCACAGTATATACAGACGCTATTGATCGTAATCTGCTAGAATTATCCTTGCAACAGGAAATAAATAGTGTAGTTAACTGGAGTCATGCAAACCGCATGCAAATTAACATTTCTAAAACAAAGTCTATGTTAATAGGAACCAGGCAAAGACTTCACACGCTAAACTCGCAGAGAACTCTACAGCTGCACATTGGTAGCATGCCTATAGAAAGTGTAACCGAGCACAAGGCACTGGGTCTTATCATAGATCAAAATCTAACCTTTAACTCACATGTTCATGCTCTCGTTAAACAAATAGCCAAAAAAGTATACCAACTTGCCAAAATTAAAAATTTCCTGGACGAAAACACAAGAAAGATATTCTATACTTCCCATATACAAACACATATTGATTACTGCTCCACAATCTGGGATGGATGCTCCAAATCAATAACAAAACGCCTATATTCACTCCAGAAAAGGGCAGTGCGTTTAATTAATGGTGAAAAGCTTACCGACAATTCTAACCTACATAAACGTCTTCGGTTACTGCCACTCCACAAACGCCTACTTTTTAATACGGCCAAACTAATTCACAAAATCCTATTTCAAAATGCTCCAAGCTACCTTTGGCCATTGTTTAAATATAACGCAAGACATAGCGAACGACTAAATATACTTCATGTCCCTAAACCTAGGATAGACTTATATAAAACAAGCTTAGCATGCTCTGCCGCTCAATTGTGGAACAATCTTCCACAAGAAATCAAAGACACCATCAATCATTATACATACATTCGCAACCTGTTTGAACACTACCTCACATAAACAAAAACACAAAAAGACAATAATAATGGTAACTTATCTCAATCGACAAATAGCCAAAAATCATTCCCTTATGTATGGCACGTTACTTCCTCCTTGGGTATTTATAATGTCCATGTTAAACACTGCCTCAGTGAGTCATTTGTTATTGATTATTTTTCATGCGTTTTAATGCTATTGTTCTTTTGTTATCAAAATTTTCTTCATAAGTGATGTTGAATGAAAGAATATATGAGAGGAAATAGAGAAGAAGGGCAGAATGTCAGACGGGCCTGTGCGCCCAATTCTTAACCCTTTGAAAATAAAGACTTTCGTTCGTTCGTTCGTAATAAGAGATCAATTATATTTGTTCGTTTCGATCACGTGAGCTGCAGAGGTCGTATGGTATCACACTGTCTAGACCTTGGAGCAGCTCTTGGTGGTAACATCTAGCCATAGTCTGTGGATGTCGAGTCTGGACAACTTTCTAAGGGTCCCCATATCTCTCAACAGTGAGGACAAACTGAAGTATCTGGGAATCACATTTGACAGGAGCCTGTCCTTCAAGGACCATGTGGAGACGGTTGTGACAAGATCTCAAAAGGGACTCATGCACTTAAAACTATGGCTGCAATGGGCACAGAGCAGAGAATGCTTTTCACACTATACCAGCACTTGATCCTCTCAGTGTGTCCCTCAGTTTGACTATGGACAAGGACTGCTCACTGTCTCAAAGAGTCAGCTGTTGGAGTTAGAGCGCATACAGAACGAAGCTATGCAGGTCATTCTGGGATGCACCAGAGACACCCCAGTAGTGTGTATGCGTTACAACCTTGGTTTGCCGACTGTTGCAAGTAGGCTCAAGGTGATGCAGGCGAAGGCATACCTCAGAGTAGCTGCAGACACAGATCACCCTTTGCATGAGGCGCTGGACTAAGTTAAGGGTCAGCGATTGATAAGAGGGAAATCATGGATGGCTCAGGCGGAGGATACGATCAGACATGTGTGCATCTTGGAGAACATTAGGCGAGGAGAGGAGTGGGTCAGAGTGCCAGTGGAGCAGTCAGACTTGTGCAGAGTTATAATCACATTGAGCCGGGAGTGCAGGGAGTGGCCAGCAGGGCCACGGAAGTGGAAATCCAGCAACTAATTCAGGATAATGCTCGCTCGGGTGATGTGATTATCTACACAGATGGTTCGGTGTCGAGAGGTAGGAGAAGTACCCGGGGGTTCATAGCAAAAGCTAATGGCCGACGTTTGGTGCAGGAGAGCCTGGCATATGATACCACAACATCTAGCTTAAGAATGGAGGTGGAGGCGGTCATTGCAGCTTTCCGCTGGATCGAGAATACGATACACACACACATCGTGATTGTAACTGACTCAGAAAGCATGCTGAGGAAGGTGAGGACAGGCATGCTTCGTGCAGAGTAGCTTGCTTCGCTTCGGAGGTCACGGGTGGCAAGCATCGCCTGGATCTTTTCTCCGAGGCATGCCGGTGTGCTGGGGAATGAACAGGCGGACAGATTGGCTGGCTCTGCAAAACTTGGTGGAGTATTGATGCATGACTAGGCAGACGTGGTTGCGGTCTTGTTGGAGCACGTGTACACCTCGGAGGAGCAAATGGATCATCATGGTATGGCAAGAATGAGGCAGCGAGGAATGACGAGGGGATCTGGCCGACGCTCGACGCTCAGAGGAAAGGCGAGACGGACTTATAATCAGATTGCTACTGGTACTATTGGTGTTGGAACTCTTCGCTAGTTGCTGAGGATAGGGACAGAGCGCCTATGGGAATGCCCCGAATGCTATGATGTCGGTTCCTAGACCAATCAATCAATCAATCAACCATCTTTCCGCAAATGTGAAGTCCCATACCTGCGTTGCACACCCCGTTGATTTATGCGCATGGAATGGGAAAGGATGGCTCTAAAGCAGTGGTTCTCAACCGGTGGGGAGTTCCTCCCCCCAATGGAGAATTTTAGGGCTTCCTATGGAAAGGGGGGGAGGGGGTGGTTAAGATTATTTCAATATCACGTTAATACAAGAACCGATTACTTGATATAGCTTTTCCCTCCATACTTTACGGTTCTGTACTTCTCGCCCTTCTGAAATTCGTTGGATAATGTAAGTAGACCCGCAAATCACGTTTTATGTAGACTTGTTCTAGTATGTGTTATTAAATTTAACTTCCATTTTTACGTATACTGTGTGAGGGTGGGGGGGGGGGGGGTTAATAGGGAGGAAATACGAACGGAGGAGGGAGGGGGGGTGACATTCTGAACATATATTGAAGGGGTGCATGTGCCATGAAAAGGTTGAGAACCACTGCTCTACAACAGTTTCCGTGAAGATGAAACTTCGGTAACATGTAGGGAGGGGGTGTCTTCACACAAACTTCGGTAACATGTAGGGAGGGGTGTCTTCACACCAACATCGCTAACATGTAGGGAGGGGTGTCTTCACACAAACTTCGGTAACATGTAGGGAGAGGTTCTTCACACCAACATCGCTAACATGTAGGGAGGAGTGTCTTCACACAAACTTCGGTAACATGTAGGAAGGGGTGTCTTCACACAAGCTTCGGTAACATGTAGGAAGGGGTGTCCTCACACCAACATCGGTAACATGTAAAGAGGGGTGTCTTCACACAAACTTCGGTAACATGTAGGGAGGGGTGTCTTCACACAAACTTCGATAACATGTTGTCACGTGTGTAAAGAATTAATGTCGTATTAGTTACTTGTTCTTCTTTACCACTTTAGTGTCGTCCCTGGAGTGAAGGGAATCAACACCCACATTATTTTTTTAATCCAATATCTCTATCCTGGAGATATCCAGCAGACTCCGTCCACACACTCCTTCAATCTGAAGACACCTTCCACTCACTCTTACTCACCCCTGGATTATGCCCCCTCTCATTCTTCCCCAACATAACATACTTGACAACTCTAGCTTCAACAAATAAAAAAACAAGAAATTTATTAAAGCAAAGAGTATATGTAGGAGAAGTGTGTGTGTGTGTGTATAAGGTGTAGAATGTGTGTCGAATATTCTAATGGTAGACCAGTGATTTAGAAGCAAAGTCTGTAACATCATAGTGCTTAGCACACAACAGCACCATTTATTCCGGACAGTGAACCTCACCCAGAAGATGACAACTTTCTCCAATCACTCGAACAAACAGGATGCTGGTAATCCGATAGACACTGTTGATCTTGGTCTTCACTCTACCACACGGTGAAGTTACTCTGTTTCATAATGCTTGTTGAACTGATAATCTTCCAATTAACTGAAATGTCACTTGGGGAAAATCTAATGTTCATAAGTCTCTGATTATAACATTTTCCCCTCTTTTAGAACACAACCTATTAATGTTTGTTAGGTAGATGTGTGTGTGTATATATATATATGTCCTTAGTATGCGAGTTATTAATCTTCGGTGATGAAGCTTATCACTCATTAAACACAACACTTATGTTCCTTAAATCCTGCTCAGCAGAAGCCAGGTTTCTGCGGAACAACTAGGTTCTGAGCCCCGTGTAAAAACCTCTCAGCAACCTCTGTCTTCTTTCCATGAGCCATCATTGTATAAAACTTTGAACTGCTTCTTCGTAATAAATCATCTCACACTCACGTGGAACACTCAAGGGGAACTGTAAATGGAACCTGTAGAGTAGATAACATCATGGTGAGGGCAACTCAATCCTGACCGTAATTAGGTGATTGTAGGCCAATAGCAGCACTCAGATCTATAACAGAGATCCGATCTCTGTCATACGGCCAAATCGCGCATCACAATGGTCTTATACATGGCAACACCAGGAAAGAATAAAGGAACGGGTAGAAACCCAGCAGATGCCCTACTGGAAGATCCTACCATTTCACATACCTCTTCTCCCTCTCAACCATCCTTAATCTCTCTAATTATTATTCCACTACATTGTCCTCAACTCCCCGAGTAAAATGATATATCACACAAGCTAGTTGAAGCCACACAATAGGATACCAGTGCCGACGCTCCTATGATACTTTCTAGCACCGCACTAATAGAACATTCTATCACTAATCAAAATACATTATATCACTGCACCTATAATACATTATTTCTATTCCTAATCATACTCTTAAGTTAGATATTATTAATAGCCTACCATATGCCTATTTTGGTTGCCACTCGAGAAACTATGCAATCAGATTGGATCTATGTCCGCGGATAACTATCCCCACTTAGACATTATAGTTTCACTCATGTAACGCAACTCGGAATAATGCCCCGATCCTAACACTTCAGAATGTTTTTCTCGACTCCCTCCACCTGTTTACCGCACTGGGTTTTATATGGGTGCTTGAGTGACGTCACCAAAAAGTCCAGACGCCAATCAGTCCAGAATCTGGCTTTGTCCTCCTGTTTCTAGACTAACCAGAGTCAATTCGCTGTCAAGTTCACATTTCATCTGGGAAACTTCTTTGTCTCATACAACAAAGATCCTGGCTGTCTGTGAGCCAGAGACCTTTCCCCCCATATGACAGAATCCTTCCGCCTCTGGCAGACATTCTGTCCATCACTTGCAACGGCCGATTCCCGCCCTGCAGACAGATGACGCCAGTGCACATCTCTCGAACAACAACCTGTCAACAAACTGTCGACCAGTGTGTAGACATCGCGACGTGACTCACTTTGATCTCATACAAAAATGCCGACCAGGTGCAGACAGTTTTAACGACGTATTTTCTCAGTCGGTTCAACATCACAGGGTCTATTGTGTTTGCAGACCAATGTCGGGCTTGGTTGTCATCGATCGAACTAACAAGTTTATTTAACTCGCGACATAGGCCCCCTCCTAAGAGAGTAGTCCGCAACAACTCTTTCTTCTTGGAGGTTCGATCCAGATGATCTATTCCTCTTCCTCAGGAGCTGGATGTCTAGACAGGAAATCAGCTCCAACATTTTCCCTCCCAGGTATATACTCCACTGTAAAGTGGTATGGCTGAAGTAGCAACGACCACCGCATCAAACGGGCGTTGAGCTTCTGAGAAGTGGCCAGGAACATCAAGGGTTGATGATCCGACTGAACTCGAAACTGAACTCCATACAAATAAGGCTGGAATTTTTGTACGGCCCATACGAGAGCCAAACACTCTCTCTCAACGGTCGAATAATTCCTCTCAGCCGGGAGAAGTTTCTTGCTTGCGTATGCCACTGGTTTCAAAACTGAAGCATCGTCTTTTCCTTCCTGTAACAAAGCTGCCCCAATCCCAATCCCACTTGCATCCGTTCTCAACACAAATGGTTTGGAAAGGTCCGGGAGCTGTAACACAGGTTTGCTGACCAAGGCCTCCTTCAACTGACTGTAGGCACTCTCACATTCTGGTGTCCAAACTATTTGGTCTGGGAATCCCTTTTTCAAGGTTTCTGTTAAAGGAGCTCCCAGTTCAGTGAAATGTGGGATAAATTTGTGGTAGAACCCACACAACGAGAGAAAAGATCGCACATCCTTCTTCGTTTTTGGCCTTGGAGCACTTCTGATTTTCTCTAGGTTCTTTTCCTCTGGGACAATGTGTCCTGGAGTGATGGTGTGACCTAGAAATTCCAGAGTCTGGTAACCGATCATGCACTTGGTTGGGCGAGCTGTAAGCCCTGCTTCCTTGAGCCTATTGAAAACTCGTTCCAAGGATTGTAAATGGTCATCCAAACTGTCACTGGAAATCAGAATATCATCCATGAATGAGATGATGGACGGATCCTTTAAAGGATCAAGTAAAGTCCTCATCATGCGAGTAAACACACTAGGTGCATTGCTGAGTCCAAAGGGCATGACTTGAATTCATAATGTCCACTGGGGGTACTGAAGGCCAGTAGGGGTCGAACCTCTGGTTTGACCGGAATCTGATAATACCCGCGACTCAGATCCACCTTTGAGAAATACCTTGCCTTATGGAGCCTCGCGAATAACTGAGTTGGATTCGGCAAAGGTTCCACCTGAAATTGTGTATGACTGTTCAGAAGTCGGTAGTCTATACACAACCGGTGTTCTCCGCTTGGTTTTCGTAACAAAACTACCCCCGCATTGTATGGGGATGTGGATGGTGCAATCACGTCATCCTCCAACAGTTTCTGTATTTCCCCCTCCAGGGCCTTTTCTTTAGAGAATGGCACTGGGTAAACCTTTTGGCGAACAGGCTCTTGAGTGGTCAAAGTCATCTCGAACTCCACCAACCTCGTTCGTCCTGGTTTATCAGTCAGTATCTCCTTATGAGACTCGAGAACCTGGGTTATCTTTTCCCTCTCCTTGGAAGTCAGATCAGGGTTCACCTGTACATCCTTGTAGGTTTCCTGGTGTACCAGGGGATATTCCCTTCCCTCGTTGGTTCCCACTTCTGTCTCCACTGCAACTGCCATTGCCAGGAGGTGAGCTGCTTTTTCTCCGGGTCTCTCTTCGTATTTCCGCAAGAGATTGATATGGAAAATCTTCGACTTTCCCCGGATCCGGATCTGATAGTTGGTTCTGGATATCACCCTTTCCACGGGAAATGGTCCTTGCCAACCTATCTCAAGTTTGTTGATTTCCCGTTGGGAGTAGCAACAATACTTTGTCTCCCACCTCTAGAGATCTGTCTTTAGACCTACGGTTGTAGTAAGCCGCATGTCTTTTTCTGGCCTTTTTCAAGTTTTGATTTGCCAGAGTCCATCCCTTGTGAAGTTTTTCTTTCAGTTCCTCCACATATTTGTAAGAAGAGATCACTTCTTCTGACGTCCCCTCTTCAGTCCAACTCCTCAACATGGCTTCCAACGGTCCTTTGATTGGACGACCAAACAGCAACGTAGCAGGGTGGTAGTCCTGTTGAGCCATGAGGAACTTCCCGATAGGCAAAGAGGGCTGCTGGGATATATTCATCCCACCTATCAGGTTTTTCCTGCGCTAGTTTCCTGAGCATTGTCATCAACGTGCCGTTGAAACGCTCTACTTGTCCATTGGCTTGAGGGTGGTAAGGGCTGGTATGGATATGGTTAGAGTGGAACACCCTAAATACCTCCTCCATAAGTTTTTCACAAAACTGGGACCCATTGTCCGTCAGTATTTGATCAGGAAAGCCTAATCTAGTAAAGGTCTCCATCAGTGCGTCCGCCACTCGTTTCGAGTCAATCGTGGTCAACGGTATGGCTTCACCCCACATTGTACAGCAATCCACCATGGTGAGTATGTACATGTTCCTCTTCCTAGTCCTAGGAAGTGGACCCACAATATCGATGGCTACCCTCTCGAAAGGAGAGTTCATGATGGGCATTTCACCCAAGACCACCGGTGCTGTCCAGTGTTTCGGTGCCACCCCACATTGGCTAACAAGTCGAACTAACAAGTTTATTTAACTCGCGACATAGGCCCCCTCCTAAGAGAGTAGTCCGCAACACTCTTTCTTCTTGGAGGTTCGATCCAGATGATCTATTCCTCTTCCTCAGGGGCTGGATGTCTCGACAGGAAATCAGCTCCAACATTTTCCCTCCCTGGTATATACTCCACTGTAAAGTGGTATGGCTGAAGTAGCAACGACCACCGCATCAAACGGGCGTTGAGCTTCTGAGAAGTGGCCAGGAACATCAAGGGTTGATAATCCGACTGAACTCGAAACTGAACTCCATACAAATAAGGCTGGAATTTTTGTACGGCCCATACGAGAGCCAAACACTCTCTCTCAACGGTCGAATAATTCCTCTCAGCCGGGAGAAGTTTCTTGCTTGCGTATGCCACTGGTTTCAAAACTGAAGCATCGTCTTTTCCTTCCTGTAACAACGCTGCCCAATCCCAATCCCACTTGCATCCGTTCTCAACACAAATGGTTTGGAAAGGTCCGGGAGCTGTAACACACATTGTACAGCAATCCACCATGGTGAGTATGTACATGTTCCTCTTCCTAGTCCTAGGAAGTGGACCCACAATATCGATGGCTACCCTCTCGTAAGGAGAGTTCATGATGGGCATTTCACCCAAGACCACCGGTGCTGTCCAGTGTTTCGGTGCCACCCTCTGGCACTCAGGGCATGACTTCACATACCGACGCACATCACCTGTCATTCCCGGCCAATAGTAATGGCAGGAAATTCGCTGCATTGTGGCTGCAATACCCATATGCCCACTGAATGAGATGGTATGCCCCATATGAAGAAACTGGGAACGATGGGCCTTTGGGACCACCAACTGACCATGTAGGTTGTCTCCCCTTCCGGCTCTCCTGTAGAGTATCCTATTCTTCATATAGTACTGCCCCCGTTTGGGTGGATCAGCACTTTTCTGCAGCTTTTTGTAGCAAGGACGTAGAGTAGCATCCTCACTCTGGGCAGTTCGCAACTCCCCTGGCAGTGGGTTAGTAACATTTCCTTCTGCTTCATCCGTTCTCGTCTGAGAGCGAGTCTGTATTGCTCCCATATGGATTGGCTCCTTGGGCATTCCCAGAAAGACATACCGGCAACCGAGGATTACGGGGAAAATGGGATCGGTCAACACAGCGGCTTTGATGATGCCGGTGACATATCTTGACCGAATCTCCACTCTGGCAATGGGCAATTTCATGGCTACAGCATTCTTCTGTGCAGGCTGTATCTCCATGGTTTCACCTGTGAATTGTTCTGGATGTACCAGATCCGCAGAAATCACGGCCTCCCCGTCCAGTCCTGTGTCGTATAAACACTCCACTTGACGACCGTTAACTTCTACCAATTCCACTACAGGTGGTTTTTCCTGGTCTGGAGTCTCTCCTTCGGCCTCGACCTGTTCGGTGGGCTCCACCTTAGGTTTTCCGGGGCACACGACGAATTGAGTGTCTCCTGACTTTCCCCTGCAGTCAATAGCATTGTGTGTATTCGACCTGCAGTGTTTGCACCATTTCCCTGTCCTAGATTTTCTAGTGCCGGACTTTATTGAGCTCTCCTGGTGGCGAGCTTCCTTGTCGACCTTGGCATTGTCAGTGTCCACCTGCTTTGAAGTCACTTGACATGCCGCGAAGTGAGGGTTCTTAGCCTTCGATTTGCATTCCTTCGTATTGTGAGAAGGTGACTTACATATCGAACACCACTTCTCCGACCATGGTCGTTTTGGTGTAGAGCTCGAAGTTTTCTTGCTTTCCCCCTTCGTCTTCTCCGAACTCTCCTCTGAAGTTTTGACATATGGTTCCACCTTCTTAGTTCCTGTACTTTTTGCTTTCTTCAGGTTATGTTTTTCCTGACTTTTGGTGTTTGTAGAAAGGTTTTCTGCTGCCTCCCCATGGACCTCGACGAACCGTTCTGCCAATTTCGTCACCATGTCGATTCGTTCCGCCCCTTGTTCTCCCAAGAATGTCCTGAGAGGTTTCGACATTTGCTTCCGCATCTGGTCGACTACCGTGAGCTCTTCCAGACTCTCATAGTCATGCGCGAACCCAGCCAAATCCATCCACTTATGGAGATATGCTTTCAGACGCAGACTATAGGCGGCGAACAACTCCCCCGGTTCTCGTTTGCTCCTCGAATTTTTTTCCGGTAGGTATGTGACGTAACTTCGAATCGTTTCAGCAGCGCCGTCTTCAACTCGTCATAATTGTTCTCGTGTCCTGGCGGCAGGCGAGAATAAACCTCGTAACCGGTCCCGCGTAATCCCTGGGATAGCTTGAGATTCCATTTGTCACGCTCCAGACCCATAGCAACTGACATAGCCTCGAAGCGTTGAAGGTACTGGTCAATCTTCTCCTTGTCCTCCTCGTAGATCGCTAGAGGGAACTTCATAGCATGGTAGCTATGTCCACCTACTGGTGTTGAGCCAGGGAGAGAGGAACCTCCCACTGCTCCCTCAGTTTCCCCACTAGATTGCCTCTTAAGCTCGAGTTCCCGCATCCGGTACTCATGCTCCCTTTTCTGAGCTTCTTGTTCAGCTTCTAATTTCTTAGCTGCTTGCTCAGCTTCAAATTTCTTAGCTGCTTGCTCAGCTTCAAATTTCTTAGCTGCTTGCTCAGCTTCAAATTTCTTAGCTGCTTGCTCAGCTTCAAATTTCTTCGCAGCTTGCTCTGCTTCCAATTTCCTAGCTTCTTGTTCCAACTCCATCCTTCTCAATTCCAACTCCGCCTTTCGATCTTCCCTTTCTGCTTGACGATACTCTCTCTCCACCTCCTGTATGTAATCTGTTAGTGCAGAACCCGACAATCCCATTTCTTCCCCCTTTGCCCTAAGTTCTGCCGTGGTCAGTTTAGGAGTGGCCATTTTACAGAGAGGTAACTCAGCAGATAGAGTATAGATTATCTCTAAACAAATATATAGCTAATGACAAAATACTATTAATCTATATATTTATAACACACCACACAACACAAC
The DNA here is from genome assembly GCA_014155875.1 of Cepaea nemoralis. Classification (NCBI taxonomy): domain Eukaryota; kingdom Metazoa; phylum Mollusca; class Gastropoda; order Stylommatophora; family Helicidae; genus Cepaea; species Cepaea nemoralis. The sequence goes on along the minus strand of JACEFZ010004236.1, from coordinate 274,783 downwards.
ACAATCACTCAGTGACAAGAGTAGAATCAGGACCACAGACCTATGCAGACGTGTGAGGTGTGAACAGGTAAGATAAGTCCTAACACCTATCCACATTCACTCTAGCTGGATTCTCACTAATAGGATATCTCCATCCTCTAACTAAAGATCCCGTGTTAAAGGACCCCGTTGTCTAAAGATCCCGTTGTACAAAAGATCCCGTTTACGAGCCCCAATAAATGTCGCGTGTGTAAAGAATTAATGTCGTATTAGTTACTTGTTCTTCTTTACCACTTTAGTGTCGTCCCTGGAGTGAAGGGAATCAACACCCACATTATTTTTTTATCCAATATCTCTATCCTGGAGATATCCAGCAGACTCCGTCCACACACTCCTTCAATCTGAAGACACCTTCCACTCACTCTTACTCACCCCTGGATTATGCCCCCTCTCATTCTTCCCCAACATAACATACTTGACAACTCTAGCTTCAACAAATAAAAAAAACAAGAAATTTATTAAAGCAAAGAGTATATGTAGGAGAAGTGTGTGTGTGTATAAGGTGTAGAATGTGTGTCGAATATTCTAATGGTAGACCAGTGATTTAGAAGCAAAGTCTGTAACATCATAGTGCTTAGCACACAACAGCACCATTTATTCCGGACAGTGAACCTCACCCAGAAGATGACAACTTTCTCCAATCACTCGAACAAACAGGATGCTGGTAATCCGATAGACACTGTTGATCTTGGTCTTCACTCTACCACACGGTGAAGTTACTCTGTTTCATAATGTTTGTTGAACTGATAATCTTCCAATTAACTGAAATGTCACTTGGGGAAAATCTAATGTTCATAAGTCTCTGATTATAACATTTTCCCCTCTTTTAGAACACAACCTATTAATGTTTGTTAGGTAGATGTGTGTGTGATATATATATATATATATATATATATATATATATATATATATATATATATATATATATATATATATATATATATATTCCTTGGTATGCGAGTTATTAATCTTCGGTGATGAAGCTTATCACTCATTAAACACAACACTTATGTTCCTTAAATCCTGCTCAGCAGAAGCCAGGTTTCTGCGGAACAACTAGGTTCTGAGCCCCGTGTAAAACCCTCTCAGCAACCTCTGTCTTCTTTCCATGAGCCATCATTGTATAAAACTTTGAACTGCTTCTTCGTAATAAATCATCTCACACTCACGTGGAACACTCAAGGGGAACTGTAAATGGAACCTGTAGAGTAGATAACATCATGGTGAGGGCAACTCAATCCTGACCGTAATTAGGTGATTGTAGGCCAATAGCAGCACTCAGATCTATAACAGAGATCCGATCTCTGTCATACGGCCAAATCGCGCATCACAATGGTCTTATACATGGCAACACCAGGAAAGAATAAAGGAACGGGTAGAAACCCAGCAGATGCCCTACTGGAAGATCCTACCATTTCACATTCCCCTCCTCCCTCTCAACCATCCTTAATCTCTCTAATTATTATTCCACTACATTGTCCTCAACTCCCCGAGTAAAATGATATATCACACAAGCTAGTTGAAGCCACACAATAGGATACCAGTGCCGACGCTCCTATGATACTTTCTAGCACCGCACTAATAGAACATTCTATCGCTAATCAAATACATTATATCACTGCACCTATAATACATTATTTCTATTCCTAATCATACTCTTAAGTTAGATATTATTAATAGCCTACCATATGCCTATTTTGGTTGCCACTCGAGAAACTATGCAATCAGATTGGATCTATGTCCGCGGATAACTATCCCCACTTAGACATTATAGTTTCACTCATGTAACGCAACTCGGAATAATGCCCCGATCCTAACACTTCAGAATGTTTTTCTCGACTCCCTCCACCTGTTTACCGCACTGGGTTTTATATGGGTGCTTGAGTGACGTCACCAAAAAGTCCAGACGCCAATCAGTCCAGAATCTGGCTTTGTCCCCCTGTTTCTAGACTAACCAGAGTCAATTCGCTGTCAAGTTCACATTCATCTGGGAAACTTCTTTGTCTCATACAACAAAGATCCTGGCTGTCTGTGAGCCAGAGACCTTTCCCCCCATATGACAGAATCCTTCCGACCTCTGGCAGACATTCTGTCCATCACTTTCAACGGCCGATTCCCGCCCTGCAGACAGATGACGCCAGTGCACGTCTCTCGAACAACAACCTGTCAACAAATTGTCGACCATGTGTAGACATCCCGACGTGACTCACTTTGATCTCATACAAAAAAGCCGACCAGGTGCAACCAGGACAGTTATAACCACGTATTTTCTCAGTCGTTTCAACATCACAGGGTCTATTGTGTTTGCAGACCAATGTCGGGCTTGGTTGTCATCGATCGAACTAACAGGTTTATTTAACTCGCGACACATGTAGGGAGGGGTGTCTTCACACAAACTTCGGTAACATGTAGGGAGGGGTGTCTTCACACCAACATCGGTAACATGTAAGGAGGGGTGTCTTCACACAAACATCGGTAACATGTAGGGAGAGGTGTCTTCACACAAACATCGGTAACATGTAGGGAGGGGTGTCTTCACACAAACTTTGGTAACATGTAGAGAGAGGTGTCTTCGCACAAACTTCGGTAACATATAGGGAGGGGTGTCTTCACACAAACTTTGGTAACATGTAGGGAGGGGTGTCTTCACACAAACTTCCGTAACATGTAGGAATGTGTCTACACACCAACATCGGTAACATGTAGGGAGAGGTGTCGTCATACAGACTTCGGTAACATGTAGGGAGGGGTGTCTTCACACAAACTTCGGTAACATGTAGGGAAGGGTGTCTTCACACAAACTTCGGTAACATGTAGGGAGGGGTGTCTTCACACAAAATTCGGTAACATGTAGGGAGGGGTGTCTTCACACAAACTTCGGTGACATGTAGGGAGGGGTGTCTTCACACAAACATAACGCCCATCGATTCAATCCCTCACCCAGAGCTTAGACAATATGCAGTCACTACACTGAAGTTGAGAGTCACAGCTCGTAGTCTGTAAGAACAATATAGGGCAGTGTTTTCAACCTTTTTGGCCCATGCCCCCCTTCACCGTATGTTCACAATGTCATTCCCCCCTTTTCAAAATGTTATTTACCCCCCTCCACCCCCTACACACACCTATATATATATATATATATATATATATATATATATATATATATATATATATATATATCCCTGGCTAAGGGATTAACGTCTTTCTCCGTAATCCCGTGTATCCACATAGGGTAAATCAGCTGTGCGAGATTCGGTAGCGGATCGGGTCGCGCTCATACATATATACACACATACATACTGTACGCATCACTCACACATAATTCAAGAAAGGGGGATAGTCGCGTTTTGTGTGGTCCTTAAGCTAGTTTGAGTGTGCCAGTCTGTGGTTTTAATTCCCCCCCCCCCCTTGGAAACCCTAAAATTCCCCCCTTGGGGGGAATTCCCCACCGGTTGAGAACCACTGATATAGGGTGTATTTTTAATGACTGTGTAGTGTTTTAAAATATTGCCGGTCTACGTTTTGTGTTCACCCTCTGTAAAGTTCATGCAACATAACAGGTAAATACAAAACTTGGACCGGCAATATTTTCACACACTGCACAGTCATTAAAAATACACCCTGTATAACATAACACAAAGTACTGCAGCTTTACAGAACAGAATTACGAAAAACGTAGTATGTCACTTGTCTTACTTAGTCTTTTAGAGGATTTTCAATCAACCAATTAATCAGCCAACCAACTATCCGACTAGTCAGCCATTTAAACAACGAGCCAGCCAACCAAGGAACTGGCAAACTAACTAACCAACTACATGACCCCGTAACTCAGGGCGATCCCAGACTGCACAAAATAAAACAGATTTGCAGAGATCAGAAAAATCACAACATTCACAACAATCACAATAATCACAGCATTCACAACAATCACAGCAGTCACAACAATCACAATATTCACAACTTTCACAACTTTCACAACACTCACAATATGTCTAACAATCATACCATTCCCAAAATTCACAATAATTACAAAATTCCCACCATTCACAATAATCAAAACATTCACAACAATCACAACAACCACAACATTCCAAAAAACCACAACGGCCTGAGGACGTTCGAGTCCATGCAGTAAAGCCACCGGAAGTCGATGAAAGACAGAACACGGTTGCTGATTGATTTTTCAACACCTGTTGTTCCCGTCTTCGATTACATTTCTATCACCGATTCAGACGATACAATCGAGGTGGTGTAGTGCACTGTCGATAAATCTATGAGGATCTGTGCAATGTCTTGGGGGACGGAGGGTATCTTTTGTTACTGAGACTGTAGTTCAAATGGTCTGTGGAAAACCGAACAGTGTCTGACAAGATGGCGGTCTTTTGTTGCCGAGCCTGTAGTCTTGTCTGACTAATGATGTATGAGGGAATGGACTGTATCTCACAAGATGGTGTACGTTTTACATGGACCAGTCTGTAGTAAATTGTAAAACTGTTTGTCCTTCTACGGGACCTTGCAGTTAACCTCAGGATTCATTGCCTGTTTATGATTCACTGGGTAGTTTTACTTCAGTAGTATGCTTGAAGCTGCATTTCAGAAAATGACGAGTGTCTTATGCAATAAGTCACTATCAATGAACGGAAGAAGGAGAGTGCTAACGTATTATATAGAATCTGTTTATTTTTTTGCTGTATGGCAGTGAATCTTGGAGTGTAAAGGAATAAATTATTAAGAACTTAGAAGCAACAGAGATGTGGTTCCTGAGACAAATGTTGCCAATTCCTTGGACTGCCAAAGTAACTAACGACGATTGCCTAAAGAGGCTAATGAAACTAGAACATTATATACAACATTAAGAAAGAGACAGACAGCTTTCTTTAGTCGTGTGATGAGAAGAGAGGCATTGGGGAACATCGTGACGACTGGAAATATCGAGGGGAAGAGAGGTAGAGACCGACCAAGAGAAATGATGCTGGATGGATTGAGACGGTGACATGGGGGTATATCAACAGCAGAGTTAATCCAGAACACCAGGGACTGAGATCTGTGGAAAGACGTGAACGCCAACGCCAACTGGCAGGAACCTGATAATGATGAGTTTGCTTGAAATATTCAGCTATCCCCTTGGAAAAGAAGAACATTATAAATGTAATTTTTATTCCAACATTGTGCTGTCAACGCCAAACATGGGAATTAACTAAAGAACAAGAAAGATAACTCATTCATTTCTTGTGAAATGAGATGCCTGAGAAACGTAGCGAATAAATCAAGAAGGGTTCATATTAGAAACTAGGAGATCTATACAACATTTGGAGCAACGCCAGTTGTTAAATTTATTGATAGACAAAGACTCGCCTGGTTCGGTCATCTAGTGAGAATGAACCCATTGTCACCAGCAGCAAGAGCATACAACATGAAAACGGAAACATCAAGAGACCATTAAAAAGATGGATCAACGGAGTCATAAACACCTTACAAACGCACATCTCAGCATGGATCTGTTCTAAAGCAGCAGAGAAGTGCGTGGGCATTTACAGCCCGTTCAGCGGGCCGAACCGTTCAAGAATCCAGTGGTTCTAACTCTATGACCACGAGCAGTATGACGATGGAGGTGATGGCAGTTACACAGGCTTTCATATGGCTGGACTCCCGTGTGTTACCGGGGCCCATAAGGGAAGCAAAGAATAGCAACACTGTAGCCTACCACGCATGTCGTAAGAGGCGACTAAGGAGGCTTGATGGTTCCGTCGCCCTGCTACTGAATGAGTGCGTGGCGCGACACTGTGAGCTGTGAGTTTCGTGTGAAATGCTTTTTTAATCTGCCTGAGGTTCTTTGGAACGTGACTGCATGTTCGGAGTGATGGCAGGTGGCTATGTCCCAGAGTTGACCGGTTTTTGCCTTATGCAGAAATGCGTGGCTACTGGGCTTCTGGTTGACTGCCACTGCCATCAGCGATGAACTGTATTTTCGTGGACTGTGTGGGTGAACATCTAGGAAACATTCAGATAGGAAAATACTGCCGATTCCATCAGAGATAAACTGGGTGTTTCGTGGGGGACTGGTGTGTTGACATTCTGGTGGCGGCATTATGCACAGTGTATCTGTGCGGGCTGTTGTTTGTCGAGACTCCTGTCTTTTCCACTTTTCACATTGGGTAGTGGGGAGCGTTTTGTGTGATATTCACTGGCACAGGAACGGAGCATAATGGGGACGACCCGTTGCTGTGAAGTTGGAACTGCGACTAACTAACTAACTAAGTAACTCATATAGCTGGAATCACAGCATTATACCAACGTGTGTGTAACTAAGTGATTCAATGAGCATGATTCAGAAGATCGAAGCTGGATCTGTACGTAGACAATGGACTGAGTCGCTGAGGAATTCTGTTGTCCGTAAAGTCACCTTCATCTTCGTCCCGGGACATGCGGGAGTCGAGGGAAATGGACGAGCTGATAAATTGGCTGGCTCTGCACCCCCTGTAGATGGCCAGCCCGTGGATCGTGCCGATGTTATTAACGTCCTTAAAGATATGGCGAAAACAGAGGACTTTGACGTCAGTGAATCTACATCGCTGTCCAGGATGAAAGACTTGGGAGTAAGAATCGGCACGGCCAGTCGCGAGAGGTACATCGGGAAAACGAGGTGCCTCGTCAACCAACACAGAACTGACACTGTTAGTCACCGGACGCTCATGCATATGCTGGGGGGAGGATCTGAGCACCTATGGACATGTCCGGAGTGCAACGAAGATACCCCAACTGATAACTGATAACTGATAACTGATAACATCTTAGCATACCAAGCGACTCAGCGAGCCCTAGCTCGTAAACCAATCATCAAACAAGCCTGCTACGCCTAACGGCATACAGCAGTAAAGTACGTAAGAAAGACAGACTCGTCCCATCGATCTTTCTAGTCGTCACGTTGTTCTCCAGTGTTTCCCTTCGTCTCACAAGACCAAAGAAAGCTGTTTGTCTTTTTTTTTATATTGTTGTATATAATGTTCTGCCGGCTTCGTGGCTTAGAGGTTATGACTTTTCTCCGAAATCTCGTATACTCTCGTCGGTAACGTGATGACGGTGAGAATCAGCAGTGGTTCGAATCGCATCGGTAACTTAATGTGAGCCGGCCGCTCAGAAAGCAATGGCAAACTACTGAGCGTAATCTTGCCAAGAAATCAACATACAGCTGAAAGATGCTGGTGTTGACAGCGATGTCCTGTAAAGGATATGCGAAAAAAAAAATTAGAAAAACAAAATAATGTTCTAGTTTTATTAGCCTCTTCCAGACAATCGTTGTTAGTTACTCTGGCAATCCAAGGTATTCATAACATTCGTCTCAGAAACCTCATCTCTGTTGCTTCTAAATTCATCCTAATTTCTAGAATGACTTTTGTTAACATGTTCCATGTCCTTTGCAATAAATGAATCACACACACACAAAAAAACGAAAAAAAAAAAAACGAGAAGTATATTGTGAGCTCTACTAGAAAACGATTACAAGAAACAAATGGACGTTGCGGCTAAAGCCTTCGTCAGCACAGAACAAACACAAACCGACACAACTACATGAAAAACACTACATGAAAATACAAAGGTTGCTTATCTGCATCCTTGTTGTGGCTGAATACGTCTTAAACGATTAACGTGTTGATGACTATCAGCTGCATTGATTGAACCGGATGTGTGGTTAAGGCGAGTCAGTGGACTAAATGTCACAACCGTCACAAGCCCAGGGATTGTCCTAGCCACCCGAGGGTAGATCACCCGCAGGGGGAAGGGGAGGCGCTGATACGAGCGAACGGTGAAATATGGGATTGTAAGTGTATTATAGCCATCTCTGTGGCGAGGGGGTTACGGACGCAGTTCGTAATTCCGCATACCGCTTTCAAACCACAGCTGCGGGCGACTTAGATGCAGACTGCCGTGCGTTGGTTTTCACAAAATGGCATGAGTGCCAGTCGCTCAGAAAGCTATGGCAAACCACTGAAAGCAAACCTGCCAAGAAATCACAAACACAAAAAAGCAATAATCGGGTTGACTGCGACGTCTTATAAAAGATACACAACTAACTTTTTTAGTTGACTATACAACTAAAGGGATGGAAAAGGTGTAGGGGTGGGGTAACCATTGTCCATGTCCTTTGCGGGGCGTTGCTATTACCCAAGCCTCAGATTTATTTTCTTTATTTTCTGCAATTTTACTTGCAGTTCTTCGGCTTTCAAAGCGAGCGGGGCAGGAGGAGAAGATATATGTTTAATAAAATCCAAAAAATACACACAGTCGAGTTATTCTGTCTCTGACACAAGGTATCAGGGACATCCCCAACACAAACCTAGATCAATTATTCGCCACTGGCAGATGTCAAAGTCTAGACAAGCAATGACAGATGTGACAGTTCACACAGGTAATAACAGATGTCCAGGAATGGTCGCCCAAAACAAGGTGACATTAAATACCGTGTGTAGATGTGCACACTCATCATCATCATCGTCATGTGTCCTGCCAGCTGGCGTGGGCGTGCATGTCTATTTACTAGAGAAACACATGTATATACCATCATCTCATCTCATCTTGTTCCTCTTGTACCTTGCGGTGTCCAGGTGAAACATAAACATCTGGAGAGTGCCCGCTTATGGGCTTCATATATCGAGATTCCTATGGACTCTGCTATTCCCTCTATCCACCGTATGCGTGGCACCATTTGGTCTGTACTTCGCTGCTTGTTGTGGCATACTGTTAGTTGGTTTTTGTGTGTGTGTGTGTGTGTTCGCATATCCTTTACAAGACATCGCTGTCAACAACAGCATCTTTAAGCTGATTGTTGATTTCTTGGCAAGACTACGCTCAGTAGTTTGCCATTGCTTTCTGAGCGACCGGCTCACATACCCCGTAAGTTACCGACGCGGAAAGAACCGCTACCGATTCTCAAGCAACGTCACGTTACTCGCGCGAGTATACGGGATTACGGAGAAAGTCGTGTAACCCTTAGACCAGGAAGACCGGCTCTTAGTTGGTAGCCGAGTTATATGGTCGAACCATTTCACTTTGTGTTTTGTAATGAAATCTAGCATGAAATATTCTTAATTTCTGATATTCTGTCTTCTTGATATGATGAGTATTATTCTCGGGCATTTCATTTCTGCTGTAATTTTTCATTTCTCTTTTTTTTTTTAAATCAGTGTCCATGTTTGGCATTGGTAGCATAGAGTTGTAAGAAAGATTATGTTGTAGAGTGCTTTCTTAGTATCCAATTATAATTATCTGTTCTTTAGTATTGGTGCCATTTGTCCAATGAGCTGGTTTGCCTTATTGCATCTATTTTCGATCTCGTCTTCTGATCTGCCATTTGATGACATTATACTTCCTAAGTTCTTGAAATCTGCTCCGTGTCGAAGGGGTTAATGACGCAATTTCTAATACCATCTATACATTCGAAACACAGCTGCGAGCCATTTGAAAGCAGACTGCCTTGCGTTGGTTTTCATGAAATGGTATGAGTACCGGTCGTTCAGAAAGTAATGGCAAATTATTGAACGTAACTTTGCTAAGAAATCACAAACAGCCAAGAAACGATGACTGTGTACAGGACTTGCAATTAACTTTAACTAGCTAAAATACTCCAAGCTCTTGACTTGTACAAGTATAAACATTAGATTTGTTGACTTGAATTCCTTGACCTGTTCCAAATGATGTTATTGTACACGTATAAACATTAGATTTGTTGACTTGAATTCCTTGACCTGTTCCAAATGATGTTATTGTACACATATAAACATTAGATTTGTTGACTTGAATTCCTTGACCTGTTCCAAATGATGTTATTGTACACGTATAAACGTTAGATATGTTCATTTGAAGTTCTTTACTTGTTTCGGGGGGAGTGATGTGGGGGGGGGGGGGGGGGGGGGGGGGGTCTTGTACACATATAAACATTAGATTTGTTTACTTGAAGTTCTTGACCTGTTCCAAAGGGTTTTCTTGCCCACGCGTAACCATTAGATTTGTTTACTTGAAGCTCTTGACTTGTTGCAAGGGTTTCTCTTGTACACGTGTACACTTATACACTTTTGTTTTTGTTTCACGAGAAGCGGTAGCGTTCTGACTAGATCCTCGTCTGTCTGCCTGGAGACCATGTGTTCCAACCCTCATCGGAACGAATGTTTAAAACGGATTGCATATCCTTTACAGGACTTTGCATTCAGCCCACTGCATTTCCTTTTTTTAGCTGTTCGTTCAGTAGTTTGCCATTGCTTTCTGAACGAACCGCACTAAAACATTTGTATGTGAAACCAATGCAAGGCTGTCTGCTGCCAATTCGCCCGCAGCATTGTTTCGAATCAGGAAGGGATTCCACAAAACTCGAAAACCGCAAACCGAGAATGACACAAATTCGTTAGTTTGCGAACCTGTCAGCAATTCAACGACAATACAGAATTTGTCATCAACTCGTATATCATTTTCTGGTAATTCGAAGTATTTCTAAGCATACTGCCCCCTCGCGTTTCGTCCCAGACACATCTTGAAACACCTGTGATGTGTGTCCGGTTGTTTGTTTGTAGGAGCTAGGTTTGTTTGGTGGGGGTTCTTTTTATTTCATCCCTATCGGATTTATGTTATTTTATGTTTTGTAGCTCGGAGGTAAATATGTGCTTGTTCTTATCATTATTGTCGAGATTATCAGCATAGTTAGCATCAGTAACATCACTATCAACAAGATCATTGTTATCAGTTTGAGCATCACAACCACCACCACCACCACCATCATCATCATCATCATCACCATCATCATCATCATCATCAGTAGCAGCATCAGCACCATCATCATCATCATCACCGCCATCATAATAAAAAATAATCATCATCACCACCATCAACATCAGCATCGTTATCATCATCACTATCATCACCTTCGTCGTCATCATCATCATCAGCATCATTACTATCATCACCACCACCATCATCATCGTTATCATTATCACCATCATCACCCCAATCATCATCATCATCATCATCATCATCATCATCATCACCACCATCGTGATCATCATCACCATTATCATCATTCACACTGTGAGCTGCGGATTTCGTGTGGGGTGCTTTTACATATGTCCACAATTTCGTATTGATAACGGTATGTTCATTAAAATGGAGGCGCCCGGTTGCTGAACAAGGTAATTTTTCCTAACGCAGTAATGTGTGTGCAGCTGCTGGTTTTTTAGGGACTGACGCTTCCATCGACCATGAACTGTAAATTTAGTGGTGGCTGTTAAATTCACATTCTGGCAGTAGCGTTTTACATGTATGCGTGTGCGTGGTTTGGGTTTGTCGGTACTGACTCTCTGTTTTACTTTTCACGTAGGACAGTGAGGGGCATTTTGTGTGATATTCACTTTCACTGGAAAGGAGCATTATGGGGATGACCTTTGCTGTGAAGTTGGAACCGCGACTAACTAACTAACCCCTATCACCATCATCATCGCCATCATCAACAAGAGCAATCTCAACATTGAAGCAATGTGTATTGCTTCTCCAAGGAATAAATAAGAGCAATATACATCACAATATCAACAAAATGGCAACACGAAATAAAGTACAGTTTACAGATCAGTTGCCTTAATAGCCAATGAATGAATCACACCAAAACTCTCTAAGTAGTACGCTAAGATTTACTAAAACACGATCCAAAGTTTTAAAAAAAAAATATGTTCGTTGCGGTTAAAGTACGTTTCGTCAGCACGGAAAAAACAAACACACGCCGACACAACTACACGAACAACACTACATAAAAATATAAATATAACAGGGGCTTATCTATTTCCTTGTTTTGGGCTGGACACAAATCTTTCATTTGATGATTACAACCTTAATCAAAAAGGCGGGGAAGATTGTATTAACAATAACCAAAGGAAAATACAAACACAAACTGACACTACATGAACAACACTGCATGAAAATATAAATACGACAGTGACTTTTCTGTATCCTTGTTGAGGACCGGACACGTCTTTCATTGGATCCGTGCGTATGATTACAACATTAAGCCAGATTGTATTAACAATAACCATATGAAGACTAAGAAATAAATAATGGACGTGTTAGCTAAATGGATAGTGAACTGCGCTGATAATGTCATGAGCCTGGGCTCATCAAGTGCAAAAGAGAAGGAAAGACCTCCACGAAAAAAAAAATACTCACGGAAGTTCTCTACTACACATGATAAATGGAGATTTGATCACGCTAGGAGATCAGTTGAGTTGAGCCAAGAACTGACTTCACGGCACTTGGGACATTCCAAGTGCTCCGTCCTTATCTGCAACAGCCAGCGAAGAGTCCCAATAATAATGGTACCAGTAGCAGTCTGGTTATGTGGCCGTGTAGCCTTTCTTCGCAGTCCTGAGTGTCGGCCACACCCCCAGGTCACTGCCTGCAGCACCATTCTCTCCAGGCTGAGATGATCTATCTGCTCTTCTGTACTCTACACATGATCCCAAAGGCTCAAAGACCACATCTGCTTTACCATGCACCAATACCCCAACAAGGGGCAGACCCAGTCAATCTGTAGCGCTAGGATATGTGTGGAAGTCACAACACAAATTTTAATTAGTACTCATCTTCATCGTCATCATCATCATCATCATCATTATCATCATCATCATCATCATCATCATCATCATCATCATCATCATCATCATCATCATCATCATCATCTTGCACTTTCGCCGTCAAGCATCGTGGGTAGTTATAGTTGGCGCTCCAGCGCCCGATAGGTGGCACTAGATAGTGTCATTCCGTGTGATTGTACATTGTCTTTGATGTCGTCATTCCATTTTTTTCTCGACTGTCCTCTTGCTCTCTGTCAGAAGTCGGGGTGCCCCACCGGCTAGATGAACGTATTATCCACTGGCGAGCAACCCCAAATAGTCAGAAACTGACTAGGGACAAAACCTATATGGCTGAACTACAGATTAAGCCCTGAATATCCAACGTACAGCTCCAAGTGGCTCGTTACAAAATTGAAATGAACTGTGCTGAATATTCGCCAAGGAATGGGAAAGAGAAGGTTAGCTAGGATAGATTTTTAAGTCTGAATTAAAGTGTAAAGACAACTATTCCAGTACAGGTTTTTCTCCCTGACTGCTCCCTTCCTTGGTGTCTAAGTGAACCCCCACCAATGTACACACACAACACGTATGCACAATTGGAAAAAATATAATGACAGAACTATGAGTTACAATACTACAACATTTATTTACTAATCATAACAATAGACATATGATGGTTGTCAATATGAGGATGATCAAATCATATACATATTGATATTGATGACAAACATTACATAACTTGTTACTTGATCTATCTGGATCTGTGGTCCAGATCCCCACTCTCCAGTAGACTAAATAAAAACAGCTTGCCGGTATTCTGACCCTGTCAGTCCTGACACTACCTAGTCGTCACTCGTTCTTGAGATCTATAACATAGGTGCTCCTTGTGAGAGCTTGAAAGAAAGTCAAGAATGTGTTATATCTAGTTCTACATCAGTGCAATCCTAAGTAAACATATCATAACACAAACATATACAATGACCAGTCTGGCCAAGTGTATCTTCCAGCTCTACTGCGTTCACCATCCTCCTTCTCCCTACTGTCTTTAGTCTGGGACGGGCTTTTCAATTGTCTCACACGCCTGTAATGATTACATTTCTGCCGCCCATGTCCATGTCGCTAATACAGAAATTCTGTGTCGTACAGCCGCTCCGTCCAAAGTTGGTTTAGCAGCTCACAGGGTCGGTAATGGTATTATAATAATGACTGATCATCCGGGCTTACAAGCCGTGCCCAGTATCTGTGCCAGACTTCCGTGAATTACCCTCCACCATATGATGAAAAAGGTTTAGCACCATATACCCCATAACACTTGTGGGTAATGTCTGTACCATTACACCTCCGTTTCCAACACAATCGATGGCCAGTGTGCCCATGCGAACACAATAGCACAACACCAATTTATTCTTAGTGAGTTACCATATAACAAATCACATCAAATAAACCTAAGGTATACGAATACAAAATGGCATATAAGGCTATTCTTACCTACATTGTATAATGCAAAAAAGTAAGTAATATCCTTATCTACAACAACTGGGAAACATAGTTTCCATATACGCTACAGAACATATACACAAATTATGCATATGACAATTCAACTATATCAACCTCCGATATACATACATTATATTACTTCAAGGTAGACATATAATGATACTCAACATAATAGCATAAGGCATTATTAATGAGTAATAATATTGTATACCTACAAAATGAGATATGCAACAAGTCTAATTGAAGTGACCACACAGACCAGCCATATTGCTGATCTGTCCGGTTTAGTCACCACTTAGTTACTGCTGTGGTAAGAATTAAAGAAATAGTCAGTTGACTATATTCTGTACAACAAATGCACACACCAAAAGGCAACTAGGATAGTGTACAAAGAAATGACACGCATCTACCAAGACCCCTAAAAGTATACTTAGACAATGATATTTATTGAAATAACCTATGTCAGATATAGACTGAAACTCAGTACATACATCTACAAGACTTAGATAGTTACTCAGAAATAACTTTCCTAGTGAAATCTAGCAACATCAGAATCATACATATGACTACAAAACGAGCTGGGTGCCTACCTGTTCAGAGATTTTTTTTTCATTTCTAACATGACCAGAGCTAACAGCCTATTTAACTAGTATCCCAAAGCAATTAACATTCCTTCAGTACTGTTCTAATTGCTTTATCAGATCTGTTTCACACATTTCTACAGGGCAGCCACATTATCTCTCAACATGTCAGTCATAAATCTTTCTACATGCACACTAGCCTTCACACATGTGGGTCTGACAATTATTAGCCCCCTGAGTCTTATCAGTGATTTCACACCTTGCACCTCTAGTCTCTACCAGATGGAGGTCAGCCATCGCGGTTGGGCGGTTTCCTAGCTGTGCTTATCAGGTGTCATGTCAAAGGAGCAATTAGGTTCTCATGGTCAGCTGCCAGTTTACAACTCTGTTGGTAAACCAGGTTTGCTTACGTCATGCCTGGTTGGTTTTAATTACCATTCAGTCCCCTGAGTCTGCCCTCCAGTCTGGCTGGATTGATAACCTCTGGGGGTGACCGGTACTGGTGTCAAATTAACTTCCCAAATAGAAAGCCATCTGTGGTGGTTTGTTTACTTGCAGGCTTTGCAAGCTTACGTCAAGACTATATAGCCTTGAATATAGAGAAAACAGTTTTGTTAGTCTGTTGATTCTCTACACGGCCCATCAAAAGTGAACCGAAAATTGTTCTGGGAAGTAAAGGCTGCAAATTCGTGACACTCTCGTAGCAGATGTTCTTTGACGTAGGACCTATTCTGGTAGCTGATGGTGTTGCAGTCTAACGAGATAGCTGAACCACTTGATTTTCTGTCTTTCAGTACATGTGGCACAAGGTGTTGATCCCACTGTCTGTTTGATAACATAATTTCTTACTGTCTCAGATAGTTCAGTTGGCAGCTCTCCTCTATCATCTCATCTCTCATGTAGAATATTCAAAAGTAGCGATAAACCAGTACTGCTGAAAGAATCAGAAACAGGAAGAATGACGAAGACTATTGCATGAAGCACAACAGTAATTAACTGATGTCTGTGCAGAAAGAAATGACTAAAATGGTATGATACAATTACTAGTTCGGAGCGTGGTATTACAATTAAGGCGTCAGGTCTTAGTCAGATATAACTGAGCTACCGTATGACAGTACACGGTAATTACCTGCTTTCTGTTAGCGCCGAATGTCTGGCGGTGCTCATCAAACCCGACACCCCACATTGTGCCAACGACTCCAGGAGGAGGAGGAGGAGCGTAATTCGGAGGGTACACACCTTATCCTAGTGCGAAGAAATGCAACCTAAAGACTGAATGAATGTCATGGCAGGGCAGACCAGGCCCTAAGTCTTGGTTGGCAACTGGTCTAGGATCGAAGCTCCGACAGGCGGACAGTTAGTGTTGCTTTGCTGATCTGGCAGCTTCTGCAACTGAACCATGATTTGGTTATACTGAAATATGTCTCCACAGATGTGAAGTTCCACTCCCAGTCTTGCACACCCTGTTCATCATCATGTGCCATGCCCATAAACGTGGGCGGTCGTGTTTTGCCATCTCACACGATCACCAGAGTCGTGGATCAGATCTGTGTTCTTATCTCGACCATGCCACGTGGCCAAGCCATCCATGGTATTTACTTCTCCGCCTTCCCCTTGTTCTCTTCCCCTCGATCTTGCCAGTTGTCACCAAGTTCTCCAATTTAATTCTTCTCATAACGTGTCCGAAAAAAAAATGTGACTGTTTACTTCTAATTTCTCTAACAAGTTTACGATCTTCATTTGCTTCGTTCAGTTCTCCCAAACCACGTATGCCTATTGTTCGTCCATCCCCTTGATTTCCAACTTTCACATTGAAGTCACCCATTATGATATTTATTTCTGAAAATGTACCTTTCTTCGAAGCATTCTCCGTGTCAGTATAACTAGAAAGTCTGTTCACGGGAAACCACGGGGCAAAGGAATTAAGGGATACCTAACAATAAATGGAGAAGAGAGCTAGAGACAGAAATTAATGACATGGGGATGACATGGAGCGAGCTACTGTAGGTTGTGTGAGTCTGTTGGGGCACTTTGCTCTAAAGTTGCATATCCTCTATAGGACGTTGTTTTTTCAGTTTGTGATTTCTTGGCAATGTTAAGGTGAGTAGTTTGCCAATGCTTTCTGAACCACCGGCACTCATACCATTGTGTAACAATCAGCGCAAGGTCTTCCAAATCTCCCGCAGCTGTGTTTCGAACGTGGTCGTAAACCTTTCGCCACAGAAACTGCTGAGGATAAAAGGGGATGAAGGACAGAAGATATGGTGCCGTGTGGGTGTTGGGTGAGTGAGTGAGTGAGTGAGTGAGTGAGTGCGTGGGTGAGTGGGTGGGTGAGTGAGTGAGTGAGTGGGTGGGTGGGTGGGTGAGTGAGTGAGAGAGTGAGTGAGTGAGTGAGTTATTTAGTTAGTTAGTTAGTTAGTTAGTGAATAAGTGGGTGGGTGGGTGGGAGAGTGAGTGAGTGAGTGAGTGAGTGAGTGAGTAAATGAGTGAGTGAGTGAGTGAGTGAGTGAGTGGGTGAGTGGATGTGTGAGTGAGTGAGTGAGTGGGTGGGTGGGTGGGTGGGAGGTTGAGTGAGTGAGTGAGTGAGTGAGTGAGTGGGTAGGTGGGTGGGCGAGTGAGTGAGTGAGTGGGTGAGTGAGTGAGTGAGTGAGTGAGTGAGTGGAGTGAGTGAGTGAGTGAGTGAGTGAAGCAAAGGACTCTATCCCACACCCCCAGGAGTATCGGGTATATGAAGCAGACCCCAATACTTGTACACGCCAATCGGCACTGACTAGACCATGTGGTAACTATCACACAGGAAGCTTTTACTACCAGCAACATTTCCTGGTAAATATTTTAGACAAGGTCGATTATACAAATATCCTAGCTTTGAGAAGGGTGGGGGGGGGGGGGTACAAACACACACCCGCCGGCAGACAGGCCAGGGTGCTAGTAACTGCTCTACCCGCGTATGCTTCCACGTCCCCTGTGTCTTACTTCGAAGCCGAGATGTCGGGATTATGAAATCACGTTCATTGCCAGTTAGGAGTGGCTGGCCGAGTGGCTTGAATACGCGTTCTTTTTCGGGAGACCCGGGTTCGAATCCTCGGCAAGGTGTGGATTTTTTTTTTCTGTCTGGTGTAAGAAGAAAACCCTAACCTGCATAGTTCGCGGCGAAAGCACTAGCCATGCGGCCTGAATTCCCCAGGCTTAAGACACCTTTGTTCTAAGCCGCCTCAATCAATCCATTCCCTTCTATAGGCAGTAGATGACACTTTGACAGTTCATTACCAGTAAGACACAGACGGTCGATCTTATTCGGCATCTGCAATTTTTAAGTTTGAATTATTATTATTATTATTATTATTATTATTATTATTATTATTCAGCATTCCGAGCCATTGAGGTTCTTTGCTGCAGATACAACCGTCTCCATTCGTCTCTCTGGTTGACCTTCTCTTGCCAGTCGCTGATTCCAAGTTATTATTATTATTATTATTATTTCCCGCGTTTCCATCCTGTTTCAGGATATTGCGGTCAACACCAGCATCTTTCAGCTGTATGTTGATTCCTAGGCTAGATTACGCTCATCAACACGCCACGACTTTCTGAGCGACCGGCTCCATACTCTCATAAGTCACTAGCGTGACTCGAACCACTTCTAATTCTCGTCCGCTCACGTCGACTACGAGAGTATTCGGGATTAACGGAGAAAGCTGCTAACCCCTCGGCCAGGCAGCCGGCATTATTATTATTATTATTATTATTATTATTATTATTATTATTATTATTATGATGCTGGGCGGTCATGTTTCGCCATTTCACGCGATCACCAAAGTCGTCGATCAGCTCCCTGTTCTTGTCTGGACCATACCGCGTGACTATGCTAAACAGGTATTTACTTCTCTGTTTTCCCCTCAATCTTGTAGTTTACATAAAGTTATCTGGTTTATTTCTTCTCATAACGTGCCCAAAAAATCTTGACTGTCTACGTCTAATTTCTCTAATCAGTTTACGGTTTTCATCTGCATCTTGTAGGACTTGGTTATTGGTGTTTCTGTCTGTCAATGGTATTCTTTGAATTTTCCTCAGAAACATTTCCAATGCCATCACATGATTTTTCAACTTGTCCACTCTTTGTCCACGCTTCACATCCATACAAAGTATTATTACTCATTTCAAATAATTCAGTTACTACAATTTCGTGTTTTACTTTCAGCTTTTCTGGGAGCCTGAAATCTACCTTCCTTGGCTGATTGGCAGTTCTTTAAGTTACCCAGGCACTGACGTATAACACATGGCCATACATGAGGTACCCTGACTTGAAAGTAGGTCATGGGGGTAGATATGTCTAGTACCCTATTTGTTGCGGCAGCTGCTGGTGGCGCTGGTAGCGCCTGGGATCCCAGGGCAACAGGCAGACAACAGAAGAGACCTAAGACCAAGTAAGAACTTTTTGTTTAGTAAGTGTCCGTGGGTTTTAAGATAAGGGTTGAGTAATAGTTCGGCGGTTTTAAGATTAGAGTTTAGTAAGAGTTCAGGGGGTTTTAAAGTTAGAGTTTAGTAAAAGTTCAGGGGTTTTTAGATTAGAGTTTAGTAATGATTCGGGGGTTTTAAAGATTAGAGTTTAGTAAAAAAAAAAAAAAAAAATCATGGGTTTTAAGATTAGACTTTAGTCAGAGTTCAGGGGTTTTAAGATTAGAGTTTAGTAAGAGTTCATGAGTTTTAGGTTAGAATTTAGTAAGAGTTCAGGGGTTTTAAGATTAGAGTTTAGTCACAGTTCAGGGGTTTTAAGATTAGAGTTTAGTCACAGTTCAGGGGTTTCAAGCTTAGGTTCGATGGTGTCTGTTGCCTTTGAAATAAATTAAATTCACAGAGAAAACATCACCAGCCTGCAGGTTATCACGAATGGATAGGAGCACTCGTTCTTAAACTTCCAGTGTGCTGATGCCTGGGTAGCGGGTTCAACCCCTACACCGGACAGTTGGACTAAAATGTTGACTTCTCGTCCTTGATTTGGGGACGTACATTACAAATACCTCAGAAGTCGGAGTGGGTTCGTCTGATGGCGAGGGATGCTCGTAATAGGGAAAGCTAATCAACACGCAAAAATCAGTCAAGTACACTGAATTGAATTGAATTGAATTGAACTTTATTTAAAAAGGGTTAAAAATTGGGCACGTAGGCCCGTCTTACATTCGGCCCTTCTACTAGAAGTAGTAGCACGTTTATGAACTACGCTCGACTTCAATACGAGCGAACAAAACAAAAAACCCGCCCGCTTCCTCAAGTCAGCTGAGCTGATGAGTTTGTGTAGTAGTTAGCAAATTACGTTGGCGCTGGCATAGGGCGTGATGGGGCAGAGGTTCGAGGATTCGCGCACTTCGTACGGGCCTGGAGATGTTACCTTCCCACCCCGTCGCATAGGTGTGCTTTTTTAAGGGAGTGATTCTTCGACAGTCGAGCCGTTGGTGATTCAGTCTATATCTCCTGTAGATTTCTCTGTCGTTGAATCTTCATGGTCTATTAAATCTGTCAAATTTTGCCTCCTGGACTCGATCTTGGTGGAGTGTACTCTCTTCTCCTGGTCACCGCTGCCTTCTTGGTGGAGTGTAGCTCTCTTCGCCTGGTCACTGTGTCTTCTTGGTGAAGTGTAGTCTCTTCTACTGGTCACCGCGCCTTCTTGGTGAAGTGTAGTCTCTTCTACTTTTCACCGCGCATTCTTGGTGAAGTGTAGTCTCTTCTACTGGTCACCGCGCATTCTTGGTGGAGTGTATTCTCTTCGCCTGATCATTGAGCCTTCTTGGTGGAGCGTAGTCTATTCGCCTGGTCACTGAGCCTTCTTGGTGGAGTGTAGTCTCTTCGCCTGGTCACTGAGCCTTCTTGGTGGAGTGTAGTCTCTTCTACAGGTCACCGCGCCTTCTTGGTGAAGTGTAGTCTCTTCTACTGGTACCGCGCCTTCTTGGTGAAGTGTAGTCTCTTCTACTGGTCACTGCGCCTTCTTGGTGGAGTGTAGTCTCTTCTACTGGTCACCGTGACTTCTTGGTGGAGTGTAATCTCTTCTACTGGTCACCACGCCTTCTTGGTGGAGTGTAGTCTCTTCTACTGGTCACCGTGCCTTCTTGGTGGAGTGTAGTCTCTTCTACTGGTCACCGCGCCTTCTTGGTGGAGTGTAGTCTCTTCTACTGGTCACCGCGCCTTCTTGGTGGAGTGTAGTCTCTTCGCCTGGTCACTGAGCCTTCTTAGTGGAGTGTAGTCTCTTCTACTGGTCACCGCGCCTTCTTGGTGAAGTGTAGTCTCTCCGCCTGGTCACTGAGCCTTCTTGGTAGAGTGTAGTCTCTTCTACTGGTCACAGGGTCTTCTTTGTGGAGTGTAGTCTCTTCTACTGGTCACCGCGCCTTCTTGGTGGAGTGTAGTCTCTTCGCCTGGTCACTGAGCCTTCTTGGTGGAGTGTAGTCTCCTTTCCTGGTCACTGTGCCTTCTTGGTGGAGTGTAGTCTCTTCTACTGGTCACTGTGCCTTCTTGGTGAAGTGTAGTCTCTTCGCCTGGTCACTGAGCCTTCCTGGTGGAGTGTAGTCTCTTCTACTGGTCACTGTGTCTTCTTTGTGGAGTGTAGTCTCTTCTACTGGTCACTGTGCCTTCTTGGTGAAGTGTAGTCTCTTCTACTGGTCACTGTGCCTTCTTGGTGGAGTGTAGTCTCTTCTACTGGTCACCGCGCCTTTTTTGTGGAGTGTAGTCTCTTCTACTGGTCGCAGTGTCTTCTTGGTGGAGTGTAGTCTCTTTTACTGGTCACTGTATCTTCTTGGTGGAGTGTAGTCTCTTCTATTGGTCACCGCGCCTTCTTGGTGGAGTGTAGTCTCTTCTACTGGTCTCCGCGCCTTCTTGGTGGAGTGTTGTCTCTTCTACTGGTCTCCACGCCTTCTTGGTGGAGTGTAGTCTCTTCTACTGGTCACTGTGTCTTCTTGGTGGAGTGTAGTCTCTTCTACTAGGTCACCGCGCTTTCTTGGTGGAGTGTAGTCTCTTCTACTGGTCACCGCGCCTTCTTGGTGGAGTGTAGTCTCTTCTACTGGTCACTGTGCCTGCTTGGTGGAATTTAGTCTCTTATCCTGGTCACCGTGTGATCTTGGTCGCTTTTGTTTTCACATTCTGTTTCTTTCTCCTCTTCAACATCCTCCTTCGACAGCATGGTGGCGTCAGATCAAGACATGTCTAGTTGGGACATTGACGATATACAAATACAGGTGTTAAGAGTTCAATCCAGTCTAACCATTCGTGTTGGTTAATGCTTATGCCCGCAACTCGAGTATGGATTCCAAGAAGTGGCAGTGCTTAAGTGATATATTAGGTCACGAGAGAAATGTTATTTTCTGTGGCGATTTCAACGCTAAATGGAGATCATAGGGAAACATTTCCTCCAACACACAGGGAGAGGAGCTCGAGACTGCACTTGAAACCATTGACCTGGTGTGTATCAACTGTGGCTGTGTCACCAGGACAGCAAGCCGTCCAGGCGATGAGGACAGTACTATTGATCTGGCGCTGGTTTCTCCTTCACTCACTACAGTGTGTAGATGGGGTGTCCTAGGACACCACGGCAGCGACCACCACCCTTGCAGCATATTGGTGGAGAAAGGCAGATCCAGGCAGCACAAGCTTAAGGTAAAGACTTTCCAGTATGACAGTACAGGGCAAGATGTGGTGAGCAAAATAAGACGTGACAAGCACAGAAAGCTTCAGGGCAGGGAAAAAAGCTGGGAGCGGCCACCTTGGTGGAATTTCGAGGTGGAGAAGGCTTGGGTGGATAAGCGTAGTGCTGTAAGGAGATAGCAAAATGCCAAGGAGAACAGAGCTGTCCATCCTAGTCCCTGCATGCACTTAGAAAGAGAGATGCACACAAAAGTAAGCTATTTAAAAAAAACACTGGTCAAGGTGGTTAAAAGTGAAAAATGGGCAGAGGTGTGTCAAAGAGTAAGCACAGACAAGTCACTGAAATTGTTCTGGCGACTACATAAAAGTATGAGTGGGGTAGTCAAGAATAAGAGCATTTCTGACTTCCAAGGTGCTGACCTCATCTGGCAGAGGACTGACGAGGACAAGGGCAAAGCCCTCTTTGAACGCTATCTACAGCAGAGCAACCAGACAGACATGGGAGGCCGAAATCTGGCCAAAGAGGTCCCTCAGACAAGTGCAAGGTCCAGAACACTTCGGATGAAGACACAGTGACAGTGAAAGAAATCAAGGCTGTGCTTCGACGATCAAAAAACAGCGCTCCAGGTCCTGATGGCATAAGATACGACGACATCAATAGGTGTACCGACAACGAGCTAGAGAAACTAGCAGACATGTACAACAACAGTATAGGGAGTGCTAGCATCAAGGAGGAGTGGTTACACAGCTATCTGATTCCCTTGCCGAAGCCTGGCAAAGACCACACAAAAATTCAGGGATATCGAGTTATAACCATGCAGAATACAATAGGCAAGCTGCTGGAGAAGTTAATTGCCAGGAAAATATCAAGCCAGCTAGAGAGGCAAGGTGTTTTCCCACCTACCCTGGGTGGGTACCGTCCAAAAAGAGAAACCTGGACCAATGCAGCAGTTTTTGCCCATGATGTCTATGAAGGTTTCCACTCAGGCATTGAAACCTTTGCTGCAGCGATTGATCTTGAGGACGCGTACAACAGAGTACCATTGGATTTTTTAATGCTTCAGCTTCTTGAACTCAAAATAAGTCCATTCCTCCTTAGTTGGATCGCTGCAGCCCTCTTCCAACGGAAAGTAGTTTTTAGATGTGGCAGTTGGACTTCGGAACCAACAACAATATATCCTGGCCTACCACAGGGATCACCATTATCTCCAGTACTGTTCAACGCCTACACAGTGAGAATCACCAGTGAGCAGATCACTGGACCTGGTAGGACATTGTCATATGCCGATGATGTTTTAGTGTATCGTCAGGGTAAGGATAGAGAGCAGGTTGCTGTGGAACTACAAACCGAACTCAATCGCATAAGTACTTGGTGTGATGAAGCTGGGGCAATGGTCAACCCAACAAAGGCAACAGTGACTTGGTTCTCGTTGAATAATCATATTGTCAACACTCCAACACCAACTGTAAAGCTGTGTTCAGAGACGGTGGAAAGAACGCAGGCAATGAATTACCTGGGGATACGGTTTGATCGAAGCCTTGCTTATAATGAGCACATAGACCAGGTGATAACAAAGGCCAAGCGGGGTTTGGCTGCGATGCGGGTGATGGCGGCAGCAAACTGTGAGCAGCGCCATCTATGTCTTCTGTACGAGGGGCTGGTCATGTCTGTTTTGGAGTATGCAATGGCAATCCTGACTCTCAGCCGTAAGCAGATAGAAAGGATGGAAAGGATACAGAATGAAGCTATGCGCATTATTCTTGGATGTACAAGAGATACAGCATGCAGGGCGATGCGCTACCTTCTTGATTTTCCAACCATTGAAGACAGAATACAAGTTTGCAGAGCACGCGCCTACCTCAGAGTTAACGCAAACACACAACATCCACTGCATAGTGAAATTATGAAGGTGAAGGGCAGCAGGTTAAAAAGAGGACGGTCGTGGATGGGTCAAGCCGAAGACATTCTTCAACAGGTGTGTTCACTTGAGGACTTAGAACCTGGCGAGGAGTGGGTACAAGTGCCAACAGATTTCTGCACATCCTTTTCAGTTTGCATCCAACTAGATAGAAAATGCAGACAAGAAAATCCGGCTGCTGTGGAGGCTGAAGTACAAGCGTTGATTTTCGAGAATTCGCTAGACGGTGATGCTGTCATCTACACAGATGGGTCGGTCGTCCGACATGTGAGAAGCTCATGGGCCTTTACGGCTCGGGCCGGAGGGAGAATTGTGAAGGAGGACTCTGGTGCTTTCACTGAAACCACAAGTAGCCTGACTATGGAAGTCATGGCAGTAAGTAAAGCAATAACATGGCTCGAGACACAGACATTCACTAGGGCATGTTTCCTTAGCGACTCAATGAACATGATCAAGAAGATAGAGGTGGGGTGGATCCCAAGAGAATGGTTGTTGTCTCTGGAGCGGTCTCGGCTGGCAAAGATTAGTTTCATCTTCGTGCCAGGGCATGCAGGAATACAAGGAAATGAGCGGGCTGACAAGCTCGCAGGTGAGGCTACGGTGGAGGGCGGACGCTCCATGGACCAGGCTGACATTCTGAATGCTCTACGACAGTGGTTCTCAACCGGTGGGGGAATTTTAGGGTTTCCAGGGGGGGGGGGGGGAATATAGACAATTTCAAGATCGCGTTAATACAAGAATCGATTACTTGATATTGTTTTTCCCTTCATACTTTACAGTTATGTACGTCTCATCCTTCTAAAATTCATTTTATAAAGTAAGTAGACCCACGAATCATGTTTTATGTGGATGTCTAGACTTGTTTTAGTATATGCTATTAAATTAACCTTCCATTTTTACGTATACTGTGTAGGGGTGGGGGATTTTTAGATAGGAAATATGAAAGGGGGGAATGAAATTCTGAAAATACGGTGAAGGGGGGCAAGGGCCAAATTTTTAATAGGAGGGGGGGGGGGGGGATGACGTTCTGAAAATATGGTGAAGGGTTGCACGGGAAGAAAAAAGGTTGAGAACCACTGCTCTACGAGAAGTAAGACTTTTGCGTGAACCAAGTGATGACTCTGAATCTACAACCATGGCCATACATCGAGAACAGAAAATTAAAAGAGGGGTGGCCAAACAAGAACACTACGCAGGAAGCCAAAGAAGATTGATAAACCAACACAGAACTGGTGTCGTTAGCCACTACACGCTGTGATCAGTGTTATTATTATTATTATTATTATTATTATTATTATTATTATTATTATTATTATTACAAAGTTGCAAACCCGACACCCCACATTGTGACAACGGTTTTGGGCGGAGGAACGCAATTGGGAGGGTACAAGCCTTAACTTGGTGCGAAGAAATGCAACCTAACGACTAAATGTCATTGCAGGGCAGACCAGGCCTTAAGCCTTGGTTGGCAACTGGTCTAGGCTTGAAGCTCTGACAGGCGGACGTTGGAGCATTACTTTGCTAATTCAGCAGCTTCTGCAGCTTGTCTTGTTCCAGACGTATTGATGTTACCTTTCCTCTGAAGTGCACTAGGCAGGCCGAGAGAGGGATCATGCTGCATGGGCAACACATGGCCTTTACAATTCAGCCCATACTTTTTGCTATGGAGAGGTTATTATGCTTTTTTTTCAAATTTGTAAGCGCAATAACT
The DNA here is from genome assembly GCA_014155875.1 of Cepaea nemoralis. Lineage (NCBI taxonomy): Eukaryota > Metazoa > Mollusca > Gastropoda > Stylommatophora > Helicidae > Cepaea > Cepaea nemoralis. The sequence continues at coordinate 248,805 of JACEFZ010004236.1, read as the reverse complement.
ATCATCTGTCAAAACGGCCAGGTAGCAGTATTACAAAGTTTGTGGTGACAGTGAATTCAACGATAACCATGATGCTTATTATCATAAAGGCTACGAAGATGTTGTTGATGATGATGAAGTAATGATATTGATGATGGTGATGATGATGATGATGATGATGATGATGATGATGATGATGATGATGATGATGATGATGATGATGATGATGATGATGATGATGATGATGACGATAATGATTATGATGATGATGATGATGATGATGATGATGATGATGATGATGATGATGATGATGATGATGATGATGCTGATGATGATGATGATGATGATGATGATGATGATGATGATGATGATGATGATGATGATGATGATGATGATGATGATGATGATGATGATGATGATGATGATGATGATGATGATGATGATGATGATGATGAAAATTATAAAGATGACTAAGATGATAATGAGGAGGAGGATTTGGAGGAGGATGATGGCTATGATGACAATGATGACGATGATGATTCAGTATACTAGTACGTCACGAATAACGGGTATCTCTCTGATATATTCCAGGGAGTTATCCACACCGATTGCCACTGTTACCTGTCGCAGCCAATAGACATAGGGAGCATCTGGCTGGCAATGGGAGATTTCAACCCAGGCAGTCCCAGGTATATTCGTCGACTTCTTCTTCTTCTTCCTCCTCCTCCTCCTCCTCCGCCTCCTCCTCCTCCTCATCACCATCATCATCTTCTTCATCAATATGATCATCATAGTCTTCTAGTTCTTCTTTCCCTCATATGCACACAACTCCTACACCTATCAATTGGACTAAACTGTTGACTTCTCATCCTTGAATTGGGGATGTAAATACCTTTGAAGTCAGAGGGACACTTGCCCCGGGTCGATACTCAAGGGCCGTTTATTTTACATGGCCTTATCCATTCGACACCGTGACTTTTATATTTCTTCTTCTCAAACTTGCTATCTTCTTCTAGCTGTTATCTTCATCTTGACAAGTTCATGTCATTGAGTGACGTGACTTACACTGTCGACATCACACTATTAGCCTATGGCTGGTTAATTGCTGCAATTTCATTCTGTACCATCTCTAACTACTGACTGCTAGAACACAACTCGACACTTATTTGAATTTAACAACTCAACACAGACTGCTTTTTCTACACTCTATTGTCCTATAAAATACAATACAGTTCATCTATACAAACGCAGTTGTCCAATAATACCATACATTACGTATAAAATCGACACAACTATTCTATCATTATCAGTGAAATGGCTAGTCACGACCGCCCACGCTTTCGGGCATGGTACATGAATGGCGAGTCATGACTGCCCACGCTTTCCGGCATGGCACATGATTGATTGATTGATTGACAATCACTGGCCATTGCCAATTTCACAATGTGGCCCGGTCCACACACCACCACGGCCCAACGCAGAATGACTTTCACGGAGACTCTTCGTCTTTTTTTTTTTTCACGGAGCGACTCCGGGCGCTTTTCACACCGTGTGAAAAGTGCCCACACTGAGTCACTTTTCACGGCCCAGTACGAGACTATACTTGCCCTCACAATTATGCCATGACTGCTGAATTGGGTCATGGCAACACTATCTATGGTAGAAGACTAAAGCCCTAATGAAGATGTCTATTGCGATAAATGCCATCTTTGACAAAACAAACACCACATGTAATTTTTCAAATATATTGTGTTCCGCCTTTTATTAAGCATTTCCCCATCTCTCCCGCGTCCTCTAGGTCTCCTCTAATTCAAGATCAAGACAAAACACCAGAGAATCGGTAAACACAGACAAGGCACAGAACCTCAACCTACAGCGAGTTTCACCAGCAGACAGGAGTCGGCGACAACGCCTGCAGCAGTACCGTCTTGGTATTATCAGGAGAACGCAACTTGGGCAGGATTTTCCCCAAAGGCAGCAGCCCAGTTGGATTCAGGCATCCTTTGATTCAAAACCATTGTTACGCATAGATTCAAGACGATTAGCTGTGCAGCTGCGAATTCAACACGAGGAGCGGCTTCGACAACAACAGCAACAACATCTACAGCATCAGCAGCAACAACAACATCTACAACAGCAGCAGCAACAGCATCTACAGCAGCAGCAACAACTACAACAAAAGCAGCAGCAACCGAGTTTGATACTACAAAAGCAATCTCAACCATCTGGACAGTTTCAAACAAATGGGCAATTTCAAACAAGGAATCATTTCAGAACACAACAGATGGAAACTCCTCAAAGTCCCAACGGACAAATTCTGCCACGGATGTTATACCAACATCGCCAGCCTCTTCAACAACAACAACAGCTCTACCAACAACAACAACAACAACAACAACAACAACAACATCTCCACCAACAGCAAAATTCACACTTTTATATCAAGAACTCCCAGCAGTCACGTGCAACTCCGTTGGTCGTCCTCTCAAACAGAAACTCCGTAAACCCAACAAGACAATACGATTTGCCCCAAGGGCATCAACCCACATATGGACTCACATCCATCGAAGCTCAACCAGCTCTGGCACCACATCACACCTTGGACGTAAATCTTCTTCCAGCTGTGCAGCCATCCTCCCCAACAGCAGTGGCAAAGGCAGCGGACAGTACTGAACGCCAACATACATTAAATCAGCAAGGACGTGTCAGCGGTACTGCTTCACATCCTTCAATTCCTCCACCCGACGTCTATTCATTTCAAGCACCAAGACAGTCTCTTTCGCTGAGTTCATCGTCTATACAGGCGCCACAAGATCAAACACTACCCAACACATTACCATCTCTGAATCAGTCTGTTATATCTCCAGAGAGACAAGAGCATGCAATTGTCGAGCAAACCATGAACCTTGCACACAGCTCGAAAACTTCTACGGCAACACAACCGAACATCGCAAATGTTCTGAGATCGAATCTGTTGCCTGAATCTTCTACACCCCTAAATGACAATAGTGGAAGTCTAAATATGGGAAATGGACGCCCAGTTGTCAGCACAGCAATGGGAATTTTAACCCTTGAAGCGGGAAATGGTAATGCAAGGATGGGAAATATGAGTCTAACAATGGGAAATGGTAGACCAACCATGGGAAATGCTGACTCTACGGTGGGCAGTGCCAGGCCACCAATAGCAAAAAGCGATCCCATTATGGTAAATGTCAATTCAGAAAAACGTAATGCCAGTCCAACAATGCCGAATGTGAATCCAACAATGAGAAATGGCACTCTAATCTTGGGCAATGTGAATCCAACAATAGAAACTGTCAATCCCTCAATAGGAAATATCAGTCCAACAATAGGAAATGTCAATCCAGTAGTGGCAAAAGTCAATCCAACAGTGGATATTGTCAATCCGACAATGGGAAATGTCAACCCAACAGTGGATAACGTCAGTCTGAATGTAGCAAGGGCCAGCCTATCAATGGGAAATGAGAATCCCCCAATGGGAAAAGCACACCCACTTACGAGCAATGAAAATCCAGCACTGGGAACTGTCAGCCAAGCGGTGGGAGTCATCAAGACAACAATTGGAGCAACAAACCACACCATTGCTGGAGTACTAGGTAAGGTTAGAGTTTCAGGGGCCAGTTGGCTCAGTTGAAACACTCTTCTTACTTCAATTAATTCACAAAATCCTATCTCAAAATGCTCCAAGCTACCTTTGGCCATTGTTTAAATATAACGCAAGTCATAGCGAACGACTAAATATACTTCATGTCCCTAAACCCAGGATAGACTTATACTAAACAAGCTTAGCGTACTCTGCCGCTCAGTTGAACAATCTTCCACAAGAAATCAAAGACACCACTAATTCCTATACATTCAATCGCATCCTATTTGAAAACACCTCAGTACAAGCTATCCATCCATCATGTGCCATGCTGGCAAACGTTGGCTGTCATGATTCGCTATTTCACTTGATCACCAGAGTCGTGGATCAGCTCAGTGTTCCTGTATTGACCATACCACGTTATCAAGCCAACCAGGTATTTACCTCTCTGTCTTCCCCTTGATCTCTTTCTCTCGATCTTGCCAGTTGTCACCAAGTTCTCCCATTTATTTTTTTCTTATAACCTGCCTCCTTAAAAAATTATATAATAATCTCCAGGGACAACAAATGCAATAAACATTATCCTAACTGTGGTACGGTACACCTACCTTTGCTAATTATAAGTGCCATGTCAAAAATTAGTTTTAGTGAGTCACGTATTATTGCAAATTTTCCATTCGTTTATAATACATCTATTGTTTATGTTGCTGTCGTTGTAATCTAAGATTAGCTTCATTCATATGAATGAAATAATGTATGAGAGCAAAGAGATAAGAAGGGCAGAATGTCGGACGGGCCTGCATGCCCAATTTTTAACCCTTTGAAAATAAAGTTTGTTCGTTCGTCTATTGTATGTCCACATTTGTTTGCCTTCATTCACGATCAATTATTTTGAAAACTGTCTGTTGCATCGTTATGAAATTTTTCCAGCCGTCTTATATTTACCCCCACCCAATGGAATATGTCTTTGATAGGTCCAAAAACAACTTAAATCATTGAAAGCGGCAACATTCCTTTGATGTTTTGCTGAACAACTAGTGATTTCTTGCTAACAAAGTTATTTTTACGGTAATGGGAGACCTGCAAATTCTGATGACACACAAAGGCGTATCCGGATTCGTATGGGAGTGGGTGCAATGAAAGAACTAGCTTAAAATCGACAGGGTCGGCTGCATCGCACCGGGTTTTTATCCCATATGGCTCAGTTTCTTTCCGCAGCGCGGAAAGCGTCGCACAAAGCACGAACTCCGTAGCTCCAGCGACGACCCTCGGGAGTCTCCGAAAAAATGCACTCGTGAAATGAAGGACGCGGCCCGGAATCGAACATACAACCTTCGGAGCCCGAGTCAGACGGCTTGACCACTTCACCACGGAGAATCCCGAGAGGGGTGCAATGTGTAATATTAGTAAAGACAGAGAATTTACAGAGGCACGGGGTAAATAATTTGTAAATTAACAGGAAAGTAGAAGGACTATATTTCTTACCTTATTTTTCATTTCCTTCTTGTTTCTTCAGCTGATGCTGATGCTGTAATGTTTAGGGCCTGCAATTCGTCTGAATAGTTGGAGCAAAATATCCCAGTAAGTGTGTACGTAGATTAAGGTCTGCGATCTGCTCAGACCTTAATCTGTGTCGGACGATTCCAGTAGGTTGATGATTCAATCCATCCTTTCTCCAATAGTCCTCTTCCTCTTTCAACACATGGTCCTGACGTTTTTTTCCAGTAACTTTTAATCAATATTTAATAGCGCGGACAGACAGACAGACAGACAGATAGACAGAAAGGTAGGTAGGTACGTGGGTAGGTAGGTAGGTAGGTAGGTAGGCAGAAAGGTAGGTGGGTGGGTGGATGGCTGGCTGGCTGGCTGACTGGGTGGGTGGGTGGGTCGGTGGGTGGGTTGGCCGGCCGGCAGGCAGATCGATCGATTGATCGATAGATAGATAGATAGATAGATAGATAGATAGATAGATAGATAGATAGATAGATAGATAGATAGATAGATAGATAGATAGATAGGATAGGATAGGATGGATGGATGGATGGATGGATGGATGGATGGATGGATGGATGGATGGATGGATAGATAGATAGGATGGATAGGATAGATAGATAGATAATAGATAGATAGATAGATAGATAGATAGATAGATAGATAGATAGATAGATAGATAGATAGATAGATAGATAGATAGATAGATAGATAGATAGATAGATAGATAGATAGATAGATAGATAGATAGATAGATAGATAGATAGATAGATAGATAGATAGATAGATAGATAGATAGATAGATAGATAGATAGATAGATAGATAGATAGATAGATAGATAGATAGATAGATAGATAGATAGATAGATAGATAGATAGATAGATAGATAGATAGATAGATAGATAGATAGATAGATAGATAGATAGATCCCCGCCAGAAGCCGGGCCTTGTCAGCTAGTTTATTTATATAATCACGTTTCATGAAATAACCCCCATTTGGAGACACCTCTGAATCTTCGCGCTGTTTGTTTCAAAACCGAAATCACGTGAAAATTTTTAAAAATGCGGGGACGTGTCTTGGTGGAGCTGTAATACTGTTAAAATGATGGACGTAATCTCAAAGTCGTAATTTATATAACCCATGTAAGCAAACTTTGAAATCTGCTGTAAAATCTCCAGAACAAAAATGTTTTTGTTGGGTGGACATAATGATAAGGTTAAATACTAAATCTCATCATTTTCCCTCAGTTGGTTACTAAGATATGGAATTTTATATTGAGGCAACAAACAAAAAAACACATATAGTCAGTCCATATTGTGTTAGAACGAAGGGTTTATTGTACCTGGGTTTAAAGAACATTGTTTATAGTAAATGGGTTTATAGTTAATGGGTTTATAGTGCATGTGTTTATAGTACATTGGTTATATTTCATCGATTTATAGGGTTTATAGTGCATGGGTTTATAGTTCATGGGTTTATGGTGTTTATAGTGCATGGATTTATAGTATATGGGTTTATTGTGCAAGGGTTTGTAGTAAATGGATTTGTAGTGCATGGTTTTATAGTGCATGGGTTTATAGTACATGGTTTATAGTACATGGATTAGAGTTCATGGGTTTAGAATGCATGGTTTAGAGTGCAGGGGTTTATTGTGCATGGTTTAGAGTGAAGGGGTTAGAGTGCGTGGATTAGAGTGCATGGATTTAAGGTGCAGGGAATTAGAGTGCGTGGTTTAGAGAGCGAAGGGTTAAGAGTGCATGGTTTAGATTGCGAGGTATTAGAGTGCAGGGTTTAAATTGCAAGGGATTCGAGTGTATAGTTTAGAGTGCATGGAATTTAAAGTGCATTGTTAAAAGTGCAAAGAGTTTAGATTGCATGGGTTAGAGTACGTGGGTTTTAGAGTTTATATTATATTAGTTTATATAGGGGGATGCGTGGTCTCGAGGTATGGTGTCCGCCTCGAGTGCTGGAGGTCCCGGGCTCAGGCCCCGGTGAGGCTGGGATCTTTTCACGTGGACTTCTAGTAAACATTTCCCCTGGTCTCTGGATAGTGAGATCGGACGCCCGTGTGTATTGTTGCGCACGTAAACAATCTCTTAGCAGTTGGAAATCGAAAAAGAGTAGTCTAACGGCGCTGCCAGGGCAAAATTTTGAGTTCAAAATCTACCCAAAGTATTTCAGGAACCTCGCCGGTGCTACGGAGTTCGTGCTCTGAGCTGAGTTTCTTCAGACTCAGGTTTGAGTTAGGAAGAGAACGGAGCACTTATGGTTACACCCGTGTGCCGTGATGTTGATCCGTCAACTAAGCTAAACTAAACTAAACTAAACTAAACTAAACTAACCTAAACTAAACTATGGTTTATAGTATGTGGTTTATTGTACGCGGTTTATAGTGCATGAATTTAGAATGCATGAAATTAGAGTGCAGGGGGTTTAGAGTGCATAATTTACAGTGCACAGTTTATAGTGCACGGTTTATGGTGCAAGGGTTTAGAGTCCATTGTTAAGAGAGCATGGGTTTAGAATGCATGGGTTTAGAGTCCAAAAAGGGTTTAAAAGACAAAGGTGTGGTCTTCATTGCATCGCGCCTTATCCCACAAAAGGGGGTCTCTATGACCACGAACTCCGTAGCTCCCACTGCCTCGATGAGCTGCTTGACATGACAGCTCTACCCACGGAGCTAATCACATGACTAAATGCGCATTACATTCATCTCAGGAAATGGAAGCAGTGCCTTGCATGGAGTGAACGCGAGCGGAATTTCCCATTCTGGTGCCACACGCGCTGCAACTTTCCCGCATGGTAGCTCACCCAATGCAGGCTTGCCCATGGGGATGTCACCAAGTGCCTTCACGGCTGCGATTGCTGCTCTAGCCAAGGTTGCCATCCAGTCCCTTCAGGAAGCTTACAAGACCAGATTGTCACCAAACGCTGGTAAGATGAACTAAGTAATTAGTTAAATAAATGTTGCATGTAAGACCAGATTGTCATCAAACGCTGGTAAGATGAACTAAATAATTAGTTAAATAAATGTTGCATGTAAGACCTGATTGTCATCAAACGCTGGTAAGATGAACTAAATAATTAGTTAAATAAATGTTGCATGTAAGACCAGATTGTCATCTAACGCTGGTAAGATGAACTAAATAATTAGTTAAATAAATGTTGCATGTAAGACCAGATTGTCATCACACGCTGGTAAGATGAACTAAGTAATTAGTTAAATAAATGTTGCATGTAAGACCAGATTGTCATCACACGCTGGTAAGATGAACTAAGTAATTAGTTAAATAAATGTTGCATGTAAGACCAGATTGTCATCAAACGCTGGTAAGATGAACTAAATAATTAGTTAAATAAATGTTGCATGTTCTTTTGCTGAGCATGTTATGTGGTCAAGCCATCTAGGTATGCTTCTCTGTCTTCCACTTGTTCTTTTCGCGTTAATCTTGCCAGTTGTCACCACGTTCTCCAATTTATGTCTTCTCATAATGTGCCTAACAATCTTGACTGTCTGTCTAATTTATCTAATCAGTTTACAGTTTTTATTTGTTTCTTGCGGGATTTACTCTAAGGTTAGACTGTCTGCCCATGATATTCTTTTGCATTTTTCTCAAAACTACATTTACACTGTTTTTCATTGTCTGCTCATTGTCCACGCTTCACGTCCATTCAAAGCACAACTTCTATTTAGCTTTTCAACACTCCTTTTCTCGTTGCAATTAACATCATTTTATTGGTCAATACGTTTTCCATAAACTAGAAAACTTAGTAGCAACTGCAAAATCTATGGTAAACTAGCAAGGGGAAGACAGAGAAGTAAATACCTGGATAGCCTTACCGCATGGCACGGTCGAGACAAGAACACGGAGTTGATCCACGATTCTGGTGATGGTGTAAGATGGCGAAACATGACCGCCCACGCTTGTTGATATGTCACATGATCATGATGATAGAAAAATCACATACATTGTTATTTATGTTGAGCTGAGTCATGAACCGACACCACAGCAGGGGACATTCCTATACGTGCTCCGTCCTCATCTGCAACAGCCAGCGAAGAGTCCCAATACTAATGGTACCAATAGCAGTCTGATTATTTCCATCTGGCCTCGGACTCCTGAATGACGGCCTGATCCTGTGGTCACTCCCTGCAGCGCCACTCTCTCACAGCTATGATGATCTACGCCTGTTTCTGCACTATACACACGATTCCAAAGTGTCCCGACCACATCTGCCTTATCATGCAGCAAACCCCACCCAGTAGTGCAGGCACAGCCAATCTGTCCGCCTGCTAATTTCCCACCACACCAGCATGTCCTGGGGGAATATCCAACAGACGCTCTCGGTTTTTGGATTGTTGAATGGAAGCCTGTCACTCTGTCCGAAGCATGCTTGTCTTCACCTTTCTCATAATACTTTGTAAGTACTTTAACATATATAGATATTTCTTTCTTTGTAGTTAATACTTATGTACAGATTTATATAAATCGTAAGGCTTACTTGCGTCACAAACATCTATGACTGCGTACATGCCTCCAGGACTAACTCAAGGAATCATGGCGCCTACAGACGTCCAGCCATACATATCGGGTCCAGCATGGCCGGCAGCCGTCGTCAACTCAGCGACAACTACAATCACCCCCGCGTCACCAGGTGAGCACCAGTCTAATCATTATTATCATCATGCGGCAGTTTATTTGCAAAACGTCGCTCTCATCACGGCGCGTGGAAAAACCTCTCGATCTCTGGCCAGTTCTCTTGCCATTTCTCTTGCCATTTCTCTAGCCATTTCTCTGGCCATTTCTCTGGCCATTTCTCTGGCCATTTCTCTGGCCATTTCTCTTGACATTTTCCTTGCGCCATTGCACCCTTATGCTGACGGTGTCTTCAATGTCCTGTGTCAATTTTCTGCCAGGAAAAATGCTTTTCTTCTTCTTCTTTGCGTTCATCCGGAGTGATTTTTTCAGATGTGATTGCGGTCGGTGTGTCTGGTTAGGCACCCTCGGGTCGAAACCCTCAGGCCAACACATCCGACTTTTAGCGTGCATTTTTGGCCAGGTTAGCAATCCTGGGAGACTCTCACTTTTGTGGTACCGTCCACATCTCAGCTGGTCTAGTTGGAACAGTCGAAGACTACACGGTCATCCCTCAAGTGAAGGCAGGGACAGTCCATAGTATTTTCCGCCATCCTGGGTGGCTTCCATAATTGCAGAGCCGGCACATAATGCTCTGGTGCTGGGTTTACCGAGGGAATCGTCACGTCCTGCTCATGGCTGTTTTAATTCCTCAATTCAATATATTGGGCATTTCGCTCGCCCTGGGCCGTTCCTGCACAAACCAGTCAGCTCTGCGGTTGGTTTCCACTAAGCAAGTTTTCGGACATGTGCTTGTCCCTGTACCCATCAGAGCTGTTCCAGGCACGGCGGACATTCGGACAACTACCTAGTCAGAGCTGTTCCGAACAAGAGCGGCATTCGGAAACTAGGTAGCCAGAGCTGTTCCTAGCACGGGAGACATTCGGACGAGACATTTCACTCGGACGTAAATGCGTAGTGTCAATTTTTAGTTTGCCACCCGTAGGACGACACTTCCGACTTCCGGCGGGCATTTTTTAGTGAGGTTAACCTTCCTCTGGTTTCGAGACACGTTAGACTGTTGTAATGTCACCCACATCTCAGCTGGTCAAGATAGGACGATCAACGATATCGTGGTCTGCCCTCAAGGGAAGGCAGGGGCAGACCATGGGCATTATCTCGCTATCCAAGGAGGCTTCCATAATTGCAGAGCCGGCACATATTGCTCTGAGACTGGGCTCACCCAAGGAGTTTCCACGTCCTGCTCATGGCTGCTTTAGTTCCTCACTTCCATGTGTTGGGCATCCCACTTGCCACTGATCGCTCAATCACACACCAGGGGCGGTCAGACTGCGAGTGACATCCACTCAAGCTTTTGCTTGTGACTTCAGACCACGCAATAGGTTCGCTCGCCGTGCGTTCCATTTCGCGTTGATGAGACATTCTTCCACTTTTGTCTACACTCTCTATGAGTTAGATACAGACAGTTTCCGTAACCCTTCGACTGGGGCACTTTTCGGACTTTTTTGTACTCGCTCACGAGGTAGGCTACATGTGCTGCCGGCTCAGCACCTTACCTTCGTGCAGCAGTGAACGGGAAACGGCCAGGCCCCTTCATCCGGGAAACTCTCATATCCCCCCAGCTGGGAGCCTTCGAACATGTATCAGACCTGAGCATGTAGCTTGCTCAGTATCATGTTTCTATTTTCCGGTAGACGATCCGAGGGTTTGTGGCTTAGAGGCGTTCAGCCACATCCCTCGACAGGGAGCCTTAAGAGATTTGTCCGGACCAAGAAATTCTGCCTTTGTGCACCTCATTTAAATTTTGACTGCTATCCTCAGTCTATGCCTGCAGAGCAGCAGGTTGTGTCTCTCTTAGTCTGGTCCCTATCCCATAAGCTGTCCGATATGTAATTTTTCACCCATCGGCAAGCAAACGGGGTCTATGGGACACGCAAGCTGCCCCACCACGTCAAGGTGGAGACACATCGGGGGAGGAAAAATGCTTTTCATTACAGTTCTTTCCAAACCATTGTGCTGTTTATCATCATCATCATCATCATCATCATCATCATCATCATCATCATCATCATCATCATCCAGTGCCTTGCCGGCTGGCGTGGGCGATCATGCCTCTCCACAAATTGCGATTTCCGACGGCATAGATCAATTCGTGTGTTAACTCCCTTCTGTGCCATGACACAAGACTGTCCAGACATTTCTCACGATGTCTTCCTCTATCTCTCTTTCCCCAAATCTTTCCTGTTATCACAACATATTCTAGTTTTTTTCTTCTCATAATGTGGCAATAAAGTAATGGATGCTTCTGTCTGATGTTGGCGATAAGTTGTCTTTGCGACTTATCTGCCCTCAAAATGTCCAGATTGCCCATGTTTGACTGTCCAGTTATCATCATTATGTAACGTGTAATGCAAATTTTAATATGTCCATAATATCTCAGTCTCAGAGACATGACGTTGTATAAGAGCCAGGTTTCTTCGATCTTCAGATCTTGTAGATTTTCTGTATGTTTCTTCTTCTTAGTCCAAAATACTCGTCTTAGTCAGATATGACTGAGATAGCGAATGACAGGAGAGGGTATTACCTGCTTTCTGTTAGCGCCGAATGTTGGGCAACGCTCACCAAAAACCAACACCCCACATGGATGTTACCAAGACCCCCTCCTCGTTCAACCTCAAAGAGAAGTTATAATAGGGTACATCGCCTGGCTCAGATTAATAATCCTGTGACAGTGTCAGCCACAAATATGATATTAATTTGAAGGTGATTTTTGTCCAAAAAGGGTAATGTGTAATATGTATAATGTGTTTTCTCTAGAACAGTTCAGTTATCATCTCATCTCATCATCTTATCTCATCTGGTTCCCCTAGTACCTTGCGGTGTCGAGGTGAAGTATAAACAGCGGGACAGTGCCCATTTATGGGCTTTATATATCTAGATTCCCGTGGACTCTGTAATTCCCCCTGTCCATCGTTTACATGGCCGGACTCTTCCTCTGCTTCCATTTGGTCTGTACATCGTTGCTTGTTGTGGTATACTGTTAGTTGATAATCTAGCTATATGGCCAAACCATTTAACTTAATGTTTTCTGATGAAGTCTAGCGCTGCTATAACCTACACTTTAGTCCTCATTTCTTCATTTCTGATGTTTTCTTTTATTGATACATTGAATATTCTTCTCAGGAATCTCATTTCTGTTGTTGTGATTTTTGTTTTTATCTTTTTCTGTCATTGTTCGTGTATGGCATTGGTAGCTTATAGGTGGTAGGAAGATTGTTCTGTAGAGTGTTTTTTAGTAATTATTTATACATGTTTATTCTTTAGTATTGACTAGAAGACCCAGCCCGGCTTCGCCCAGCCTCTGGCGGGGAGCGTCTCATTTAATTCATTTTCGGCCCCTGCTCCCGTTCCCAAAAATTAAAAATTGATTTAAACTAACTAACTGCTTCAGTTGCATCCGCGCGAGTGAGAACAACAACTGTTCATAACTAATTTCTGGTTTAATCAGAGAGTGAGTTCCCTTGCAACAAGATGGCGGGACATTTATTCGTCCGTTTCTTAAGCTCGTGCCATTTTCTTTCATGCTGGAGGAAAAAATTTGATTTTAAACTAACTAACTATGCCAGTTGGCTCCGCGGGAGTGAGAAGAACATCTGTAGAAAATTTCATCTCAATCAGATGTACCGTTCGGAAACGCATAAAGAACACACAAACAAAGACACAAACAAATTTTCTCTTTTATATATATATAGATTAGTATCTTATATAAATTGATTTGGTTGTTCTTTGACAGCGACAGAACAGGCTCAATTCGAAGCCGAGGAGACGACAACTACAACTGCCGACCCTTCAGCAGCAGGTGAGTACATATCTAAGTACACCCATCGTTACCAGGTGCCAGATCCGAATTATAACAGATTCAGTGACACCGCGTGATTAATCGGTGACATTACTGGATTCAGTGACATGGGATGATTAATCGTCTTACCTGATTTAGTGACATTGAATGATTAATTGTCTTACCTGATTCAGTGCCATAGGATGGTTAATCGCTAATTCGGTGCTATGGTATGATTAATTGCTGATTCAGTGCCATGGGATGATTCATTGCTGATTCAATGCCATTGGATGATTAATCTACTTATCTGATTCAGTGTCATAGGATGGTTGATCAAATTACCTGATTCAGTGCCATTGGATGATAAATCGTCTTTTTATTGATTATATGCCATAGGATGATTAATCGTCTTATCTGATTCAGTGCTACAGGATGATTAATCGTCTTATCTGATTCAGTGCTATAGGATAATTAACCGTCTTACCTGATACTGTGCCATAGGATGATTAATTGTCTTGCCTGATTCTGTGCCATGGGATGATTAATCGTCTTACCTGATACTGTGCCATAGGATGATTCATCGTCTTACCTGATTCGGTGCCATTGGATGATTAATAGTATTTTCTGATTCGGTACCATGAGATGATTAACCGTCGTGTCTGATTCGATGTAATTGGTTAATCATTCAGTGCCATGGGGTGATTAATCGTCTTAACTGAATCGGTGTCATTGATTAGTCATTCAGTGCCATGGGATGATTAATCGTCTTATCTGATTCTGTGCCAAGGGATGATTAACTGTCTTACTTGATACTATGCCATGGGATGATTAATCGTCTTAATTGATTTAGTGTCATGGGATGATAAATCGTCTTACCTGATTCGGTGCCATTGGATGGTCAATCGTCTTATCTGATTCGGTGCCATGGGATGATTAATCGTCTTATCTGGTTCTGTGCCATGGGATGATTAACCGTCTTACCTGATACTCTGCCATAGGATGATTAACTGTCTTACCTAATTCGGTGCCGTGGGATGATTAATGATGGCGAAAGTATTACGGACGCAACTAGTAATCCCGCATACGCGCGTTCTAAACACAGTGTGGAAGTGAATCTTGGAATGTAAACGAACAAATTAGTAAGAACTTGAAAGCAACAGAGATGTGTTTCCTGAGACTAATGTTGAGAATTCCTTGGACTGTCAGAGTAACTATAGTAACTTCTTTGGTGATGAGACGAGAGGCATTAGAGAACATCGTGACAACTGGAAAAATTGAGGGCAAGAGAGGCAGAGGCCGATCAAAAGAAATGAAGCTGGATGGATTGAGACGGTGGCATGGAGGCATATAAGCAGCGGAGTTGATCCAGAACACCAAAGACCGATATATGTAGAGAGACATGATCGCCTGCTCCAGCTTGCAGGGTACCTGATGATGATGATGATATCGATATCCCCATCTCATCACATCTCATATCTTGTTCCTCTTATACCTTGCAGTGTCGAGGTGAAGCATAAACAGCTGGAAAGTGCCCGTTTATGGGCTTCATGTATCAAGATTTCCATGGACTCAGCTATTCCCTCTGTCCATCGTTTACTTCTTAGTTTTTTTTCTACGAGCAGTATGAAAATCCCCTGCCGGCTTGTTAGGCCAGTCGCAGGTTAAGGACAAAAATCTGACCAAGGAGAGTCCATCCCTCCTGGCGAGCCAGAGCTCCGATGACCCATGACCTCCCGGTTATGGTCTCGTGGTCTACACCACTAGGAGTTGGGGTTGACTTGTGTAGTTTGCGGGTCATTGACAGGCTACTAATTTTCACTTTTCACCTCTCCTGGGAGAGGCTAGCCGATCTTAACCTTGCTGGCTGCAGGGCCAGGCCCAGTGCACACCTTGTATCCCCATGGACTCTGCTATTCCCTCTGTCCATCGTTTACAAGGTCAGCCTTTTCATCTGATTCCACTTATTCTGTACATTATTGATTATTGAAGTATACTGCCACTTGGTCCATACATTATTGATTGTTGTAGTATACTTCCCGGTCTTAGTCAGATATGACTGAGCTATCGTATGACAGTAGATAGTACTACCTACTTTCTGATAGTGCTGAATGTTGGGCGGCGCTCACCAAACCCGACATCCCACATTGTTCCAACGGCTTCCGGCGGAGGAGTGCAATAGGGTGGGTACCATTGTGCGGGGAAATGCAACCTAAAGACTAAATGTCATGACAAGGCAGACCAGGCTCTAAGCCTTAGTCGGCAACTGGTCTAGGATGGAAGCTCCGATAGGCGGACAGTTAGAGCATTGCTTTGCTGATCCGGCAGCTTCTGCAACTTGAATTGTTCAAAATGTATTGGTGTTACCTTTCTACTGGAGTAACTAGGCAAGCCGAGAGAGGGATCATGCTGCTAAATTCAGCCCAGGCTTTATGTTATGGAGAGGTATAACTCCATTTTACAAACTATCGTCTGTCAAAATGGCAAGGTACCAGTCAGTACACTGTCACTTGGTCAGTACACCATTGCTTGTTGTGGCACTACTGTTTTACAAACATTTTTAAAATAATAAAGTGTGCGTGGCTGGTTTCTTGCAGCGGGTGAAGACTTTGAGTATGAACATTTATAAAATAATAAAGTGTGCGTGACTGGTTTCTTGCAGCGGGTGAAGACTTTGAGTATGAACATTTATAAAATAATAAAGTGTGCGTGACTGGTTTCTTGCAGCGGGTGAAGACTTTGAGTATGAACATTTATAAAATAATAAAGTGTGCATGGCTGGTTTCTTGCAGCGGGTGAAGACTTTGAGTATGAACATTTATAAAATAATAAAGTGTGCGTGACTGGTTTCTTGCAGCGGGTGAAGACTTGGAGTATGAACATTTATAAAATAATAAAGTGTGCGTGACTGGTTTCTTGCAGCGGGTGAAGACTTTGAGTATGAGCATTTATAAAATAATAAAGTGTGCGTGGCTGGTTTCTTGCAGCGGGTGAAGACGTTGAGTATGAAGCCGATGAGATGACAACAACTACGACTGTGAAGCCGAGAGACTCCACTCCTCCTGAAGCGGGTAAGTCATTGGATTAGGTTTTGCGTTGATTTGTAAATTCCGACAAAAGCCGTGGCGAAGGATTTACGAATGAAATTCGTAATCTCGCATACCGCGTAAGAAACACAGCTGCCAGCGATTTGGAAGCAGACCACCTTGCGCTGGTTTTTATACAATGCTATGAGTGGCTGTCGCTCAGATAGCAATGGTTAACTGCTGAGCGTAAACTTGCCCAGGAATCACAAACAGTCAACAAAGGCTAGGGTTGACTGCTACGTCCTGTAAAGGATATGCAACTAACTTTTTTTTTAAAACAAGACGCGAAAGAAAACCGTAAATTGATAAGAGAAATTAGAACGAACTAGAGAGTGGACTCTCAAGTGGTTTTTATCTGCCAATATTTGCGGCAGCTCATAACTAATTCACCTGTATTATTTGGCACTCTGAATCTGTTATATATAGTTGCATTGTTTGCTACTGACGAAGACGTTTTCCTAACCGAAACGTCTATTTTTATCACTTGTGGTTGTGTTCTTATAGCACTGAGCTGCCGGTCCAATATGGCGGATAGGTTATTGAGCTGTTAATACTTATGCAATTTGGACTGGTAGTACATGGTTCCGTCGCACAGCTACTGAGTTAAGTGCGTGGAGCGACACTGTGAGCTGTGGGTTTCGTATGGAATGCGTTTATACCTGTCCGAGGTTGTTTGTGCTGTGAACCGCATGTTCAGAAAAATGGCGGACAGTTAGTTGCTGAACTAGCTGATTTTGCCTTATGAAATAATGTGTGCAACTGCTGATTTTCTAATGACTGCCGCTTCCATCCACGATGAACTGTAATTTTAGTGGCTGACTATTGTGTTGGCATTCTGGCAGCAGCCTTATGCATGTATACCTGTGGATGCTGCTTGTTTGTTATGCGCGCTGCTGTTCCACTTTCCACAAGGGGCAGTAAAAAGCATTTTGTGTGATAGACAATGGCACAGGAACGGAGCATTATGGGATAACCCTTTGCCGTGAAGTTGTAGCCGCCAGTAACGACTAATGCTGACAAATTTCACTTCTAATTGTTGATTATTAGATCTGTTTGCCCCGTCCCTGAAGAAAATTCTTAAAATTGAAACGTCTGCTATGTCCTATAATACTTATTTTTATTTTATTACTTCGTTATTATATATTTGTTGATTGTTTCTTGTTTTGGAAAATGTCACTCTGTGTCATCTGTATGGAGTCCATTGTAAGGTATGTACACTGTGTCCGTGTTTAGAATGTCTCATACTTTCGCAGGCGCTACACATACCTAAGTGTTTGTATTTCACATGATTATTCACTCATTGAACTAACGCTCATTTTGTTTTCTTACAGCCGGATGTATTTCATCAAACACCGGGTGGGGAGAATACATGCTGGGTAAGTTGTGTTAAGCTTTTGTTTGTCTACAGATATTTATGCTTATTTTCTCTCCCCATGTTTAATCTTAACATAACTAAGCAATGTTTAATTTTAACATAACTAAGCGGTATTTAAAGTTTTCGGCACAAAGTCAGCAAACCAATTAAAGTGTAAATTTTGAGAGCATATTTCCTGTGGTAGCATGCGAATGTGAGTCATTGACCATTTGGCAGTCACTTTGTAATCAGTGTTTATAGTGCAGAAAAACGGTGTTGTGGTAAACGAACAAGCGGACAGATTGGCTGGGTCTGCAACGCAGGGTGGCGTATTGATGCATGATAAGGCAGAGGCGGTCCCTGCCCTTTGGGATTGTGTGTATAGTGCAGGAGAACAGTGTTGTACAGATTGGCAGACTCAAAGTGGCTTCAGGCACAATATCCTATTAAGTGACAATTCTTTGACTTTTTAACTGTTTGTTTATTGTAATATCCTCTTCTTCTTCTTCTTCTTCTTCTTCCTCTTCTTCTTCTTCTTCTTCTCCTTCTTCTTCTTCTGCTGCTTCTTCGTTATCTGCGTTCATCGGGAGGGTTTTTCTTTTTCGGACGTGATTGCGTTGTGCCTGTTTACATCGGAGCTGCGTTATTGTGCTGTTAGGACGACACGTCCGACTTCTGTGGACATTTGTTGACCGGGTTAACCTTCCAGGGTTGATTGTAATATGATTAATTTGATGTGTTAATACAGTATTGTGAATATTAAAAATGCACCTTTTGAGGCTGACAATTTTGGAAAGAGGGGAATTCTTCTTCATTTGTTTGCTGGAAATAGGGGAATGACATTCTGACATATGGTGAAAGGATGCATGGGCCAAAAAAGGTTGAGAATCACTGGATTAGGCAGACAGATTGGCCGGGTCTTCACTGCTGGGTGGGGTATTGGTGCAAGATAAGGCAGACGTGGTCGGGGCATTTTAGGGCCCTGTGTATAGTGCAGAAGAACAGATAGATGGATCATCATGGCGTGGAGATAATGGTGCTGCAGGGAGTGACCAGGGGATCCGGTAGATACTCAAAACTCCGAGGACAGGCCAGACGGACACATATTCAGACAGCTAATAGTACCATTAGTAATGGGACTCTTCGCTGGCTGTTGGAAATGAAGACAGGGCATGTATGGGAATGTCCTAAGGGATATGATTACTGTGTTTTGTGCAGCTCAACTCACTTTACCTCTACCCACCCATGAAGAAGAAGAGGAGGAGAAGAAGAAGAAGAAGAAGAAGAAGAAGAAGAAGAAGAAGAAGAAGAAGAAGAAGAAGAAGAAGAAGAAGAAGAAGAAGAAGAAGAAGAAGAAGAAGAAGAAGAAGAAGAAGAAGAGATGCGGAGGAGGGAAAGAGGAGGGAGAAAGTGTTGGTGGTAGTGCTGATGTTGGATGTTGTGGTTGTGGTGGTTGTGGTTGTGGTGGTTGTCATGGTGGTGGTGCTGGTGGCGATGATGGGGGTTATTATAAGAATGGCGGTAGTGATGATGGTGGGGTGATGATGATGATGATGATGATGATGATGATGATGATGATGATGATGATGATGATGATGATGATGATGATGATGATGATGATGATGATGATGACAAAGAATGTGGTGAAAATTCAACACCTACGGTTCATTTTTCTCACCAATGTCTTGTCGTTCCAGAAGGAATCAACGGAACGGTTGAGGGTCTATTGAAGAGTATAACCACAGAAGCTAGTAAGTTATCCACTTACTTGGTTATCAAAGACACACACTACTTGTGTCAGCCTACACACACACACACACACACACCCACACTCACACACACACACAAATAAATATATATATATATATATATATATATATATATATATATATATATATATATATATATATATATACACACACACACACACACATACACATACATTACTAATTCCTAGGTACACACAGCCGGTCTCTCTGGCTGTGGGGTTACAACACTTTCTCTCTGTAATCCCGTTTATCACGCAGAGTCTCGTAGCGGAGCGAGAGCTGAGGCGGTTCGACCCCCGCTCGTGACTTGCGGGATACTGAGCCGGCCGCTCAGAAAGCAATGGCAAACTACTGAGCGTAATCTTGCCAAGAGATCAACATACAGCTGAAAGATGCTGGTGTTGACAGCTAAGTCCTGTAAAAGGATATGCTAAAAAAACAAAAGGTACACACACGTATATACACCTACCTTACTGTCAGGTCTTAATCAAATGTGACCTAGCTTCCGTATGAAGGTGGACGACACTACCTGCTTTCTTCTTCTTCTGCCTTCATCCGGAGAGTTTTTTTTTTCGGACGTGATTGTGTTGTGCCTGTTTACAGCAGAGACGCATTCTTGTGCCGTTAGGCCGACACATCCGACGACTGCGGGCATTTATTGACCGGATTAACCTTCCTGGGGGTTTCGTATGACGTTTGACTCTCACTGTGGTGGTGTTATCCCCCATCCCAGCTGGCCCACTTAGACCAGCCGAAGACATCCTGGTCAGCCCTCAAGGGAAGGCAGAGGCAGACCATGGGTATTCCCCGCCATCCAAGGAGGCTTCCATAATTACAGAGCAGACACATAGCGCTCTGGTACTGGGCTCACCCAAGGAATCGTCACGTCCTGCACACGGCTGCTTAGACTCACTTCCGTATATTGGGTCTTCCAGTCACCACAGGCTGTTCCTCCGGAAACCAGAAGAATGCAGTCTGCAGATCACATCCACCGTAAGCTTTAGAATCGGAATTTCCATGTAATCAATACTGAAGAGCTATCCAAGCAACATTAAATTTCTTACCACTAGGACACTTTTTCCACCTGTGATGACGAACGCACAGTGAGCTTTAGATTTAGACTTTCCACTTAATGCATTTGCTAGCCAAGCAATATTCCATGTCATGCCTCTGGGACGCTTTTGCTGCCGACATACCTGTGGTATGAAGTGTGGCAGTCTAAGTACTTCTTCATGCAACTTTAGATGTCAATCTGAATGTAGTTAAAGTAAGCTGCGGTCAAGTTGAGCTTGTTGATATCTCATAGAGCTTGTCCTCAAATGAAGCAGGCGTCGGCCAAAATATTTTTCTCTGTTCTGCATATATTGAGCACTCCTGCAGCAAATGTTTAGCTGTCATTTTACCAGTTCCACAGTTACATTCATCGGTATCTCCTATCTTTAGTTTATTGAGCAAGTGTTATTTCAGCCTGTTATGTCCTGTACGGAGTCTGAAGATTGCTACTTGTTCTCTTCGGTCGAGTTTGTAATATGCATCATCCTTCTGGTGGCCTGGATGCTCTGATTCCCATTTGGTTCTATAAGTGTTTTTTATAAACCTCTTTGCCTCATTATTGGTTACGTCTATGTCAGGCTGTGGTAATCGTCCACCCTCTTTTGCTAGTCTGTCAGCCTCTTCATTTCCAGGTATACTGCAATGTTAGTTAGTTAGTTAGTCGACAGATTATCCTCGTTGCACATCGAACCATTCAGTCCATAAGTGCTCGGATCCCCTCCCCAGCAAATCCCGCAGCGTGTAGCGGCCAACGACGCCAGTTCTGTGTTGGTTTATCAATCTTCTTTGGCTTCCTGCGTAGTGTTCTTGTTTGGCCACCCCTCTTTTAATTTGCTGCTCTCGCAGTCTGGCCATTGTTGTAGATTCACAGTCATCACTTGGTTCTCGCAAAAGTCTCACTTCTCGTAGAGCATTCAGAATGTCAGCCTGGTCCATGGCGCGTCCGCCCTCCACAGTAGCCTCACCTGCGAGCTTGTCAGCCCGCTCATTTCCTTGTACTCCCGCATGCCCTGGCACGAAGATGAAACTAATTTTTGCCAGCCGAGACCGCTTCAGAGGCAGCAACCATTCTCTTCGGATCGACCCCTCCTCTATCCTCTTGATCATGTTCATTGAGTCACTAAGGAAACAAGCCCTAGTGAATGTCTGTGTCTCGAGCCATGTTATTGCTTTACTTACTGCCATGACTTCCATGGTCAGGCTACTTGTGGTTTCAGTGAAAGCACCAGAGTCCTCCTTCACAATTCTCCCTCCGGCCCGAGCTGTAAAGGCCGATGAGCTTCTCACATGTCGGACAACCGACCCATCTGTGTAGATGACCGCGTCACCGTCTAGCGAATTCTCGAAAATCAACGCTTGTACTTCAGCCTCAACAGCAGCCGGATTTTCTTGTCTGCATTTTCTATCTAGTTGGATGCAAACTGAAAAGGATGTGCAGAAGTCTGTTGGCACTTGCACCCACTCCTCGCCAGGTTCTAAGTCCTCAAGTGAACACACCTGTTGAAGAATGTCTTCGGCTTGACCCATCCACGACCGTCCTCTTTTTAACCTGCTGCCCTTCACCTTCCTAATTTCACTATGCAGTGGATGTTGTGTGTTTGCGTTAATTCTGAGGTAGGCGCATGCCCTGCAAACTTGTATTCTCTCTTCATCATCATCATCTTCCACTTCTGCCGTCAAGCGTCGTGGGGAGGAATAATTTGAGTTCCAGCGCCCGGTGGGCGGCACTGGATAGTGTCATTCCGTGTGGTTGTACAATGTCTCTGATGTCGTCAATCCATTTTCTTCTTGGACGTCCTCGTGGTCTCGTCGCAGATGATCTTAGATGTAAGGCCAGTGATGGTAGTTGCTGATGTTGCATTCTAACAACATGGCCAAACCACTTGATCTTCTGTCTTTCAATAAATGTGGCACAAGGTGTTGATCCCACAGTCTGTCTGATAGTAACATTTCTTACTCGGTCTCGGATTGTTAAGTTGGCAGCTCTCCTCAGGCATCTCATTTCGCAGGTGTTGATTTTGCGAAGGTGTAATTTGGATAAAGTCCAGGTTTGAGATTGGTAGCATAGGGTTGGTGTGAATATGCTGTTTATTATCTGTCGTTTTGCGGACATGGGTATGTTTGGATGTTTCAGTAAGGGTGACAGTTGATATGTAAGTGCACTAGCTTTTTGACATCTGATTTCAATTTCTCTGTCTAATCTGCCATCTTCTGTGATCATACTTCCAAGGTATTTGAATTCTTTAACTTGTTTCAGAGGTGTGTTATTTATCTGTATACTTAGTGGGCCTGGCGATCTGCTAACTTGCATTACTTCGCTTTTGGCTGTGTTTATACTCATATTGTATCTGCTGCAGGTTGAACTCAGATTAGTAATATGATTTTGTAGTCTGCCCTCATCGCTGTAAAACAGGCACTGATCATCTGCAAATAGAAGTTCATTTATTCCTTGTGGGTCAGTTGTTTCATCTGGAGTAAAGAGTTCTAAATTTTCTGAATCTGGTCTGTCGAGACTTGCTTCTTTGGAAATTCTGTCCATGTAGATATTGAATAGCAGGGGAGAGAGCACACATCCCTGCCTCACTCCTGTATTGACTGTGAACATATCTGATATACCTTCCTGTGTTCTTACTGCACTTTGGCTCGAGTGGTACATGGCTATGATGTTTTCTAGCAGTTGGCCTTCTATCCCATAGTCTTCAAGGATGGTCCATAATTTGTATCTGTCTACTCTATCAAAAGCCTTTTCCTGATCTACAAACACAATATTCTGCTGGTCACTATATTCAATAGTTTTTTCACAAATTTGTCTAAGTGTAAATAATGCATCAGTGCAACTTTTACCTTTCCGAAAACCGAATTGTGCTTTGCTTAACTGTTGTTCAACTATTGGTCTAGCTCTTTGTTCCAAAAGTTTTGCATACATTTTCCCTATATGGCTCAGGAGTGATATACCTCTGTATGTTTCGCACTCTCTCATATTGCCTTTCTTTTTCCATATTGGTAATATTATTGCCTGTTGCCAATCATCTGGGACTTTTCTTTCTTCCCATGCTATATTAAAAAGTCTTGTTAGCCATTTAACTCCTGTTTCCCCACAGGCCTGAATAGCTTCTGTGGTTATTCCATCTGGACCTGGTGATTTGTTTTTAGGACTTTTCTGTATAACTGCTTTGACTTCTGCAGGTATGAAATTTGGTTCTTGCTGTCCCTGGCGTTTAGGCACAAAAGTGAGGTTTCCTATGTTATCTGTGGGGTTAAGTAGTTCTTGAAAGTATTCTGCCCACCTTGCTTCTCTCTTCAATGGTTGGAAAATCAAGAAGGTAGCGCATCGCCCTGCATGCTGTATCTCTTGTACATCCAAGAATAATGCGCATAGCTTCATTCTGTATCCTTTCCATCCTTTCTATCTGATTATGGCTGAGAGTCAGGATTGCCATTGCATACTCCAAAACAGACATGACCAGCCCCTCGTACAGAAGACATAGATGGCGCTGCTCACAGTTTGCTGCCGCCATCACCCGCATCGCTGCCAAACCCCGCTTGGCCTTTGTTATCACCTGGTCTATGTGCACATTATAAGCAAGGCTTCGATCAAACCGTATCCCCAGGTAATTCATTGCCTGCGTTCTTTCCACCGTCTCTGAACACAGCATTACAGTTGGTGTTGGATTGTTGACAATATGATTATTCAACGAGAACCAAGTCACTGTTGCCTTTGTTGGGTTGACCATTGCCCCAGCTTCATCACACCAAGTACTTATGCGATTGAGTTCGGTTTGTAGTTCCACAGCAACCTCCTCTCTATCCTTACCCTGACGATACACTAAAACATCATCGGCATATGACAATGTCCTGCCAGGTCCAGTGATCTGCTCACTGGTGATTCTCACTGTGTAGGCGTTGAACAGTACCGGAGATAGTGGTGATCCCTGTGGTAGGCCAGGATATATTGTTGTTGGTTCCGAAGTCCAAATGCCACATCTAAAAACTACTTTCCGTTGGAAGAGGGCTGCAGCGATCCAACTAAGGAGGAATGGACTTATTTTGAGTTCAAGAAGCTGAAACATTAAAAAATCCAGTGGTACTCTGTTGTATGCGTCCTCAAGATCAATCGCTGCAGCAACGGTTTCAGTGCCTGAGTGGAAACCTTCATAGACATCATGGGCAAAGACTGCTGCATTGGTCCAGGTTTCTCTTTTTGAACGGCACCCACCCAGGGTAGGTGGGAAAACACCTTGCCTCTCTAGTTGGCTTGATATTTTCCTGGCAATTACCTTCTCCAGCAGCTTGCCTATTGTATTCTGCATGGTTATAATTCGATATCCCTGAATTTTTTTGTGGTCTTTGTCAGGCTTCGGCAAGGGAATCAGATAGCTGTGTAACCATTCCTCCTTGATGCTAGCACTCCCTATACTGTTGTTGTACATGTCTGCTAGTTTCTCTAGCTCATTGTCGGTACACCTATTTATGTCGTCGTATCTTATGCCATCAGGACCTGGAGCACTGTTTTTTGATCGTCGAAGCACAGCCTTGATTTCTTTCACTGTCACTGTGTCTTCATCCGAAGTGTTCTGGGCCTTGCATCTGTCTGAGGTGACCTCCTTGGCCAGATTTCGGCCTCCCATGTCTGTCTGGTTGCTCTGCTCAAGGTAGCGTTCAAAGAGGGCTTTGCCCTTGTCCTCGTCAGTCCTCTGCCAGATGAGGTCAGCACCTTGGAAGTCAGAAATGCTCTTATTCTTGACTACACCACTCATGCTTTTATGTAGTCGCCAGAACAATTTCAATACTGCAATGTGATGGGATCCACTATATTACAACATTTTTGGATTTCTGGCATAAACCATGGAGTGCTGCTCTTAGGTCTGCTAGTTCTATGCTGGTTTTTCTCTTCAGTATTGATACAGCCGACTTTGCATCTGTGAAGATAGCTATTTGATTCTCTTTATTTTCCTCCGTAAATGACATTTCTGCTGCAGTTTTCAAAGCTTCTACCTCTGCTTTGAAGTTACTTGAAAATTTTCCAGTTGCGACTGGTTTTCCAGAACGCTGTTCGTGTTGTTTTCTCCTCACTTATCTTCACTAGCCATATATTTTACCAGTCCTCTACCGATAATAAAGCTTTATGTATTCTGCTGTTAGCTGTACTTAAATATTCTTCAGATGTCCATATGGCTAGGTCATCTGAAAAGGAGGATGTGTGAACTCTGGCTGGAAAATTTTCCGTGATGTCATTTATATATGCTAGGAACAATGTTGGTGAAAGAACTCCTTCTTGGGGGACACCTTGCTCCAACAGCATCATTTTGCTGGTTTGTCCTTGTACTTTTGTCCTGGCAGTTCTGTTCTCAAGGTAGTGGCTGATCCATTTGTACATTTTCCCACAAACATGCATTTTTTGCAGTTTTACTTTCAGTCCTTCCTTCCATACTTTATCAAATGCTTTTTCTAAATCTATCCAGACCGCTAGTGTGTGCTTTTTCTCTTGGAAGGCATCCTCTATTTCCTGAGCTATATAGGTTATTTGATCTTCAGTGGATCTGTACTTTCTGAATCCTGCTTGGTGTGGTGTTAAGAGTTGGTTTTCTTCCAGATGCCATGTTAGCCTGCCATTGATAATGCGTTCCATTAATTTTCCTACACAGCTAAGTAGACTGATAGGTCGATAGCCATTTAGTTCTTCCATGTCTTTTCCTTTCTTTGGAACTGGTATTAGTATAGCTTCCTTCCATGCCTGTGGGACTTTTCCTCTCTTCCACCTATAATTTAGGACTGCTAGTAGTTTCTTTTTTGCTTTAGTGCCTAGTCCTATTAGCATTTTATTTGTGATTCCATCCTTTCCTGGTGATTTCTTCTTTTTTAAGGTTTTCATTGCCTGTTCTAGTTTTTCCATTTTCAGATGTTGCCATCATATATTCTGCTGCTTTCTCTGTATTACAATGATGTATCTGTTTATTTGTGATTGCTTTCTTCTGTTCGGTTGTAATATCAATGTGGTTTGCAATAGCATAGTGTTCCATTAGTGCAATTGCAGCCATGTCCCCTGTAAGCAAGGCATTTCCTTGTTTAATTGTTATTTGTTTGTTTCTGGGTCCTTCATTGTTCATGGCTTTCACTAGTTTCCATAGTTTGTTTCCATACCTGTCAAAGCTCGGGTTTTCTGTTTTTCCCTCCAACAATCTCTTGTTTGATTTATTGTTCTTTTATATTTTGCTGAGATGGCTTTGAGAGAGATGTTCGCTTCAGTTGTTTGCTCTCTCTCTCTCTCTCTCTCTCTCTCTCTCTCTCTCTCTCTCTCTCTCTCTCTCTCTCTCTCTCTGCTGTCTTTCTGGCATCTTCAATTTTGTCCTCCAAAATGTGTAGTTCTTCAGTCTAGTATGGTTTGTAATTCTTCCTCGCTCCTCTTGGAATAGACTCAGTGGCCGCCTTGTATTATTGCTTTGTTTAGACTTTCCACCATTTGCTTCATGTTGCCATATCGTGTATTTATGTTTTCACAATATTTGTCTGTTAGTATGGCAAATCTGTCCCAATCTGCTCGTTTGTAATTCCAACGGGGCAAAGGCTTTTGCTCCTGTGGGACATACTCCATATTTATTACAAGCTTGATTGGTCTGTGGTCACTACCTGCTAATTGGTCAAGCACATAGCGATCGATTTTGTGGAAGCTGTCTCCTGTGCAGAAAGCTGTCTGGAGTGGAAGTGGTAAACCATCTTCTAAAGTAGAAGCTCGATGTGTCATCCGCTTTGTTGAGTAGAAGAAGATTTGAGTCTGTTTCACAGTTCTCCACTTCATCTCCTTTGTTGTCAGTATCTGGGTATTCCTATCTTTCTGAATGGCTATTAAAGTCTCCCACAATAATGCAATTTGTGTCATTTATTTTCATGTTTGAAAGTTTAAGGTCCTTATCTGCTGGGCTATACAGATTGTAAATTCTTATTTTCACGTCCTTTATCGTTATATCAACACCTATAATTTCCGTTTGATTGTCATAAGTCACAGATATTTCACTACAATGTATTGTTTCGTGTAGTATTAGAACTCCTCCTTTGTGTCCTTCACGGTCGAAACGCGTGGACTGATATCCTTTGACTGAGATTCTGCGATTGGCGTTAAGATGTGTCTTTTGAATGCATGCCATGTCTATTCAATCTTTATGAAGACGATGTGTTAATGGGACTTTATTGTTAGAAGCTCCTTGAGCATTCCACTGTAGTATGTTGAGTGTCCGGGGTGTTTGGTCAATAGCTCTTAACCTACTCCTCTGTGCCTTGACTCCACAGCACAGGGGGAGGTGACCACCAGTAGTCATGGGTGGACCCCCTCGAGGCAGGGGGCCCGGCACTATCACCGCCTGATGGGACTTCGCGGGATTAGCACCATAACGATTAATTTTCATCTGTGGCATCATGAATTGATTAAGTTACGTTGCACTGCTTTGTCAAGCCTGTGGCTCAGTACATCCGATTTCTACAAGCATTTTTCAGGGTGCTTTCCCTAGCCTTTGACTGTCCCTAGTCTACCTACAAGGCAGCAGGCTTGTGTATCTCTTGGTATGTTTCCTCTCCCTTGACCTGTCCGACATGGCTGACACTACCAGTAGCTGTGCTACCGTTGGCAAAGCTTTTGGGGTCATTGGGACACGCAAACCCCTCTACCTCGACACGTTGGACACACGGCAGAGGGTCTGCTTTCTATTAGCACCAAATGTTGGGCAGCGCTCACTAAAGAGGGCACAAGCCTTGCCTTATCGTCTACGGGGAAATATAACCTAAAGACTAAATGCCATGGCAGGACAGAAAAGGCCCTAATCCTTGGTTGGCAACTGGTCTTGGATTGAATCTCCGAAGGCAGACAGTTTGAGAACTGCTTTGCTGATTCGGTAGCTTCTGCAGGTTGCCTTGTTCCAGGCGTATTGCTGTTACCTATCCTCTGGAGTAAACTAGGTAGGCAGAGAAAGGGATCATACTGCATGGGCAACACATGGTCTCTGCAAATAAACACAGGTTTTGTGCTCTGGAGAGGTATAACTCCATCCCTGGTCCCTGCCGTGGGTTGTAGTTGTTATGCCTTCTTGGCTATTAAAGTCTCCGACAATAATGCAGTTTGTGTCAATTATTTTCATGTTTGAAAGTGTAAGGCCCTTATCCCCATACAATCCACTGATAGCCTCGAACGCGTGTCAGTCGTCAGTCTAACCAAGCTAGGATACAGATTCAAATAAGTACCCTTAATATTGTCATGTAATGTGCTTCATGTAGTTTTGTGTTTGTTTGTTTTGTGCTGACGAAGGCTTAGGCCGCAACGTCTGATTTGTTTCTTGTAATCGTATGTTAGTAAAGCTCACAATCTACTTCTTGTTTTTTTTTTTTTTTGGTGATTTATTCATTGCCTTCTTGAAGCACAATGTAAACAAACTATCGTCTGTCAAGATAAGATGCCAGTGAGTGAGTGAATGCCACACCCACCCACCCACCCAAACACACACACACTACTACTAAAGTCATATCCCTCCGCCACGTCCTATTCTCGGTAAACTATTTTTATGGCAGAGTCCCAACGTCCTTGCCTGGGTGTGTATTTATTTCCCTGGTATGTCATCTTTCCCCCTTTCCCCATGTCTTCTTCCATCCAGTATTCTGATCTCATTAATGTGCCCAAGACAACCTTCTGTTTTGAATATTACTCAATAGCTGTTTATATTTCCCCGTGTCAATAAGGATTTGCTCAACGGCGGGTGTGTCTGTTATTTGTGTGCTGAGGAAGACTTTGGCCGCAACGTCCATTTTGTCACTTGTGATCGTACTCTAGTAAAGCTTTCCGATTATACTTCACGTTTAGTGTGGGTGGGTGGGTGTATATGTGCGTGGTGTAAGTGTGTGTGTGTGTGTGGGGGGGGGAGGGGGGGGTTATTCGGGTGGGTGTGTGGGTGTATGTGCGTGGTGTGGATGTGGGCGTGTGTGTGAGTAGGTGGGGTGGGAGTGTGGGTATGTTTGTTGGTGTTTTGTGTGGGCATGTTGGGAGGTGGGTGTGTGGGTATGTTGGTGGGTGGGTGAGACTGTGTGTGTGATTTATGTATGGTCTTTGCAGAACATTGTAACTCCAGACTTATTTCTAGGCAATTGTCCGTTCAGTACTTTTCCAATACTGCAACGTTTTATGACAACCGGAAAGATTTGTGGAAAGATATATAGAGAAAGGCAGCGAGAGAAAATTCTTCACAGTCTCGTGTCCTGGCGCGGAAGGGAGTCAACACACGAACTGATCCATGCCGTCGAAAATCGCCAGATATGGAGAAGCGTGATCGCCCACGAGAGTCGGCAAAGCACTTGGTGATGAGTTTGCTATTGCTTTCTTATCGAGAAGTCAACGTTTAAATTCAAATGATCGGTGTAGACAGCGATCTCACTATTCAACCTTTAGCGCACCGGGAGTTTAAAAGCAAGCGCTTATATCTCATTAGGCCACAGTGACCTCTCATCACATATAAACGTTAGTTGCACATTCTTTACAGGACGTCGCAGTCAATCCCAGCATATTTTGGTTGTTTGTGATCTCTTGGCAATTTTACGTTCAGCAATTCGCCATCAGATAACGTCGTGACAACTGGAAAAATCGATGGGAAGAGAGGCAGAGGCAGACCAAGAGAACTGATGCTTGGTGGATTGAGACGATGGCATGGAGGAATATCAACAGCAGAGTTGATCCAGAACACCAACGACCGAGATCTGTGGAGAGTAATGAACGCCTACGCCAGCCGACATGACACTTGATGACGATGAATTTGCCATTGCTTTCTGAACGACCGACACTTGTACGATTGTATGAAAAATCAATGCAACGCTGTTTGCTTCCAAATCGCCTGCAGCTGTGTTTCGAACGCGGTATGCAGGATTGCGAACTATGTTCGTAACCTCTTCGACACACAGCAGGCAAAGTTTACAAACACTTTTTAAAATAAATGATAGTGTGTGGTTGGGACAAATCTTTCTAGCTAAGTATCTTCTATGGACAATAATCCCTTTCAAATTCATGACACTACAATTAGACGTAGACAGTCAACATTGTATGGGCATTATATAAGAAGAAATAAACTGGAGAACTTGGTGACAACTGGCAGGATTGAGAGGAAAAGAACAAGGGGAAGACATATAGGTAGATATCTGGATGGCTTGGCCACATGGCACGATCGAGATCCCACTCTTATCAGCAAGTCACATGATGATGATGATGACGACGACGACGACGACGACGATGGTGATGTTTCCTCCACGGGGTCCTCCATTCCAGTGCCCAAAGAGCTCACAATGACTTACATATACCCATGTTGAAGCTAAAATACTCATACAAACGCACACAGAATTTTGAGAATATGATTATCTTTTCTTCAGCAACGGTCACATCAACCACCCCGACAACAACATCCCTTCACCAACTACAACAACAGATGAAGAGATGGCAGAGGAGGAAGCGGACAAGGCAAACGCGAAAGGTACAATGTTTGTATTTGGTGTACCAACACGGTATCGGTATCGTTAGCTTCTATCCGTATCGTCTATCAACTGATCAGATACCGTCTCCACAATGAAGGTTGACTGCAGTTGGTCTCCAACTCTGTCTCTCGCTTTGATTGTACATTCTGTCAGATTGCTGTTCGTTCATCTCTTGATGTTATCTTCCCACTTGCATCGTTGTCTACCTCTTGCTCGCTTGCCTTCGATCTTACCTTGCAGTGTGGTTTTTATAAGTGCTATTTTTGGCATATCCTTTACAGGGATGTTGCAGTCAACACCAGCATTTTTCAGCTGCTGTTGATGTACTAGGCAAGTGTTACGTTCAGTAGTTTGCCATTGCTTTCTGAACGACCGGCTCCCATACCAACACGTTATACACAACGCGACACGGTCTGCTGCATACATCGGTCGCGGCTGCGTTTCGAACGCCTAGTAAGCGGCTCACGAACCGCGTTCGCAAGCCTTTAGCCACGGAGACCGGCTTTTAACCATGTCTTTTAACATGGTCGAAATATTTCACTTGCCACTTTTCTATTTCTTTCACGAACTCTCTTTTAATTCCCAGCTATTTTTCCGCTAGAACATCTATCGGTGGCTATGTTTTGTTATATTATTTTTTTTTCTTAGTCTATGCCCAGTGACATTGGTATCATGTTAGTTATCATGTCTGTCTGGCCACAGTCTTCTGTCTCGTGTAATGTCAGACTTCTTATAGTCAGTGCCACGTGGCGTTGGTGATCATGTCTGTCCACAGCCTTCTGTCTCGTGTACTGCCAATCTTCTTATAGTCCATGTCGTGTGGCGTTGGTGATCATGTCTGTTCATAAGCTCAGTCATTTAGTTAGTTTCTGTTGGGGTATCATCCTTGCACTCCGGACGTCCATAGGTGCTCAGATCCTCCCCCAACATATTCAACAGCGTCGCTAATACTAATAGTGTACGTTCTGTGTTGATTAAAGAGGCCTCTCGTGTATCGTCGTGTCAATTCTTACTTCAACAGTATTAAATGTAAAGATGTTGAATTAA
Organism: Cepaea nemoralis; assembly: GCA_014155875.1. NCBI lineage: Eukaryota > Metazoa > Mollusca > Gastropoda > Stylommatophora > Helicidae > Cepaea > Cepaea nemoralis. The sequence goes on along the minus strand of JACEFZ010004236.1, from coordinate 216,493 downwards.
TTAAAACTGTGCAGAAAATTTGTATGTATTATTTTCCAGACAATGCCAGAAGCCTTTCCGCCGCTGACAAAGAGTTAATCAGGAACTATTTTAAGAATCAGCACAGCTTGTTTCTAAATTATGGTAAGTAATGTCTGTTAGATTAAACGTTAGTTGTGTGCCCTTTAAAGGATGTCGCAGTCAACCCCAATATTTTTTGTAATTTACTGGAAAGAGAGCTAAAGAAAACAGCGAGAGAAAACTCTTGACAGTCTTGTGACATGGCATGGAAGGAAGTCAACACATGAATTGACGAATGCCGTTGGAGATCGCATTTTGTGGAGAAGCATGATCACCCACGCCAGCCGGAAGGATACTTGATGATGATGATGTGATTTACCAGGTAAATTTACTTTTCAGTATTTTTCCATTGCAATCTGAACTGCCTATGCTCATACCACTGTATGAAAATCAATGCAAGGCGGCCTGCTTCCAACTCTAACGCCAGTGTGTTTCGTGCATGGTATGCGGAATTGTGAGTGGCATTGTACTAAAGGCAGTCCAGGTATTATAAGCAGTAAATACACTTTGTCAAGATACTGTAGGCAGTAAAGACATTGTGTCAAGGTACTACAGGCAGTAACGACACTTTGTCAAGGTATTATAAGCAGTAATGACACTTTGTCAAGGTACTATAGGCAGTAAAGACACATTGTCAAGGTACTATAGGCAGTAAAGACACTTTGTCAAGGTACTATAGGCAGTAATGACACTTTGTCAAGGTACTATAGGCAGTAAAGACACATTGTCAAGGTACTATAGGCAGTAAAGACACTTTGTCAAGGTACTATAGGCAGTAAAGACACATTGTCAAGGTACTATAGGCAGTAATGACACTTTGTCAAGGTACTATAGGCAGTAATGACACTTTGTCAAGGTACTATAGGCAGTAAAGACACATTGTCAAGGTACTATAGGCAGTAAAGACACTTTGTCAAGGTACTATAGGCAGTAATGACACTTTGTTAAGGTTCTATAGGCAGTAATGACACTTTATCAAGATACTGCAGGCAGTAATGACACTTTGTCAAGGTTCTATAGGCAGCAAAGTCAGTCTGTCAAGGTACTATAGACAGTAATGACACTTTTTATCAAGGTACTGCAGGCAGTAATGACACTTTGTCAAGGTTCTATAGGCAGCAAAGTCAGTCTGTCAAGGTACTATAGACAGTAACTACAGCTTACTAATTAAGATTACGTAGAAGGGGAATAAATCCAACATGCTTACATCCAGTGTGTAATTGAAACGTTCGGCGTCTAGGCTTTACATCTGCTGAGAGGGAGTCTACATGGTGAAGTGGCTAAGCTGCCTGCCTATGCTCCAAAGGAAGTGTGTTTGATTCTGGGCTACGACGTTCAGTTCACGAACCAGTTTTTATCTTTCACTATTGTATGACCGCCTAATGTCGCTTCATGGCCCTTTGGTTAAGATCAAAGCATAGTCATCTGCACTTTGATCTAGTCTTGGCCACCAGCAGAGGTGGTCATCCAAATGACACACAGGGACATGGAACCTCAAGGAGCGGCTCTTGTCCCTTGGGAACCGCCAGATCTAAATAATTATTTTATATATATATATATCCTCCATTTTCTCATTTCAGCATGTATATTACCGCTTTATCTGTGTTCATTTCTTGCAGATTATACTGGATAATGCCCGAAAAACACTGTCCATAGGATATTATCCAGATTTTCACATGCCCAAACGGATATTACCAAGTTTGATACATCACCAAAGGAATATTACCAAGCTTGTTACATCACCAAAGAGATATTACCAAGTGTGTTACAATGCCAAACATATATTACAAAGTTTGTTGCACAATCAAAGAAACATTACAGTTTTTGACATTATCAAAAGGATATTACCCAGATTTTTACACCATCAAATGAATGTTACCCAGTTTGTTACAAAATCACAGGGATAATACTCAATTTGTTACATCATCAACGGGGAAACCACTCCAGTTTGTTACATTATCAGAAAAACAACACCCAGCATATTGTTTTATGAAACAGATGTTACACAATGTATTAACATTAAAACAGCTGTCTAACTTGCAGTGGCATTAAAGAGAATATTTGAAAGTTTTTACTTTTTTACTGTCATAGTTAAGTGTCCAAATCTCAAATTTAACAAACGGACCACTGACCACTAATGGCAAATGGGCCTTGGTGGACCACTTTGGACTAAAAGGCTCATTATGGGACCAGGAGGCCTTAAAAATAAATAAGTGGTAAATTCTTCAGATAGTTCGTAAATAAACACACATGTATTGTTAGGCACTCATAGAAGAAAGAAGTAGAGACTAGAGGACACACTAGACAACATAATAATTGAAAGCTATAGTTACCGACAGGGATTCGAACCTGTCACCTCCAAATGACGACGGCTCCTTGCTGCAGGAACAAGTTTACTTCAACACTTGACCAACTAGACACCCCAGATAATTCTTCTGATGGTGTGTTGTTGGAGCAGGAGGTCATCGTGGCCGAATGGATAATACTACATAACAATAACAACATAACAACAGAGGCCAGTGGACTACAAACAAGACTACATAGTATTAATCTATATTAAATTGTATTAGACCGGAACTGTATGGTTGAGAACATCAGATGATTATGGTAAATTGTCAACAACAATATGATAATTGCCTACATTAAACTAGCAATTTTCACCAACAATTTTATGATTTGCTACATTAAACGTAATTTTCACCATGAATTTACTACATTAAACTGGCAATTTTCACCAAGAAAGCTCTCATTTACTCTATTAAACTGGCAATTTTCAACAAGAATGTTATAATTTGCTACATTAAACTGGACATTTTCAACAACAATGTTATAATTTCTACATTAAATTAGCAATTTTCAACAGGAATTTTATAATTTCCTACATTAAACAGGCAATTTTCATGAGGAATGTAATGATTTGCAACATTAAACTCGCAATTTTGAACAAGAATATTATAATTTCCTACATAAACTGGCAATTTACGTCTGGAATGTAATAATTTGCAACATAACACTAGCACTTTTCGACAGGAATGGTATAATTTGCAACATTACACAGGCAATATTCAACAGGCATGTTATAATTTGCAACATCAAACCGGCAATTTTCAGTTTTAAAAAGTGATGTTTTGCAGCTACACCACAAGGAAATCTGCTACTAGAATCTGACAAAACAGGTTAAAGACAAAAGAGCCATTTGACTTCAGTGCACTGGGCTCTGTACTGTTTGGCTTCTTGTTCTTTCCACAGAGCTGCCTGATGAAAGTGTCACAACGAGCGCAAACTCCGTGGCTCCAGCAATGAACATCACGGGCTTCGAAAAAGTTGCCCTCATCAAGGAATGATAAGAGTTCACAAATGAACCCAAGACTTTTGTAGCGTGAAGGCAGGCAGCTGAACAGTTTTGCCAACAAGAGCCTCAGTCTGATCATTTATAATAATTAGATAATTATGAATAGACAACATCAAGGATACACTAAACAAACCAGAATATGATCCAACCAGGGCAATACATCTCACCTTGAAACACAAAATTATGCTCTCCCCTATGTGTAATGGCAAGCTTGCATTAGGACAACAGACATCATATCCACAAAGGCAAAATAATATTGGGTAATTTAATATAACAACTTGGCAATTTGCTACAGGTGCTTGGTAATTTACAAGACTGGAAATTTGATATACTAACTTGGCAATTTGCTACATAAGCCTGGTAATTTACAAAACTGGTAACTGAATGCTAACTGTTGCTTCCAAAATGTCAACTGTTGCTAACAGAATGTCAACTGTTGCTAAAAGAATGCTACTTGTTGGTAACAGAATGTTAACTGTTGCTACATCACAGAAATCTTCGCAACTCTTATATGTAAGCATAAAAGATTCTCATACAAATTAGACAAATGCACATTGGTCACTAACGCACCAATAAGGTATGGTTTCACAACCATGTGACATTAATAAGTCTTCACCAAATGTCAACAAAACAACAAGAATCATAAAAACAAAACCAGATTGAGACATGTAAATAATAAATAATATATCTCACTCCCTCTATCTCTCTATCTCTTTCTCTATATATATATATATATATATATATATATATATATATATATATATATATATATATATATATATATATATAAAATCACCTTTCTCTTTATATCTCTCACTCACTCTCTCTATATATCTCTCTCCCTCTCTCTGTATACATCTCCCCCTATCTCTATCTATAACAGTATGAGCTAGAGGATGGCATATACAAGTAGGACTGTCATGATGGGGACTTAATGAAGAAGGGATGAAATAGTGAGGACAAGTGGGGACATACAAAATTATGTGCAAACTACTAAGTTGACTTTATTTTTAATGTTGCATATCCCTTACAGGACGTTGCAGGCAAAACCAGCATTTTTCAGCTGCTGTTGATGCACTAGACAAGTTTTTACATTCAGTAGTTTGCTATTGCTTTCTGAGCGACCAGCTCACATACCCCGGTAAGTAACCAGTGCAGCGTGAACCAGTGCAGCGTGAACCGCTGCCGATTCTCGCAGCTGCTGTTTTCCCCATGTGGAATCATGGGATTACGAACAATGTCGCTAACTCCTTGGCCAAGGAGATTGGCAGTTGACTAAAGACATTAGAGAAAACTTTCTCCTCCCTTCTCTCACTGTGTAAATCTCTCAACATACATCTCCCCCAACATACATATATTTTCCAACATACATATCTTTTTCAACATACATATATTTTCCATCATACATATCTCCTAACATACATATCTTTTCCATCATACATATCTCCCAACATACATATCTTTTCCATCAGATATATCTCCCAACATGCATATCTTTTCCATCATAACTATCTCCCAACATACATATCTTTTCCAACATACATATCTCCCAACATACATATCTTTTCCATCATACATATCTCCCAACATACATATCTTTTCCATCATACATATCTCCCAACATACATATCTTTTCCATCATACATATCTCACAATATTCATATCTCCAAACATAGATATCTTTTCCATCATACATATCTCCTAACATACATATCTCTCAACGTGTTTCTCAGCAATGAAGTATCTAGGAACAGCAGGCTACTCTCTTATTCCCCTTCTCATACAGATCTGACCGCGATCTCTGGACACCTGCAATCAATCAAAAGAAGGCTGACAATTTCATCATCATTCTTATCATCATCATCATCTTAACCACACCCCACCAGCATCGCTATTAACATCACTCCTACTACAACCATTATCATCATTATCATTATCTGTGCTACTACCACCATTGACATCATCATCAACCTCACCTTCATCATTAACATTACCATCATCATTACCATCATTATCATCACCATTACCATCATCATCATTACCGCCACCACTATCATCATCATCACCACCATCACCACCACCATCATCATCATCACCATCATCATCACCACCACCATCATCACCACCACCATCATCATCACCACCATCACCACCACCATCATCATCATCACCATCCCTATGGCCACTGGCCGTATTAAACATCACCCTGGTTTAGAAAGAGCAACGATGGAAGCCATGTTTCCTGGAAGTAGAGGCTGGGGTCACCGGCACGACAGTGGACATAGGTCATGAAAGACATGCTGGACATAACAATATATGAAGCAAGTGAACTAGTGACAGGTCCAGAATCTTTCAGTTGGCCTTGATAAGCATGAATTCCACAATGGACCTGTTACAAGACAAATTAACATTATCTCCAATGATTTGGCCCTGAAAGTGAATTCTGTAACTTAAGTGTGTGTAACTGGATACATCACATGGTATTGCATTCATCCGGGCTTTGAATTCACAGACAGACAGTGGTGTTTGTCCATCAAGAATGATGATGACCATTCACTTCATCCAGTGAGGCTTGAAAGTTTTGAGCCGTGACTTCTACGATGGCTGGCAAGGCCTATTTTAGCTCGAAATGTTCTTTGACAATGTGGGCGAAGAATGCTTGACGTTCTAGGAGGAAGATCTCCTGCAGTAGATATATTTGTCCAGTCTTTTTTTTTGACAGCTCTTGCAGTCTTGTTTACTTCACAAGTGAATACACCCTTGCGTAATGATGTACGCCATGAATTTCGGTTTTTGGCAGCAGTCTCTCAAGCATCATAATGAATTCCAAAAGCTTTTAGTGAGATCTTCAGAGTGTATTTAAAGTGTTTCCTCTGGCCGCCTTGTGCGTGTTTGCCACAGTGCATATCACCGTAAAAAATATTTTTAGGGAGCCTATGATCTGGCATGTGAGTCACTTGGCCACCAGCCCAGTGAATCTGATTCTTTATTAGTAGACAGACAGTACACAAAGAGTTTCAGACCACATGGCAATAGAGAATAGAAAGTTTACACTAAACAGGAGGACAATATAACTAGACACTCTCTGGCCTGGGCCCCACAAGGCAAACGAGATAGCAAGAGACCTAAAAACACATGGAGAAGAGAATTATGGAAGGAGGTAGAAAACATGGGGTGGACATGGAGGGAGCTGCTGAAAGTTAGTTGCATATCCTTTACAGGAAGTCAAAGTCAACCCCAGAATTTGTAGACTGTTTGTGATTTCTTTGCAAGTTTACGGTCAGTATTTTGCCATTGCTTTCTGAACAACCGGCACTCATACCATTGTATGGAAACCAACACAAGGTGCTCTGCTGCCAAATTGGCCACAGTTGTGTTTCGAGTGTGGTATGTGGGATTGCGAATTGCATTCGTAACCCCTTTGCCAAAGAGTCATCATTTGAACAAGAGCAAAAAATCTAGCCAGGCATGATGCTTAGCAAAAATTTAGAGCCATATAAGAGTTAGAAAAAAGGTAAACATATTAGAGTTAGAAAATAAGGGGACCTGACCATGTCATTAACATTATTTATAAAATGTCTTTATATTTTGATGAACATTGGTGAACATAAAAGTAGCACAAGTAAAACAGAGGTAATGACTATAACTAAAGAGGAAAAGCAACAACAATTCACCTAAATGAACATCCCTTGAAACAAGTAAAGAGTTTTAAGTACCTAGGAAGTATAATATCATCAAATGGCAAATCAGAAGATGAGATCGAAAATAGATGCAATAAGGCAAATCAACTCATTGGACAAATGGCACCAATACTAAAGAACAAACATGTATCAATAGTTGCTAAGAAAGCACTTTACAATACAATCTTCCTACCAACTCTATGCTACCAATGCCAAACCTGGACAATGACAGTAATAGAGAAAAGAAACATCACAATAACAGAAATGAGACTTCTGACAAGAATACTCAGTGTATCAAGAAGAGATAAGATCAGAAATGAAGAAATCAGGACTAAAGTAGGGGTTATAGCAGCGCTAGATTTTATTAGAAGGCAGCAAGTAAAATGGTTTGGCCACGCAACTAGGTTACCAACTAACAGTATACCACAATAAGCAATGATGTACAGACCAGAGGGAAGCAGAGGAAGAGGCCGACCATGTAAACTATGGATGAAAGAAATAGCAGAGTCCATGGGAATATCGATACATGAAGCCCAAAAGCGGGCACTCTCCCGGTGTTTATACTTCACCTCGAAACCGCAAGGTGCAAGAGAAATATGAGGAGATGAACATTGGTTGGCATAAAACTTTTGTCCACATGTGTACTGTGCCACATGGTTGTGGAGATGGGTCGCATGAACAAATTACACAAGCAAACATCTGGCCAAAAATGGCACATCAAAAGATATGTATGAAAAATATAAAGCCATGCAAAATTTACAAAGAATGAAGGTAAAAATATTAGAATACAGAAATAAAAGCTAAGTCGGACCCACTAAAAATAGATTAAAATATGGAAATAAGATTTAGGACAAAAGTAAACAGATTACAATGTGAAAATAAAAGCAAGATATGATAAAAGTAAAAAGATTACAATAAGAAAATACTGAGATCTGAACATGTCATCACCATTATTAATAAACTTTCTTTAATATTTTATAAATATTCATTTGGCTACTTTTGTCCACATGTGTAGTGCGCCACTTGGTGGCGGTGGTAAATAGGTTGAGCAAATCACACAAGCAAAAATAAAATCTGGCCAAAAATGTCCACAGCTAATGATAATTAGCAAAAATATAGAACCATTGAAAATGTACATAGGACAACAGTAACATGATTAGATTAAGGAAATAAAGAGTTAGGACAAAAGTAACATGATTAGAATAAGGAAACATAAAGGATCGACAACAAAATTACTCACGGATAAGATTATTGCCAATCTGTTTGGATGATGAGCTGTAGAATTCCTGTTCTTTGAGGATCATGTCATCAAACGACAGACACATGGCTCGGAAAAAGAAGTCTTTGACACATTCACCTGAGGTGAAAAATTTACATGTTCGCAGAACACAAATGAGAAAAATTCAGACAAATAAATACATATTCCTGAATTCATGCTAATGTATATATTTACATAAATACAGGATATCACACAAAAGTCTTATTTATGCCAAATTAAGAAGTGACTAAATCTTCACAAAAGAATAATATACAAATGTATACATTCACAAATGTAGAAATTTGCATTATCATCACGTGCCTTGCCGACTGGCATGGGGGATCATGCTTCTCCACATCTTGCAATCTCTGACTGCATGTATCAGTTTGTGTGCTGTTTCTCTTCTAATGTTCTCGCACTGTCTCCCTCTATCTCTCTTTCCACAAATCTTTCCAATTGTCACAACATGTTCGGGTTTTTTTCTGCCTCTTTCTAATGTCTGTGATAAAGTTATCTTTGTGACTTAGCAAATTCAAACAACAAATATACAAATTCACACAACTGTATAAATTCACACAACAAATATATAAAATCACACAACAAATTTATAAATTCACACAACAAATGTATAAATTCACACAAATGTATACATTCATACATGTAGAAACTCACACAAATGTACAAATTCATACATATGTATAAATTCACACATGCAGAATTCACACAAATATATAAATTCACACAAAGGTATAATTTCATACACATGTAGAGATTCACAAGAACTATAAATGCACACAAATATAGAAATCCACACATATGTATAAATTCACACAGATGAGATTTACACAAATGCAGAGATTCACAAATAAGTATAAATTCACACAAATGTAGAGATTTACACAAGTGTAGAAGTTCATACAATTGTATAAATTCACACAAATGTATAAATAAACAAGAACACACACACACCCATATAAATGTGTAAATTTGCACGGGCGATCATGCTTCTCCACACCATGTGACCTCAAACCGCACATAACAGTTTATGTGCTGACACTCTCCCATGCCACATAAGACCTTCAATATTCTTCTCTTTCTCCACAAATATTTCCAGTTGTCACATAATCTCCATCATGAGCTATGGCGATAAGCGTGGGTGGTCATATTTCGCCATCTCACGCGATCACCAGAGTTGGGATCATCTTTGTGTTCTTGTCTCGACCATACCACATGGCCAAGCAATCTAGATATTCACCTCTCTGCCTTTATCTTATTATTTTCCCCTCAATGTTACCAGTTGTCACCAAGTTATCCAGTTAATTTCTTCTCATAAAGTGCCCAAAACATGTTGACTGTTTAATGTCACTAATCAGTTTACAGTTTTCATTTGCTTCTTGAAGGACTTGCTCATTGGTTTTTTATTTTTGGTCTGTCCATGATATTCATTGCATTTTCCTCAGAAACCACATCTCCACTGCCAATTGATGTTTTTCAGCTTGTCTGCTCATTGTCCACATCTCACATCCATACAAAAGGTTATGTGTAGCACTTCAACGCTCCTTTTCTCATTGTAACTGATAATGTTTTATTGGTCAGTATGTTTTCCATCTTGCAAAATCTGTGCCATTTTTGTCACATTGAATCAAATAAAACGTACAAATATGATTATCCATGTACCTGTTTTTGACGATGTTGCCCAGAATTCAGCCTCAATTTGCTGAGCAACATTAACGGCTTTTTGCTCCATCTTGCTATAGTCTGCAGGTGACTAGAAAAGTAGAAGCATGTAATGACAGCACAAGATACAAGCAAACAAAACACAAAAAAACTGGAGTAGCTAAACAATTAAAAATTATCATTACAGCACCCAGAAGCAAGAGAGAATGAAACAAATAAGTATCCATCCATCCATCATATGCCATGCTGGTAAGCGTGGGCGGTCATGTTCTGCCATCTCACTCGATCACCAGAGTCGTGGATCAGCTCTGTGTTTCTGTCTCGACCATGCCACAAGGCCAAGCCATCCAGGTACTTGCTTCTAGGTCTTCCCCTTGGTCTGTTCCCCTCGATCTTACCAGTTGTCACCAAGTTCTCCAAATCATTTCTTCTCATAACATGCCCATAATATTGTGACTGTCTACGTCCAATGTCTACTAATCAGTTTACAATCTTCATTTGTTTCTTGAAGGACTTGTTCATTGGTCTTTCTGGCTGTCCATGGTATTCTTTGCATTTTTCTCAGAAACCACATCTCTACAGCCATCAGATGTTTTTCAGCATGACTGCTCATTGTCCAAGCTTCACATCCATATAAAAGTACAGGTTCTATGTAGCATCAAGTAATATCAATTATCAGTTATCAGTTATCAGTTATCAGTTGGGGTATCTTCATTGCACTCCGGACAGGTCCATAGGTGCTCAGATCCTCCCCCCAACATATGCATCAGCGTCTGGTGGCTAATAGTGCCGGTTCTGTGTTGGTTGATGAGGCACCTCTTTTTCCCGATGTACCTCTCGCGTCTGGCCGTGCCGATTCTTACTCCCAAGTCTTTCATCCTGGACAGCGATATGGATTCACTGACGTCAAAGTCCTCTGTTCTCGCCATATCTTTAAGAACGTTAATAACATTGGCACGATCCATGGGCTGGCCATCTACAGGGGGTGCAGAGACAGCCAGTTTATCAGCTCGTTCATTTCCTTGACTCCCGCATGTCCCGGGACGAAGATGAAGGTGACTTTACGGACAACAGACTTCTGCAGCGACTCAGTCCACTGTCTACGTACAGATCCAGCTTCGACCTTCTGAATCATGCTCACTGAATCACTTAGTACACACACGTTGGTATAATGCTGTGATTCCAGCCATATGAAAGCCTGTGTAACTGCCATCACCTCCATCGTCATGCTGCTCGTGGTCATAGAGTGGGCACCACTGGATTCTTGAACGGTTCGGCCCGCTGAACGGGCTGTAAATGCCCACGCACTTCTCTGCTGCTTTACAACAGATCCATCTGTATAGATGAGCACTTCGGGGCTATCTGAGTGTTCATAGATGAGCGCGTTAACCTCTGCATTGACAGCGGCAGGGTTCTGCTCTCTGCACCGTCTGTCGAGTGTGATAATGCAGGAGAAAGTGCACTTAAAAGCTGGAGGCACCGGCACCCATTCCTTGCCGGGGTTGATACTGGTAAGACTGCAGACCTGTCTGACGACATCTTCCGCCCGACCCATCCATGATTTGCCCCTCTTTAGCCTGTCACCCTTTTCTCTGAATATAGCGTCATGCAGAGGGTGCTGCTCATCTGCACTTATTTTTAAGTATGCACGAGCTCTCCAGATCTTGATCCTATGTTCCATTGTCGGGAAGTCAAGGAGGTATCTCATTGCTACGCAGCTGGTGTCTCTCGTACAGCCCAAAATGAGCATGGCTTCGTTTTGTACCTTTTCAAGTCTTCCAATCTGTGTAGGGCTGACAGTGAGGATGGCCAGGGCATACTCGATGCGTGAAAGCACCAGTCCTTGGAACAGAAGTATTAGCAGTCTTTGCTCGATATTGGCAGTCGCCATGACTCTCATTGCTGACAAACCTTTTCGAGCTTTCCTTATGACATAATCGACATGATCTCTGAAGGACAGGCTACGATCAAGCCTCACACCAAGATAAGTCATTGACTGGGTTCTACTCAAAATGCTGCCACCCATTCTTACTGCCGGCAGGTCTGTGTTCACAATATGGTTGTTTAGGGAGAACCATGTAACCGATGCCTTTGCAGGGTTGACAAGGGCACTGGCATCAGCACACCATGAAGAAATTTTATCTAGTTCGCCCCGCATATCTTTGGCAATCGCCTGTCTATCTCGACCCTGTCAATACACGAGAATATCATCAGCAAATGACAGAGTCCTACCCCTCCCGTCCAACTGTTGTTCAGTGATCGGCACCGTATATGCGTTGAATAGTACTGGTGACAGTGGTGAACCCTGCGGAACCCTGGACATATCGTTATCGGCTCAGAAGACCAACTCCCGCATCTTAGCACCACCTTCCTTTGGAGCAGAACTGCAGCTATCCATTGTACAAGGTGAGGGTGCACTTTCAGTCTGAGGAGGGTTTGCATCAAGTACTCGAAGGATACTCTATTGTATGCGTCCTCTAAGTCTATGGGGCCGCACATGTCTCTTCTCTGACCTGAAATCCTTCATAAACATCTTGAGCAAAGACCGCCGCATTCAGCCATGACTCTTTGTTGCGTCTGTATCCTCCAAGTGTGGGCGGGAAGCAGCTGAGTTGTTCCAAGTCACAAGCAAGTCTGTGTGCTACAATTTTCTCCAGTAGCTTGCCAGCAGTGTTCTGCATCATAATGATTCTGTAGCCATAGCGCTTATCTTGGAATGGTCTTTGCTCGGTTTTGGCAGCGGCAGCAAGTTGCTGTGTAGCCATTCATCTGACCCCTCTGGATACTAGTGTTCAATTCTCTGGCCAGTTCTTCCATGTCATCATCTGACATCACCAGTAGGTCACCATATCGGATGCAGTCTGGGCCTGGGGCGTTGTTAGGTGATTTCTTGAGCATCGCACGTATTGTCTCAGCTGTGATTATGCATTCTTCGTCTGCCCCAACCCCCTCGCACAACTGAGAGAGTGTCGTTGTGGTCCTCCATCTGGCGGGCTCGTCTTTCTGGTCAGTCTGCTCTATGTAGCGTGCAAGAAAGGCCTTACCTTTATCCGCATCTGACTTTTTTCCATGTGAGGTCTGTGCCTTGAAAGTCTGGAATACCCTTACGTTGTGCAGCACCGTTCATGTTCTTATGGAGGTGCCAGAATGTCATAAGAGATCGCTCGGAGCACACCTTCCTGCAGAACTCATCCCATTTCTCGGCCTTGGCCTGTTTGGTGCAGGATTTGAATAAAGTCATTTGTCCTATGGACCTCAGACTTCAGGTTCGCCAACTCAACCTTATGGCATGTTAGCCTTTCTGGCTTTTTGCCAGTCTTATTGACAGCCTGCCTCTTTCCCAGCCATGCCTTCTCAACCTCTCCATTCCACCATGGTGGCTGCAACCATCTTTCTTGTCTCCTGCAGGAGGAAGTTAGTTTTCTTCTTCTGATCTTGCTTGTGGCGTCTTGACCAGTGTTGTCATACGGGAAGGCATTTGTCTTGTTTCCTTGACTCCTGGCCCTGTCTTCCTCGATCAGGATGATACAAGGGTAGTGGTCACTGTCGTGGTATCCCAGTGTGCCCCACCGGCACCTTGGTGTGATGATGGGCGACACCAGAGCCAAGTCAATGACGCTGTCAGAGTCACCTGGTCGAGTGGCTATTCTAGTGACCTTCCCATCATTCAGACAGACTAGGGCAGCAGATGCCAGGGCGTCCTCCAGATCTTCTCCCTGTCTGAAACTCTTTGTTTACTGTCTATTAATAAAGAAACCCTGTTTTTTATAAGTCTAATGTCTTTCCCATCAATTTGTAGATCTGCAAGCATATCTACCATGTTAACATGTCTTGCTCTATCAAAAGCCTTTGTGTAGTCAATAAAGCAAAGATGTATATCTTTGTTTACTTCTATAGAATGTACAATAACTGATCGCAGCATACACACAGCCTTTACTGTACCCTTTCCTTCTACAAACCCACATTGTTCTTCCCCTATTTTAGATTGTATTTTCTTCCTCACTCTTTGCATGATACTTTGTAGTAAAATCTTCGTGATGTGACTCATACTAATTGTTCTATGTTGATCACATTCCAAGGCTCCTGATTTCTTTGGGATTGCAATAAATACAGAATTACATAATTCAGAAGGTATATCTCTGGTATCATATAATGTGTTCAGCAGTCTGGTGACTTGATCTTCTTCTTCTTCTTCTTCTGCTGCTTTCATCCTAAGACTTTTTTCGGACGTGACTGCGTTGTACCTGTTTACAGCAGAGCTGCGTTCTTGCACCATTAGACCGACACATCCGACTTCTGTGGGCATTTGTTGAACAGGTTAACCTTCCCGGGGGTGACTTGATCTATTCCATATTCTTCTAAAGCTTTAATCATTTCTGTTGTGATGTTATCTGAATGAGGTGCCTTGCCAGCTTTCATATGTTTAAGAACATTCCGAACCTCCATCTTCAAAATTGGTGGTCCTTCATTATTAAATCGAATATCACACTGTTCATCTCTGTTATCATCATAAAGGTTTTTCACATAATCTGACCATACATGTAAAATCTGATCTTTTTCTATTATGATTTCGCCATCTTTAGTTTTTAGACAGCCTGCTGATGTACTTGTTCTTTTATTAGTAAGTTCCTGAATTCTTTTGTGCACTAATTTGGTATTTTGACTGTTGCGTTGGTTTTCAATTTTTATGCAATTTTTCTCAAGCCATGATTCTTTTGCCTCCTTAGATAATATTCTGACTTGTCTGTGAATTTCTTCATACTTGACAGGATTATTTTTGTTTACTAAAGCTAAATTCTAAAAACATCTGTATACTGTGCTTGCAGCTGTGTTCGCTGGCTGTGATCTCCAGTGCAAAGTCCTGTATGTCGGATGAAGACATTCTGTTGTCCAACATCAATGTGATATCATACAGGACCTGATGTTTGCGTGAGTATCTGTTGTCCCATGTCTGGCTTATTGGTGTGCAGACTGGTGGTTCCTCGCCGTGCAGGCAGACACTCTCCAGCTTCGGAGGAATCAACCATCCTACTGACTTTAGCCAGGACCCCGAAGGAACCTGTTGCCCAGGACGCTCGGCGAGGACGCGTCAATAGGTCTTGGCTAGTATAGAACCCAGCCCTGGTGCCTTGGAAACACCTCTGCATCCCTGTATACTGTGGTTCCTGGTGTAGTGCTCAACACTAAAGCTAAATTCTAAAAACTGTATACTGTGGTTCCTGGTCTAATGCTCAACACTAAAGCTAAATTCTAAAAAACTGTATACTGTGGTTCCTGGTCTAGGGCTGAACACTATGGCTAAATTCTAAAAACATCTGTATACTGTGGTTCCTGGTCTAGGGCTGAACACAATGCTAAATTCTAAAAACATCTGTATACTGTGGTTCTTGGTCTAGGGCTGAACAGTAAGGCTAAATTCTAAAAACATCTGTATACTGTGTATAGACAGATGAACACTAAACCTAAATTCTAAAAACTGTATACTGTGGTTCCTGGTCTAGGGCTGAACACAATGCTAAATTCTAAAAACATCTGTATACTGTGGTTCTTGGTCTAGGGCTGAACACTAAGGCTAAATTCTAAAAACATCTGTATACTGTGTATAGACAGATGAACACTAAACCTAAATTCTAAAAACATCTGTATACTGTGGTTCCTGGTCTAGGGCTGAACACTATGGCTAAATTCTAAAAACATCTGTATACTGTGGTTCTTGGTCTAGGGCTGAACACTAAGGCTAAATTCTAAAAACATCTGTATACTGTGGTTCTTGGTCTAGGGCTGAACACTAAGGCTAAATTCTAAAAACATCTGTATACTGTGTATAGACAGATGAACACTAAACCTAAATTCTAAAAACATCTGTATAGGGGAACAGACTCCAACTCACAAGTAAATCCTTCTTTGTGCCAACAAGGAACTTGACCGGCTCGTCCGCTGTGGCACAAGCCTCGCTCATCCACTTCTCCACATGATGTAAGGTGTTCTCATCAGTCAGGTCAAAGGCCACAATGACGACTACAAGGAGAAGAAAAACAATAGCCACAATAACAACTCGGAGAAGGAGAGGATAAGAAAAAAACAAAGGCCACAATAATAACTTGGACGAGAAGAAACAACTAAAGCCACAATAACAAATGGGAGGAGGAGGAGAAGAAGAAACAACAAAAGTCACAATAACAAATGGAAGGAGGAGGAGAAGAAGAAACAACAAAAGCCACAATAGCAAATGGAAGGAGGAGGAGAATAAGAAAAAACAAAGGAAAACAATAACAACTCAGAGGAGAAGAAAACAGAAGCTACAATAACAACTCGGAGGAGGAGGTGAGGAGAAGAAACAACTAAAGGAGTCGTCAATCAGCTCTGTGTTTTTATCTCGATATTTACTTCTCTACCTTCCCCTCAGTCTTGCCAGTTGTCACAAAGTTCTTTAGTTCATTTCTTCTTATAGCTTGCCCAACAAATCTTGACTGCCTACTTCTAATTTTTCTAATCAGTTTATGGTTTTTATTTATTTATTGTCAGGCTTGCTTATTGGTTTTTATTTCTATCCATGGTATTCTTGACATTTTCCTCAGAAACCACATTTCCATTGCCATTAGATGTTTTTCAGCTTGTCTGCTCATTGTCCAAGTTTCACATCCATACAAAATTAGCAGTTCAACACTCTTTATCCCGTCGCTAGTGACATCTTTTTATTCTACAAGATCTGAATATCGAATAAAACTGGCTCTTGAACAGCATGGTGGAAACTGAAATACCACAGAGGAAACTGAAATATGTCACAGAGGAAACAGAAAAACGTCACAGCAGAAAAACATAACAGAGGACAAACATCACAGAGGAAATATGTCACATAAGGAAACTGAAAAATTACAGAGGAAAAACGTCACAGAGGTCAAACAAAAAAAGAACAGTAATATAAGGCATAGTTCCAGGAAGAAGAGGCAGGGGGACGGACAATCAACACAACAATGGACACCGGATATTAAAGACACCTTAGATTTGAACATACATTACAAGAGTTTAAAAGTCCAGACTTCATTGCACTATGATTCATCCCATATGGCTCTGTCTCTTCCCGCGGGGCAACCTGCCGAAAGCTTTGCACAAGCACAAACTCCATGGCTCCAGCAATGATCCCCCCGCACTCCCCTCCCGTGTGTCTCTGAAAAAATTGCACTCAAGAACCGATTGATGCAGTCTAGAATCAAACTCACAACCTTCAAAGTGAGAGGCAGGCAGCATACAAACTTCACCATGGGCACTCCTATGAGCATACATAAGACAGAGGAACTAGTGAAGAGATAACAGTCTTCCTACAATGATGAGACAAGGGACTTGAGTTCATGATGACTTTTAACAACACATTGTCCTCACTCTGAAATGATGATGATGATGATGGTGATGATGATGATAATAATGATGATGGTGATGATGAAGATGATGATGACTATTAACACAATGACCTCACTCTTAAATGATAATGATGATGATGGTGGTGATGATCATGGTTAAGATGGTGATGATGATGATGATGATGTTGATGTTGGTAATGGTGATAATGATGGTAATGATGATGATGACGACGATGATGATGATGATGATGATGACTATTAACAACACAATGCCCTCACTCTGAGCTCCTCTGTAGTAGGAGGATGCAATACACTTGAATCGCTCTTGTCCAGCCGTGTCCCAGCTGGGAGATGCAAATACATAACACAATCTTATTCACATGAACATTGTTATTGACATGTCCCAGCTGTCAAAAACAAAAACATAACACATTTTTGTTCACATGAACATTGTTATAGCATGTTCCAGCTGTCAAAAACATAACACAATTTTGTTCACATGAACATTGTTATAGCATGTTCCAGCTGTCAAAAACAAAACCATAACACAATTTTGTTCACATGAACATTGTTATAGCATGTTCCAGCTGTCAAAAACAAAAACATAACACAATTTTGTTCATATTGTTAAAGTTTTGTCCCAGCTGTCAAATAAAAAAACAAAATAATACAATCTTGTTCACATGAACATTGTTATAGTCTTGTCTCAGCCATTTCCCAGGTGTGAGATACACAAATATAGTCTTATTCTCATGAACATTGCTACAGCTGTATCCCAGCTGTCAACTACAAAAAATTTAACACAATCTTGTGAAAATGAACATTGTTATAGCCATGCTCAGCTTGAACATGAACATTGTTATCTAGACCTTCTGGACAAACTCCTGACCCTCGATCCAACCAAGCGGGTCAATTCCGACGATGCCTTGAACCATGACTTTTTCTGGGTTGATCCACTACCCCAGGATCTGAACCACATGTTGTCCTGATACAACAAGTCGATGTTCGAATATCTGGCACCCAGGCGAGTCCCAATACACCAGCAGCAACTCCAACAGCCCGGAGCTGCTGGGCCCGCAGGTCATATCCACGATCAGCATTTTGAAAGGATTCTCTGAAAATTCATTTGTGAAGCTTAAACAGATTGTTACGTTTGGGTGTTTTAAGTCAGGTCTTAGTCAGATATGACTGAACTACCGTATGACAGTAGACTGTACTACCTGCTTTCTGTCAGCGCCGAATGTTGGGTGGCGCTTACCAAACCCGAGACACCACATTGTGCCAACGGCTTCGGGCGGAAGAGCACAATTGGGAGGGTACAAGCCTTATCCTGGTGCAAGGAAATGCAGTCCAAAAACAAAATGTCATGGCAGACCAGGCCCTAAGCCTTGGTTGGTAGCTGGTCTAGGATCGAAGCTCTAATGGACAGCTAGAGCATTGCTTTGCGGATCCGGCAGCTTCTGCAGCTTGTCTTGTTCCAGATGTATTAGGTGTTACCTTTCCTCTGGAGTGAACTAGGCAGGCCGAGAGAGGGATCATGCTGCATGGGCAACACATGGTCTCTATATTTTAGCCCAGGCTTTGTGCTATGGAGAGGCAATAACTCCATCCCTGGTCTTAACCGGTCTCGGAATCAAAGTGAGAGGTAACTGTTATGGTGACGCCGAACTGAAGATAGTAGACCATTTTACATATCTAGGATCAGAGGTAAATAGCAAATTATCCCTAGATCAGGAAATCAACATCAGGATTGGTAAGGCAGCAACAACAATGAACATGTTAGCAAAAAGAGTCTGGGAGAACAAGAAACCTACTGCCAAAACAAAAGTCCTCGTCTACCAAGTCTGTGCCCTTAGTTCTCTTCTTTATGGCAGTGAAACCTGGACAACTTACTCACACCAAGAGAAACGTTTAAACAGCTTTCATATGCGGTGTCAGCGAAGAATACTTGGTATTAAGTGGCAAGACAAAATCACAATACTGAAGTATTGGAAAGATCAGGTTGTGTGCCAGTGTGTTCCATGCTCAGTCTTTGTAGACTTAGATAAGACATGTTAGGAGGATGGATGATGGTAGAATACCAAAGAATATCTTGTTTGGTGAATTACAGATGAGTAGATCTCAGGGTCGGCCTCTACTACGATACAAAGATGTGTGTAAGTGGGACATGATTGATACAGGCATTGATAATGCACATTGGGAGCAAGTTGCCGCTGAACGTGTTGCATGGAGGGCAACTTTCAGAAATGGAATAAAGCAAAGGAGAAAATGATTGCAGATAAAGCACACACAGAGCGTGAGAGAAGTAAGATGGTGCATGATGGTAGAAATGACCATGTTTTCACATGCATCCACTGTGGACAAACATTTGCAGCATGAATTGGCCTTATCAGCCACACTCGCCACCGCCATGGGTCGTAGTTATTAAGCCTTTTTGAAGCACAATGTACCAAACTATCGTCTGTCAAGATGGAAAGGTGCCAATGAATGAACATTGTTATAGCCGTGTTCCAGCTGTCAAATACAAAACATAATACAATCTTATTCACATGAACAATTGTTATAGCCGTGACCCAGCTGTCAAATACAAAAACATAACACAATTGTGTTCACATGAGGATTGTTATAGCCGTGTCCAGCCATAGGATACAAAAACATAACACAATCTTATTCACATGAATAATGTTATAATCTTGTCTCAGCTGTGAGATAAACATACATTGTCTTATTATCATGAACATTGTTATAGCCCTATCCCAGCGGTCAAATACAAAAACATAACACAATCTTATTCACATGAACAATGTTATAGTCTTGTCCACCCATGTCCCAGCTGTGAGATGCAAAAAACATAACACAATCTTGTTGCTAAATGTCATGGCAGAGTAGACCAGGCCGTAAGTCTTAGTTGGCAACTGGTCTAGGATGAAAGCTCCGAGGAGCGGAGTTAGAACATTGCTTTGCTGATCTGGCAGCATCTGCAGCTGGTCTTGTTCCAGAATTACTGATTACTGTATGCTGTATGGGCATGATCTTTAAATTCAGCCCAGGCTTTGTGCTATGGAGAGGTATAACTTCATTTTACAAACTATCATCAATCAAGACTGCGTGGTGCTAGTCACTCTTTCTCATGCATGTTTTATTTCATTCACTCCATAGTGCACTGGACTTATTTTTGCATGTGGATTAGCTTTCCCTTTTACAGGTGTCCCTCACCATCATGCAAACCTACTCTGATTTCTTAGGTACTTGTAATGTATTTTCCCAAGTCAAGGACGAGAAGTCAACATTTTAGTCCACCTGACTGGTGTAGGGGTTGAACCCGCTACTTTAGCATCAGCACATCAGATGTTTAAGAGCGATCTCTCTTATCCATTCCACCATGCTGAACTCTATGCACTATTATATGATATTAAATGTTTGTTACAAGAATATACAGACATCACTACTCACATTTGTAAAGTAATTGGTACAGACAGTATGCTAAATTTCTCAATTTCAAAATCCACCCCAATGGTAGCTTTATATTCTCTGTCGAAGACATCATGGCAGAACCTAGATGTGACAGATAAAACACACAAGATCTTTTAGAAGCTCATTGTTATTTAGTCAGTCAACACAGTCGCTGCACATTGAATCAATCAGTCCATAGTTAGTATGATCTAGTTATTGTTGAGTTGAGTTATGTTAGTTAGTCAGTCAGCCAGCTATGTAGTTAGTCAGTCAGTCCATTGTGTAGTTAGTCAGTCAGTCAGTCAGATAGTAGTTAGTCAGTCAGATAGTAGTTAGTCAGTCAGATAGTTAGTCAGTCAGTCAAACATCACAAGACCTCATTCAATGCTGCAAACATCACAAGAACTAATCCAATGCTGAAAACATCACAAGAACTAATCCAATGCTGAAAACATCACAAGACCTCATTTAATACTGCAAACATCACAAGAACTAATCCAATGCTGAAAACATCACAAGAACTAATCCAATGCTGAAAACATCAGAAGAAATCATCTAATGATACAAACATCACAAGAACTCATCTAATGATATAAACATCACAAGAACTCATCTAATGATATAAACATCACAAGAACTAATCTAATGATATAAACATCACAAGAACTCATCTAATGATACAAACATCACAAGAACTAATCTAATGATATAAACATCACAAAAACTCATCCAATGCTGCAAACATCACAAGAACTAATCTAATGATATAAACATCACAAGAACTAATCTAATGATATAAACATCACAAGAACTCATCCAATGCTGCAAACATCACAAGAACTCATCTAATGATATAAACATCACAAGAACTAATCTAATGATATAAACATCACAAGAACTCATCTAATGATATAAACATCACAAGAACTAATCTAATGATATAAACATCACAAGAACTAATCTAATGATATAAACATCACAAGAACTAATCTAATGATATAAACATCACAAGAACTAATCTAATGATATAAACATCACAAGAACTAATCTAATGATATAAACATCACAAGAACTAATCTAATGATATAAACATCACAAGAACTAATCTAATGATATAAACATCACAAGAACTAATCTAATGATATAAACATCACAAGAACTCATCTAATGATATAAACATCACAAGAACTCATCCAATGATATAAACATCACAAGAACTAATCTAATGATATAAACATCACAAGAACTAATCTAATGATATAAACATCACAAGAACTCATCTAATGATACAAACATCACAAGAACTAATCTAATGATATAAACATCACAAAAACTCATCCAATGCTGCAAACATCACAAGAACTAATCTAATGATATAAACATCACAAGAACTAATCTAATGATATAAACATCACAAGAACTCATCCAATGCTGCAAACATCACAAGAACTCATCTAATGATATAAACATCACAAGAACTAATCTAATGATATAAACATCACAAGAACTAATCTAATGATATAAACATCACAAGAACTAATCTAATGATATAAACATCACAAGAACTAATCTAATGATATAAACATCACAAGAACTAATCTAATGATATAAACATCACAAGAACTAATCTAATGATATAAACATCACAAGAACTAATCTAATGATATAAACATCACAAGAACTAATCTAATGATATAAACATCACAAGAACTAATCTAATGATATAAACATCACAAGAACTAATCTAATGATATAAACATCACAAGAACTAATCTAATGATATAAACATCACAAGAACTAATCTAATGATATAAACATCACAAGAACTAATCTAATGATATAAACATCACAAGAACTAATCTAATGATATAAACATCACAAGAACTAATCTAATGATATAAACATCACAAGAACTAATCTAATGATATAAACATCACAAGAACTAATACAATGCTGCAAACATCACAAGAACTCATCCAATGATACAAACATCACAAGAACTCATCCAATGATACAAACATCACAAGAACTCATCCAATGATATAAACATCACAAGAACTCATCCAATGATACAAACATCACAAGAACTCATCCAATGATATAAACATCACAAGAACTCATCCAATGATACAAACATCACAAGAACTCATCCAATGATACAAACATCACAAGAACTAATACAATGCTGCAAACATCACAAGAACTCATCCAATGATACAAACATCACAAGAACTCATCCAATGATATTCTTCTTCTTCTTCGTTCATCCGGAGTTTTTTTCCAGACGTGATTGCGTTGTGCCTGTTTACAGCAGAGCTGCGTTCTTGCGCCGTTAGGCCGACACATCCGACTTCTGCGGGCATTTGTTGACCGGGTTAACCTTCCCAGGGGTTTCTTAGGACGTTAGACTCTCACTGTTGTGGTGTTATCTCCCATCCCAGCTGGCCCATATAGAACAGCCAAAGGCATCCTGGTCGGCCCTCAAGGGAAGGCAGGGGCAGACCATGGGCATTCCCCGCCATCCAAGGAGGCTTCCATAATTGCAGAGCCATCACACAGCGCTCTGGTACTGGGCTCACCCAAGGAATCGTCACGTCCTGCACATGGCTGCTTAGCCTCACTTCCGTATATTGGGCCTTCCGTTCACCATAGGCTGTTCTTCCAGAAGCCAGAAGAATGCAGTTTACAGATGACATCCACACAGTGAGCTTTCGATTCGGACTTTCCACGTAATGGATTTGCTATCCAAGCAACATTCCATTTTGTGCCACTAGGACACTTTTTCCACCTTTTATGAAGCCCACACAGTGAGCTTTCGATTCGGACTTTCCACGTAATGGATTTGCTATCCAAGCAATATTCCATTTCATGCCTCTGGGAGGCTTGTGTAACCAACATGCCTGTGGTTTGAAGTTTGGCAGTCTAAATAATTCATGTACATTTAAATGTCAACCTGAATACAGTTAAAGTAAGCTGCAGTCGATTTGAGCTTGTTGATATCTCCATAGAGTTTGTCCTCGAATGAAGCAGGTGTGGGCCAAAATATCTTTCTCTGTTCTGCATATATTGGGCACTCTTGCAGCAAATGTTTAGCTGTCATTTTACCAGTTCCACAATTACATTCATCTGTATCTCCTATCTTTAGTTTGTTGAACAAGTGGTATTTCAGCCTGTTATGACCTGTGCGGAGTCTGAAGATTGCTACTTGTTCTGTTCGGTCGAGTTTGTAATATGCATCATCCTTCTGGTGGCCTGGATGCTCTGATTCCCATTTGGTTCTATAAGTGCTTTTTATCAACCTCTTTGCCTCATTATAGGTTATGTCTATGTCAGGCTGTGGTAGTCGTCCGCCCTCTTTTGCCAGTCTGTCAGCCTCTTCATTTCCAGGTATACTGCAATGTGATGGGATCCACTGTATTACAACTTTTTTGGATTTCTGGCATAGACCATGGAGTGCTGCTCTTAGGTCAGCTATTTCTGTGCTGTTATTACTCTTCAGTATTGAGACAGCTGACTTTGCATCTGTAAAGATAGCTATTTGCGTCTCTTTATTTTCCTCCATCAAAAGCATTTCTGCTGCAGTTTTCAGAGCCTCTACCTCCGCTTTGAAGTTACTTGAAAACTTTCCAGTTGCCACTGAATGTGTTTTTTTCACTCCATTTTTTAAATTTAGGAGAATTCCTCCTCCTCCATTCTCTACTGAATTTTTGGCTGATCCATCTGTATATGCATGGGTCCAATTGCTGCTTGGGTAATGTTCTTTTATGTAGTTTAGGGTTATTTCTCTTCTTTCGGTTTCATGCTGAGTGTTCTTTTTCTCAATACCAGGAATGTTTTCTATCATCTCAGGCAGTAGCTGCTGTCTCCAAGCTGGGAACTTGTCTGCATTGTAAATGGGTTTGACTGTTGATATGTTAAGTATGGGATCTGCCCTAATCTTTCGTTTTGCAGTTTCTACAAAGTTGCTACGCTTCAGTCTTCTCTTTCCAAAACCACTGAACCTTTTATACATAGGGTGGTCTGTCAATCTTCTAAATTTTTCAGCTTGTTGCTGGGCTCTGCTATCTCTTCTATCCTGCATTGGTTGTAAACAAGTGATCTTTTCTAATTCATTAATAGGCGTTGTCTTCAGGCTTCCAGTTATGATTCGCATTCCTTGATTTTGGACTCTACTTATTTTGTTAAAGTTTGACTTAGCTGCTGTTGCCCAAGCTGCAATGCCATATTCCAGTACTGGCCTCACCCGTCCAGTATATAACTTCTTGAGAACTTTCTCATCTGCTCCCCACGTTGTACCAGCAAGCTTTTTCATGATTGCCATTCTTTGCCTTGCTCTTGTTCGATTTTTCTCAACCTGTGTCTTCCATGTCAGGCGACGATCAAAGGTGACTCCTAGATAGTTTGGATTTTCTTCATGGCGCAATATTTTTCCATTCAATACCAGCTTAGGTTGCTGAGTTTTATTTGAGAGGGAGAACACTGTGCATGTTGTTTTCTCCTCACTTATCTTCACTAGCCATGATTTCGACCAGTCCTCTAGCGCTAATAGAGGCTTGCTGTATTCTGCTGTTAGCTGTACTAATATATTCTTCAGATGTCCATATGGCTAGGTCATCTGCAAAGGATGATGTGTGTACTCTGGCTGGAAAATTGTCCGTGATGTCGTTTATATATGCTAGGAATAATGTTGGTGAAAGAACTCCTCCTTGGGGGACACCTTGCTCCAACAGCATCATTTTGCTGGTTTTTCCTTGTACTTTTGTCCTGGCAGTTCTGTTCTCAAGGTAGTGGCTGATCCATTTGTACATTTTCCCACAAACATGCATTTTTTGCAGTTTTACTTTCAGTCCTTCCTTCCATACTTTATCAAATGCTTTTTCTAAATCTATCCAGACCGCTAGTGTGTGCTTTTTCTCTTGGAAGGCATCCTCTATTTCCTGAGCTATATAGGTTATTTGATCTTCAGTGGATCTGTACTTTCTGAATCCTGCTTGGTGAGGTGTTAAGAGTTGGTTTTCTTCCAGATGCCATGTTAGCCTGCCATTGATAATGCGTTCCATTAATTTTCCTACACAGCTAAGAAGACTGATAGGTCGATAGCCATTTGGTTCTTCCAGGTCTTTTCCTTTCTTTGGGACTGGTATTAGTATAGCTTCCTTCCATGCCTGTGGGACTATTCCCCTCTTCCAGCTGTAGTTTAGGACTGCTAGTAGTTTCTTTTTTGCCTTAGTGCCTAGTCCTATTAGCATTTCATTTGTGATTCCATCCTTTCCTGGTGATGTCTTCTTTTTTAGGGTATTCATTGCCTGTTCCATTTCTTCCATTGTTAGATTTGCCATCATATATTCTGCTGCTGTCTCTGTATATCTATGATGTATCTGTTTATCTCTGATTGCTTTCTTCTGTTCGGCTGTAATATCAATGTGGTTTGCACTGGCATAGTGTTCCATTAGTGCATTTGCAGCCTTTTTTCCTGTAAGCAAGGCATTTCCTTGTTTCTTCTTCTTCTTCGTTCATCCGGAGTTTTTTTTTTTCGGATGTGACTGCGTTGTGCCTGTTTACAGCAGAGCTGCGTTCTTGCGCCGTTAGGCCGACACATCCGACTTCTGCGGGCATTTGTTGACCGGGTTAACCTTCCCGGGGGTTTCTTAGGACGTTTGACTCTCACTGTTGTGGTGTTATCCCCCATCCCAGCTGGTCCATATAGAACAGCCAAAGATCCTGGTCAGCCCTCAAGGGAAGGCAGGGGCAGACCATGGGCATTCCCCGCCATCCAAGGAGGCTTCCATACTTGCAGAGCCGATACATAGCGCTCTGGTACTGGGCTCACCCAAGGAATCGTCACGTCCTGCACATGGCTGCTTAGCCTCACTTCCGTATATTGGGCCTTCCGTTCACCATAGGCTGTTCTTCCGGAAACCAGAAGTATGCAGTCTGCAGATGACATCCACACAGTGAGCTTTCGATTCGGACTTTCCATGTAATGGATTTGCTATCCAAGCAATATTCCATTTCGTGCCACTAGGACACTTTTCCACCTTTTATGAAGCCCACACAGTGGGCTTTTGATTCGGACTTTCCACGTAATGGATTTGCTATCCAAGCAATATTCCATTTCATGCCACTAGGACACTTTTCCACCTTTTATGAAGCCCACACAATGGGCTTTTGATTCGGACTTTCCACGTAATGGATTTGCTATCCAAGCAATATTCCATTTCGTGCCACTAGGACACTTTTCCACCTTTTATGAAGCCCACACAGCGAGCTTTCGATTTGGACTTTCCACATAATGGATTTGCTATCCAAGCAATATTCCATTTCATGCCTCTGGGTCTTCATGCACCTTTAAATGTCAACCTGTATATAGTTAAAGTAAGCTGCGGTCAACTTGAGCTTGTTGATATCTCCATAGAGCTTGTCCTCAAATGAAGCAGGTGTGGGCCAAAATATCTTTCTCTGTTCTGCATACGTTGGGCAATCCTGCAGCAAATGTTTTGCTGTCATTTTTCCAGTTCTACAATTACATTCATCGGTATCTCCTATCTTTAGTTTATTGAACAAGTGGTATTTCAGCCTGTTATGTCCTGTGCGGAGTCTGAAGATTGCTACTTGTTCTCTTCGGTCGAGTTTGTAATATGCATCATCCTTCTGATGGCCTGGATGCTCTGATTCCCATTTGGTTCTATAAGTGCTTTTTATCAACCTCTTTGCCTCATTATAGGTTATGTCTATGTCAGGCTGTGGTAGTCGTCCGCCCTCTTTTGCCAGTCTGTCAGCCTCTTCGTTTCCAGGTATACTGCAATGTGATGGGATCCACTGTATTACAACTTTTTTGGATTTCTGGCATAGACCATGGAGTGCTGCTCTTAGGTCAGTTAGTTCTGTGCTGTTATTGCTCTTCAGTATTGAGACAGCTGACTTTGCATCTGTGAAGATAGCTATTTGCTTCTCTTTATTTTCCTCCATCAGGAGCATTTCTGCTGCAGTTTTCAAAGCCTCTACCTCCGCTTTGAAGTTACTTGAAAATTTTCCAGTTGCCATTGAATGTGTTTTTTTTCACTCCATTTTTAAATTTAGGAGAATTCCTCCTCCTCCATTCTCTATTGAATTTTTGGCTGATCCATCTGTATATGCATGGGTCCAATTCCTGCTTGGGTAATGTTCTTTTATGTAGTTTAGGGTTATTTCTCTTCTTTCGGTTTCATGCTGAGTGTTCTTTTTCTCAATATCAGGAATGTTTTCTATCATCTCAGGCAGTTGCTGCTGTCTCCAAGCTGGGAACTTGTGTGCATTGTATATGGGCTTGACTGTTGATATGTTAAGTATAGGATCTGCCCTAATCCTTCGTTTTGCAGTTTCTACAAAGTTGCTACGCTTCAGTCTTCCCTTTCCAAAACCATTAAATCTGTTGTACATAGGGTGGTCTGTCAATCTTCTAAATTTTTCTGCTTGTTGCTGGGCTCTGCTATCTCTTCTATCCTGCATTGGTTGTAAACAAGTGATCTTTTCTAGTTCATTAATAGGCGTTGTCTTCAGGCTTCCAGTTATGATTCGCATTCCTTGGTTTTGGACTCTACTTATTTTGTTAAAGTTTGACTTAGCTGCTGTTGCCCAAGCTGCAATGCCATATTCCAGTACTGGCCTCACCCGTCCAGTATATAACTTCTTGAGAACTTTCTCATCTGCTCCCCACGTTGTACCAGCAAGCTTTTTCATGATTGCCATTCTCTGCCTTGCTCTTGTTCGATTTTTCTCAACCTGTGTCTTCCATGTCAGGCGACGATCAAAGGTGACTCCTAGATAGTTTGGATTTTCTTCATGGCGCAATATTTTTCCATTCAATACCAGCTTAGGTTGCTGAGTTTTATTTGAGAGGGAGAACACTGTGCATGTTGTTTTCTCCTCACTTATCTTCACTAGCCATGATTTTGACCAGTCCTCTAGCGCTAATAAGGCTTGCTGTATTCTGCTGTTAGCTGTACTAATATATTCTTCAGATGTCCATATGGCTAGGTCATCTGCAAAGGAGGATGTGTGTACTCTGGCTGGAAAATTTTCTGTGATGTCATTTATATATGCTAGGAATAATGTTGGTGAAAGAACTCCTCCTTGGGGGACACCTTGCTCCAGCAGCATCATTTTGCTTGTTTGTCCTTGTACTTTTGTCCTGGCAGTTCTGTTCTCAAGGTAGTGGCTGATCCATTTATACATTTTACCCACAAACATGCATGTTTTGCAGTTTTACTTTCAGTCCTTCCTTCCATACTTTATCAAATGCTTTTTCTAAATCTATCCAGACTGCTAGTGTGTGCTTTTTCTCTTGGAAGGCATCCTCTATTTCCTGAGCTATATAGGTTATTTGATCTTCAGTGGATCTGTACTTTCTGAATCCTGCTTGGTGTGGTGTTAAGAGTTTGTTTTCTTCCAGATGCCATGTTAGCCTGCCATTGATAATGCGTTCCATTAATTTTCCTACACAGCTAAGTAGACTGATAGGTCGATAGCCATTTGGTTCTTCCAGGTCTTTTCCTTTCTTTGGGACTGGTATTAGTATAGCTTCCTTCCATGCCTGTGGGACTATTCCTCTCTTCCAGCTGTTATTTAGGACTGCTAGTAGTTTCTTCTTTGCCTTGGTGCCTAGTCCTATTAGCATTTCATTTGTGATTCCATCCTTTCCTGGTGATTTCTTCTTTTTTAGGGTATTCATTGCCTGTTCCATTTCTTCCATTGTTAGATTTGCCATCATATATTCTGCTGCTGTCTCTGTATTTCTATGATGTATCTGTTTGTCTTTGATTGCTTTCTTCTGTTCGGTTGTAATATCAATGTGGTTTGCATTGGCATAGTGTTCCATTAGTGCATTTGCAGCCTTTTTTCCTGTAAGCAAGGCATTTCCTTGTTTAATTGTTATTTGTTTGTTTCTAGGTCCTTCATTGTTCATGGCTTTCACTAGTTTCCATAGTTTGTTTCCATCCCTGTCAAAATTCAGGTTTTCTGTTTTTTTCCTCCAACAATCTCTTGTTGTTTGATTTACTGTTCTTTTATATTTTGCTGAGATGGCTTTGAGAGAGATGTTCGCTTCAGTTGTTTGTTCTCTCTCTGCGGTCTTCCTAGCATCTTCAACTTTGTCCTCCAAAATTTGTAGTTCTTCAGTCCAGTATGGTTTGTAATTTTTCCTCGCTCCTCTTGGAATAGACTCAGTGGCCGCCTGTATTATTGCTCTGTTTAGACTTTCCACCATTTGCTTCATGTTGCCATATCGTGTATTTATGTTTTCACAATATTTGTCTGTTAGTATGGCAAATCTGTCCCAATCTGCTCGTTTGTAATTCCAGCGGGGCAAAGGCTTTTGCTCCTGTGGAACATACTCCATATTTATTACAAGCTTGATTGGTCTGTGGTCACTACCTGCTAATTGGTCAAGCACATGGCGATCGATTTTGTGGAGGATGTCTCCTGTGCAGAAAGCTAAGTCTGGAGTAGAAGTGGTAATCCATCTTCTGGAGTAGAAGCTCGGTGTGTCATCCGCTTTGTTGAGTAGATGGAGATTTGAGTCTATTTCCCAGTCCTCCACTTCATCTCCTCTTTTGTCAGTATCTGGGTATCCCCATCTTTCTGAACGGCTATTAAAGTCTCCGACAACAATGCAATTTGTGTCAGTTATTTTCATGTTTGAGAGTGTAAGATCCTTATCTGCCGGGCTATACAGATTGTAAATTCTTATTTTCACGTCCTTTATCATTATATCAACACCTATAATTTCCGTTTGGTTGTCAGAGATCACAGATACTTCGCTGCAAGGTATTGTATTTCGTGTAAGTATTACAACTCCTCCTTTGTGTCCTTCGCGGTCGAAACGTGTGGCCTGATATCCCTCGACTGAAAATGTGCGATTGGCGTTGAGGTGTGTCTCTTGAATGCATGCCACATCTATCTTTATGAAGACGCTGTGTTAGGGAGGCTTTCTTGTTATAAACTCCTTCGGCATTCCATTGTAGTATGTTGAGTGTCCGGGGTGTTTGGTCAATAGCTCTTAACCTACTCCTCTGTGCCTTGACTCCACAGCACAGGGGAAGGTGACCACCAGTAGTCATGGTGGACCCCCTCGAGGCAGGGGGCCCGGCACTATCACCGCCTGATGGGACTTCACGGGATTAGCACCATAACGATTAATTTTCATCTGTGGCATCATGAAATGATAAAGTTACGTTGCACTTCTTTGTCAAGCCTGTGGCTCAGTACATCCGATTTCGACAAGCATTTGTTCGGGATGCTTTCCCTAGCCTTTGACTGTCCCCAGTCTACCTACAAGGCAGCAGGTTTGTACGTCTCTTCGTCTGGTCCCTCTCCCTTGACCTGTCCGACATGGGTGACCCTACCGGTAGCTGTGCTACCGTCGGCATAGCTCTTGGGGTCATTGGGACGCGCAAGACCCTCTACCTCGTCAAGGTGGACGCACGGCAGAGGGGATCCAATGATATAAACATCACAAGAACTCATCCAATGCTGCAAACATCACAAGAACTCATCTAATGATATAAACATCACAAGAACTCATCCAATGCTGCAAACATTACAAGAACTCATCTAATGATATAAACATCACAAGAACTCATCTAATGATATAAACATCACAAGAACTCATCCAATGCTGCAAACATCACAAGAACTCATCTAATGATATAAACATCACAAGAACTCATCCAATGCTGCAAACATCACAAGAACTCATCTAATGATATACACATCACAAGAACTCATCTAATGATATAAACATCACAAGAACTCATCCAATGCTGCAAACATTACAAGAACTCATCTAATGATATAAACATCACAAGAACTCATCTAATGATATAAACATCACAAGAACTCATCCAATGCTGCAAACATCACAAGAACTCATCTAATGATATAAACATCACAAGAACTCATCCAATGCTGCAAACATTACAAGAACTCATCTAATGATATAAACATCACAAGAACTCATCTAATGATATAAACATCACAAGAACTCATCTAATGATATAAACATCACAAGAACTCATCTAATGATATAAACATCAC
Source organism: Cepaea nemoralis (assembly GCA_014155875.1). Taxonomy (NCBI): domain Eukaryota; kingdom Metazoa; phylum Mollusca; class Gastropoda; order Stylommatophora; family Helicidae; genus Cepaea; species Cepaea nemoralis. The sequence continues at coordinate 184,582 of JACEFZ010004236.1, read as the reverse complement.
AAGAACTCATCTAATGATATAAACATCACAAGAACTCATCTAATGATACAAACATTACAAGAACTCATCCAATGCTGCAAACATCACAAGAACTCATCCAATGATATAAACATCACAAGAACTCATCTAATGATATAAACATCACAAGAACTCATCCAATGATATAAACATCACAAGAACTAATACAATGCTGCAAACATCACAAGAACTCATCCAATGATATAAACATCACAAGAACTCATCCAATGATATAAACATCACAAGAACTCATCCAATGCTGCAAACATCACAAGAACTCATCCAATGATATAAACATCACAAGAACTCATCGAATGATATAAACATCACAAGAACTCATCCAATGATATAAACATCACAAGAACTCATCCAATAATATAAACATCACAAGAACTCATCCAATGCTGCAAACATCACAAGAACTCATCCAATGCTGCAAACATCACAAGAACTCATCCAATGCTGCAAACATCACAAGAACTCATCCAATGCTGCAAACATCACAAGAACTCATCCAATGCTGCAAACATAGCTGAAAAAATCACAAAAAGATCATGAAACCATCAGCATAATCACCTGTTAACGAGGCAGGTCTTCCCTATGGAGACATCCCCAACCAGCACGGCTTTAGCAATCTTCAGTCTGAAAGAAAATCATAATCTGTTCATAATCTGTTCAACATATGCACTCTACATTCAAAAGAAGGTTTTAAAGAGATGACAGGATTGACTTTACTATACCTGGTTTTATCAAATACATTTGTCTAAAATTCTAGGTTAAAGAAAAAAAATAATAATTTGCATGTCCTTCACAGGACGTAGCAGTCAACACCAGCATTTTCGCTGTTCGTGATTCGTGGGCAAATTTTATGTTCAGTAGTTTGCCATTGCTTTCATTGCTAATCGGCTCCATAGCTCACTTGGTTAGAACATCTGCCTAGTAAGCAGAAGGTCGAGGGTTCGACTCCCTCTGGAGTCTACTCGTATTTAGAGAAATGTCAGTATCAGAACTGCGAAATCTTCTCCACTTTCATTGACCTTAACAAGGCTTTTGATACAGTCAGCACAGAAGGACTATGTTTTATGGCAAAATATGGCTGTCCACGAAAGTTTGTCCAAATAGTGCGGCTATTTCATGACGGCATGCAGGCAAGAGTACAGGAAAATGGTGAACTGTCTGAGGATGTGTCCTGGCACCAACACTGTTCAGCCTCATGTTTTCAGCTATGTTGACGAATGCCTTCGAGAACAACGACATTGGAATAGACATCAACTACCGCATGGATGGAAAGTTATTCAATCTCAGAAGGCTGAAAGCTAAAACCAAAATTGACAGCGTCAATTGACCGTCAGAGAGCTCCTGTTTGCTGATGATTGCGCTCTATACGCCAACTCAGAGGCAGACATGCAACATAATGTTTCAGCTTTCTCATATGCCTGTGCCAACTTTGGGCTCAATATCACCTTGGAGAAGACTGTAGTTATGTACCAGCCAGCTCCAGGGAATAATCACACTGTGCCATATATCAAAGTGAATGGTCATAGTCTAAGTGTTGTGGACAAATTCACCTATCTTGGCAGCACTGTGTCACAAGCTGCCACAACTGATGATGAAGTGAATGCAAGAATCTCCAAGGTCAGCGTGGCCTTTGGCAGACTGTACAAGAATGTATGGGACAGAAATGGAATAAGCCTGCAAAAAAAGCTGAAAGTCTACAAAGCAGTTGTATTATCCACAATGCTATATGCTTGTGAAACATGGACTGTTATCAGCGACACGCTAGGAAATTAAACCACTTCCACACAGTCTGCCTAAGGAAGTTACTGAAGATTAAATGGCAAGACAAGATCCCAGACACTGAAGTCCTAGAAAGAGCATCCATGCCCAGTATCCACACTCTACTAATGAAGAATGAGAATCGATGGGCTGGTCACTTGACTCGCATGCCAGATCACAGGCTCCCTAAACAAATCTTTTACGGTGAGTTGCGTTGTGGTAAACGCTCCCAAAGCGGCCAGAGGAAACGCTTTAAAGACACTCTGAAAATCTCACTGAATGCTTTTGGAATTCATCATGACACCTGGGAGACTGCAGCCAGAGACCGAAATTCATAGCGTGCATCATTACGCAAGGGTGCAGTCACTTGTGAGGCAACCAGGACTGCAAGAGCTGTGAAGAAAAGACAGAACAGAAAAACAACTGCAGAAAATCCTCCTCCAGAAACGTCAAGCATTCTTTGTCCACATTGTCAAAGAACATTTCGAGCCAAAATAGGCCTTATCAGCCATCTTCAGAACTCATGGCTCCATACTTTCAACCCCACTGGATGAAATGAATGGTCATCATCATTCTTGATGGACAAGCAACATTGCTTTCTGAACGACCGGCTCCTATACCTTTTTCGAAAAAACCAGCACAGCTGTGTTTCGAACCTGGGTATACGGGCTCACAAACCGCATTCGCAAGCCCTTAGCCACAGAGACCGGTAGGTTAAAGAAAGAACATATATATTTAGTCTCAAAATCTAGGTTAAAGAAAGAACATACATATTAAGTCTCAAAATCTAGGTTAAAAAAAGAACATATATATTTAGTCTCAAAATCTCTGTTACAGAAAGAACATATATATTTAGTCTCAAAATCGTTGTTATAGAAAGAACATATATATTTAGTCTAAACATCCAGGTTAACGAAAGAACCTAAATTTTTAGTCTCAAAATTTAGGTTGAAGAAAGAACAAATACTTAGTCTCAAAATCTAGGTTAAAGAAAGAATATAAATATTTACAGTCGCAAAATCTAGGTTAAAGAAAGAACATAAATATTTACATTCGCAAAATCTAGGTTTAATTTAATATCCTCCTTACCCCACACGTCCAGCTTTGTTTTCCGAACATGCAGATTTGACAATCGGATGAAAATTCATTTTCTGGTAAGGTGTGGCACTGCTCAGATAGGCCTACCAATATTATAAACACAAAGAAATCAAAACAATGTTTTCCCATAGTGAATTTGAGTAACGAAGACACAAACAACATATTGCCCCATTTATGGCCTGGCATATTTCACTGGATCTTGTCAGGTACATATTGCAGAAATCACTAGAATAACATTAGAATCAAACAAAGAAATCAATAGAATAAATTGATAATAAGAAAATCAAATACAAAGAAACTAAAAGACTAAGTGCCTTAAAAGGCAAGGGGATTGAATTCATTGCACAGGGTTTTATCCCATATGGCCTGGTCTCTTTCCACAGAGTGACATGCTGAAAGCGTCGCGTAGAGCACAAACTCTAAAGCTCCAGCGACGACTCCCAGGAGTCTCTGAGAAAACTGAACTTTTTTTATGCTCGCTCGCTTTGAACTCAACCGTAGTCCATACACACTACTTCTGGATTAAAATAAAAATTGTTTGCATATCCTTTACAGGACATTGCTGTCAATATCAGCATCTTTAGCTGATTGTTGATTTCTTGGCAAGATTACACTCAGTAGTTTGCCATTGCTTTCTGAGCGGCCGGCTCACATACCTCGTAGGTTACCGACGCGATTCGAACCATTGCTGATTCTCACCGTCGTGACGTTACCTACGAGAGTATACGAGATTACGGAGAAAAGTCGCTAACCTCTAGCCGGCACTTCTGGATTAGCTTTCCCTATTAACGGTGTCCCTCGCCATCGGGCGAACCCACTTCGACTTCAGAGGTACTTGTAATTTATGTCCCCAAGTCAAGGACAATAGGTCAATATTTTAGTCCAACTGTTCGGTGTAGGGGTTGAACCCCTTACCTTGGCATTAGCACACCAGATGTTTAAGAACATGCGTTTTTACCCATTCGGCAATGCTGACCTACACTGCACTCATGAACTGAATGTTGCAGTCTGGAACTGAACCTTCAACCTTCAAACCACGAAGCAGGCAGTGCAACCGCTTCACCTCAGAGACTCCCTGCCGAAAGACTATAACATTCTTTGGAAGAGGCATGGGAGCATTTGAATGAAACCACATCTAAAGGAAGCAATATGGTTCTGACATTATGATATCTGGCTCTGGACCACGCAGATTTTATTTTTTTTTCCCTTCCTTTTCTTCTTTTTTCTTTAGAATGGAGCGTGTCACACGAAGTTATGCGTTTCACAGGTCAGTGTGTCTGGCTTCGGCATGCATTGTTTAAGATTTTCTTCCTCTGAACACATTTAATTCAAAGTCTCTATCTAAAGTGGATAAGTTTTCTAGTGTAATAATTTTGCCAGGGTTGAAGCCTTATGGTCTACTCTTTGCAATTTGCAACTGCTGTGGGATTTTTAATGTGCACAACTTGCACACAAGAACTGATTTCACCCTTATTTGAGATGGCTAGGTATCATATCTCACTACCCAGGAAATGAGGGGCATGTGACATCATTAGATACCAATGGATCTTGGAAAAATTCACAACCATATGCTTGTGGATTAGCTTTTCCTTTTACCAGTGTCCCTCACCATCAGGTGAACCCATTCCGACTTCTGAGGTACTTGTAATTTAAGTCCCCAAGTCAAGGACTATAAGTTAACATTTTTGTCTAACTGACCATTGTAAAGGTTGAACCCGCTACCTCTGCATCAGCATACTGGAAGTTTAAGAGCAAGTGCCAAGCTGACCTGTATCATTTTCTGGGAACTCATGTCCCAGGTGCTGCTAAATGTGAGTGAGCAGGCTATCCATATTTCAGAATCATATAATGCAACTGACCATAATTTTCTGGTAACTCACATCTCAGATGCATCTATACGTGAGTGAGCAGCATAGCCTTATTTCAGAACCATCCATATGATGCAACTGACCATCATTTTCTTATATCTCACATTCATCTCTACGTGAGTGACCAGTGTATCCATATTTCAGAAACATATGATGTGACTAATCATCGTTTCTGGTAACTAACGTCTCTGATGTCACTAAATGTTGAGTGACCATTTTATCTATTTTTCAGAACCATATAATGAAATTGACCAGATGTACATACTGAGGGTTCTTTTTTTCCATTTCAGTAAAGTTGTATGTTCTTTGATGTCAGGTGTTAGGAATTCTGTTTTTCTCTAAATGCCCTCTCTGCTATAGCCATTCTAACATCTATCTCACAATAGTACATATGCGTATATCTTCTAAACCAGTGGTTCTCAACCTGTGGGGAATTTCCCCCCCCCCCACCCCTAAAATTGGGATTAAGATTATTTCAAGATCGCGTTGATGCAAGAACCGATTACTTGATATTGTTTTCCCCTCCATACTTTACAGTTCTGTACTTCTCCCTCTTCTGAAATTTGTTTTATAGCGTAAGTAGAGCTGCAAATCACGTTTTATGCAGACATCTAGACTTGTCCTAGTTTGTGTTATTAAATTAAGCTTCCATTTTTACGTATACTATGTGTGTGTGTGGGTGTGGGGGGGGGGGGGGAGAATTTATAGGGAGGAAATACAAAAGGGAAGGGGGGAATGACATTCTGAACATATGGTGAAGGGGTGCATGGACCAAAAAAGGTTAGAACCACTGTTCTAAACGACATTGTAACCACTTTCTGAATGGCAGCCCTTTGGCATCGTGTGTGTGGTGTGGAAGAACAGATAAATCAATATGGCCAGGGGAGAATGGTGCAGCAGGGGGTGACCAGAGGATCTGGTCGACGCTCAGTCCTCCGAGGGAAGGCTAGAAGGACACATAATCAGATTGCAAAAGGCACCATTAGTAAAAGGCATTAGTATTTTGGTTAAGGTAAGATGACAAGCCGGTCTCTGTGGTGAAAGGGTTGCGATGTGGTTTGTAATCTGTATACACGCGTTCGAAACACATCTGCACACGTGCATTGGTTTTGCATTGGTATCGATGCGTCGTTCAGAAAGCAAAGGCAAACTACTTAATGTAAACGTGCCAAGAGATCACAGCGGCAGAAATGCTGGTGTTGACTGCCGTGTCCTGTAAAAAGGATATGCAACAAAGAAAAAAGGAGGTCGAACCGCCTATAGGAGTGATGTCAGTTCTCGGCTCAACTCAACTCTGCATGACAGTGTATTTCTGTCAAACAATAACTTAATCCTCTTTTATTAGCAAACTACAAAAAGTACCATAATACCAACAGTTAAACAAACAACTATAGTATGAACTAACTTGATGTTGTATTTACAAACAAAATAGGACAAACGTACCGCAGCAAAAGAAGTTATGACACGATCTGACGCCACCTGAGACAGGGCACTCCTGTACGATGACATGGCTAGTTGAAGTGAGGAACACAACCGATAAATATATCATGAGTAAACATGAAAGAGATCACAGACTGAACACTACTGAACAGAAATCACTGCATGTACACAGCACCGAGCCACTAGAGATTTAGGCGGAATCTTGTTTCTACGGAAGCCATCTCAAGAATGTGACCTGGAAGTTAACCTTTGTAAGCGTTAAAAGTTTCCATATTATTTTCATAACGAAACAATCCTCTAGTCTTTTATGTTTTTATATGTGAATTTTAGGTCAGCATGGCCGAATGGATAACTGGTGCCAGCTCTTCATTTTCTGGAGTGCTGATGTTGAAATAGCGGGTTCAACCCCTACAGCAATCAGTTGGACTTAAAATGTTGACTTCTTATCATGTGTCATGTCGATAAGCGTGGACGGTAACGTTTCGCCATCTCACACGATGACCAGAGTCGTGGATCAGCTCCGTGTTCTTGTCTCGACCGTGTCACATGGCTATCTAGGTATTTATTTCTCTGCCTTCCCCTTGTTCTTTTCCCCTCAATCTTGCCAGTTGGCACCGAGTTCTCTAATTTATTTCTTCTCACAATGTGTCCAAAAATATTTTGACCGTCTACATCTAATTTCTCTAATCAGTTTAAGGTTTTCATCAGCTTCTTGTATGACTTGCTCATTGGCTTTTCTGTCTAGTCCATTGTATTCTTAGCATTTTCCTCAGAAACCACATTTCTACAGCCATTAGATCAGTGGTTCTCAACCTTTTTTGGCCCATGCTCCCCTTCACCATATGTTCAGAACGTCATCGCACCCTTACCCCTTCGTATTTCCTCCCTATAAATCCCCCCGCCCCTACACAGTATACGTAAACACTGGAAGCTAAATGTAATAACACATACTAGAACAAGTCTAGACGTCTACATAAAACGTGATCTGCGGGTCTACTTACATTTAAAAAAACGAATTTCAGAAGGGCGAGAAGTATGGAGGGAAAAAAATATCAAGTAATTGGTTCTTGTGATATTAAAATAATTTTAATCCCCCTCCCCCCGGAACCCTAAATCCCCCCCCCCCCCCCCGGAGATTCCCCACCAGTTGAGAACCACTGCATTAGATGTTTTTCAGCTTGTCTGTTCATTGTCCACGCTTCAGATCCATACAAAAGTATAGGTTCTATGTAGCACCTCAACACTCTTTTTCTCGTTGCAATTGACATCTTTTTATTGGTCAATATGTGTTTCATCTTACAAAAGACTACCTTCGCCATAGCGATTCTTGATCTAATCTTTTCAAGACACCTCCCATGAGATGTTATGACTGTTCCGAGATAGTTGTGCCGATTCAGTAGTTTAAGAATATTCCCATTTACCTGTATATTACATTGTGGTATTTCTTTCTTCTTTTTTTTTTTCTTAGTGACGACCATAATCTCTGTCTTCTTACAATTTAAAATAGAACATATTCTTAATAAGCGCACAAAATGATAACACTTTTCCACTGGTGTCTAGCTGGCTGATTGGTTGTGCGGGGGAAAAAAAAAAGACTAAGAAGCTATACGAATTAATTGATCAGTCTCGACGGATAATAAATCGCCACATTTGACCTCCTATGTGGACAGAAGGACGATATATCGCCACACTTGGGTCACCGTGTTTATTGTTTTGTTTCATTGTATCTTTCGGAATTTCAATGTTCGGGCAACGGAAATGTATATTATAATACTTGTTAAATTGATTGTGTACCATGTTTGGTCCAAACCTACTTTTTGTTTAGTTTGTTTTAGGTTTAGTCGACGGATCAACATCATGGCACATAGGTGTAACCCATAAGTGCTCCGTTCTACTCCTAACTCAAACCTGAATCCGGAGAATCTCAGCTCAGTGCACGAAATCCCTAGCACCGGCGAAGATCCTGAAATACGTTGAGAGATTTTTAACTCGAAATTTCGAATTACTTTTGTTTGACAGTGAATCGGTTAATAATATTTTTTTTAACACTCACATGCTGGCGAATGTTCAATACCTAGCCATGGAACACAGCCTGTGGTGTTATTCATCATCATCATCACCAAGTGACATGCAAGCTAGCGTAGTCGTTCATGACTCTCCACAGATATCGGTCATGGGTTTTCTGGATCAACCCTGCTTATGATATTCCTTTATGCCACCGTCTCAATCCATCCAACATAATTTCTCTTTGTCTGCCTCTGCCACTCTTCACTTTGATCTTTCCAGTTGTCACTATGTTCTCCAATGCCTCTCTTCTCATCACTTGACCAAAAAAGCTGTTCGTCTCTTTTTTATTGCTTGTATGTAATGTTTATTGTTATAGTTTCATTAGTCTCTTTCATGCAATCGTTGTTAGTTACAAACAAAAACAGATCCTAATAAGATGGAAGCAGTATTTCGAACAACTTCTCAACATCCCATCAGATGTCACAGGAATTCAAGAGACCTACACAGATGTCACCGGGGAACTAGAACCAGACATACTAAAAGAAGAAATTATAGAAGCCATCAGATTAGCCCCATTAAACAAATCACCAGGACAGGATGAAATACCAAATGAACTAATTAAAGCAGCAAGGGAAGTAGGAACAGCTTGGCTACATAGACTATTCAACCATGTTTGGGTAGAACAACAGACACCACGAGACTGGGGAAACGCCATAATTATCCCAATTTGGAAAAACAAGGCAGCAAAAGAGATTGCACACAATACAGAGGCATTTCACTGTTGAGTCATACTGGGAAAATATTTTGCAAAATTCTTGAAAAAAGATTACGAACTACTTTAGAAACGCAGCTTGGATTTAGGAAAAACAAAGGATGCACAGACGCCATTTTTGCTCTTAGACAACTTATAGAAAAATCAGTTGAATTCAATGAAACACTCTACTTAGCCTTTGTCGACCAAGAAAAGGCATTTGATAGGGTAGATAGAAACAAGCTGTGAGAAATCCTTAAACAATATGGAGTGAGTACACATCTAACAACCTATGTAGAAGTTTATACAACAACAGTGAATGCATAGTGAGAGCAACTGGAGAACACTCAGAACCCTTCACCATAAGATCTGGAGTACGACAAGGTTGTGTCCTGTCCCCTCTCTTGTTCATAACATATATAGACAACATATGTAAAGAAACCAGCCAAGCAGAGACAGCAAGAATACCGCATGACGAGAACACAGAAGAAGAACCATCTGCAAATCTAACCATTAGAGAACTCCTGTTTGCGGACGACCAAGCACTAATAGCAAAATCAGAAGCTGAATTACAAGACCACATGAATAGTCTAAACGAAATGTGTAGGGAACATAACATGAAAATTAGCACAAGCAAAACAGAGGTAATGACTATAACTAAAGAAGAACAAACAGCAACAATTCACCTAAACGAACATCCCTTGAAACAAGTAAAGAGCATCAAGTACCTAGGAAGTATAATATCATCAAATGGCAGATCAGAAGACGAGGTCGAAAATAGGTGCAGTAAGGCAAATCAACTCATTGGACAAATGGCACCAATACTAAAGAACAAACATGTATCAATAACTACTAAGAAAGCACTTTACAACACAATCTTCCTACCAACTCTGTGCTACCAATGCCAAACCTGGACAATGACAGAAAAAGAGAAAAGAAAAATCACAACAACAGAAATGAGGTTCCTGAGAAGAATACTCAACGTATCAAGAAGAGATAAGATCAGAAATGAAGAAATCAGGACTAAAGTGGGGGTTAAAGCTGCTCTAGATTTTATTAGAAAGCAGCAAGTCAAATGGTTTGGCCATGCAAGTAGGCTACCAGTCAACAGCATGCCACAACAAGCAATGATGTACAGACCAGATGGAAACAGAGGAAGAGGCCGACCACGTAAACGTTGGACGGAGGGAATAACAGAATCCATGGGAATGTCGATATACGAAGCCCATAACCGGGCACTCTCACGAAGTTTATACTTCACCTCGACACCGCAAGGTACAAGAGGAACATGATGAGATGAGAGTTGTTAGTTACTTTCGCAGTCCAAGGAATTCGCAACAATCGTCTCAGAAACAACATCTCTGTTGCTTCCAAGTGGTACTATTGACGGATGCAAAATCAATACTTGAGGCTCTTCTGTCTTGGAAATTGCATATATTACGGAAAATACTTTCTAAACTACGCAGCCAGCTCTATGGAGTGCCCAGAAACGAGAGCGCTGATCGACTAACCATGGACGGAGAAATGGAAGAACACCCTGGTGTACCTGTTACATACCATTCATTCATTCATTCATTCATTCATGTCCTTTGCAGAGCCTCGCTCCCATAACAACCTTCCGGAAAACCTCTAGATCATAAACATGATGCCCCGCGTCCGATACACCCACCACATCCTGCACCCATCTTATCTTTGGCCTTCCTCTTCCTCTCTTTCCATATATATATATCTCTTTATATATATATATATATATATATATATATATATATATATATATATATATATATATATATATATATATATATATATATATATATATATTCGCATATCCTTTACAGGACACCGCTGTCAACATCAGCATCTTTCAGCTGATTGTTGATTTCTTGGCAAGATTACGCTCAGTAGTTTGCCATTGCTTTCTGGGCGGCCGGCTCAGTTATCCCGCAAGTCACCAAAGCGGGGAGAACCGCTTCCAATTCTCGCGCGCTGCGTTATCCTGCATGGATAATCGGGATTACGAAGAAAGTCGTGTAACACCTCGGCCAGAGAGACCGGCTTCCAGGCATATACCCTGCATTATTGTTCTCTCCAAACTTTCGTGACATTTCAAGTGACCAAAGTTAATATGAATTGGAAACAAATAGGTATATTAAGCTCCAGCGAGAAGAAACGTACTAAACACAAACACGTTGCACATACCTTACAAGGAGATCCATCGTATACCGGAATACAGGTGAAAATCCAAAATCAGAAGTAATCAATAAATATATAAAATTAATAATAAAATAAAATACACACAAAAGCGTACAATACGACACACAGGACGGCCGACGTTTGGATTCTCAGAATCTTTGTCAAGGACAGGACAACACAGATAGATAAACAACGAAATACAAACAAACAAACAAAACAAAAAAAAAGCAACACTACAACCTTCTTCAGTATTCAGCTCTTGAAGTATTGATGCATTTGTTCTTTTCTGTGTCTAAGGTATTCTTAGAACTCGTCTATAATATCTACATTCAAAGGCATTTATGCGCTGTTCAGCTTGTTTAGTTATTGTTACATACCACAACAGAAAAAAAAAAGTTACTTGCTTATCATTTACAAGATGTAGCAGTCAACCCCAGCTATTTTTGGCTGTTTGTGATTTCTTGGCAAGTTTCCTTTCAGTAGTTTTCCATTTGCTCTCTGAACAGGCGGTGCTCATACCATTTTATGAAAATTAACGCAAGGCGGCCTGCTTTCAAATCTTCTCCAACTATGTTTCGATCGCGGTATGCGGGATTACGAATTACGTCCTTGGCCATATAGCCAACACAAAAGTAAACAATGATCAAATCAGTCAGAAAGCCACCAACATCAGCTCAAGACGATTGCCACTTTATGGACAGACCAGAAAAACATCATTACATTCGTGGACTGGGGACTACTTCTGATGATCGAAAATTTCCTTTTTTTTTTGGGGGGGGGGGGGGGGGGGCTTGCTTCCCTGGGGAGTTTTCATCGCCCGTCAATAGCCATCATATCCTTGCCTATGATACCAATTATGATCCTGCAGTATGAGAACCATTGATCCCTAGGTCATACCTACTCACGGCTGCTGTCTGTCAGACCTCGTTAGCGACGTAGAAATGTTACGCTGTCTACGACAGCAAATTGCGTTTGATAGAATCCGGCCTGGTTTTCAGGAAACCAAAATCTGGCCTGGCTTTCAGGAAACCAAAATTACAGTAAAATTTGTTCTCCGACGTTAGCTTTGTTTTTCAAACGTTAATAATACAATAATTGAATATACATTTGGTAAATACACAATTCTTGTATTGGTTTGTATTGGTCTGTATTGGATGCCAGCAGTTATTTGTGTTGTTTATTTTTCGTGGAGAGCCATGAACGCCTATGCCAGCTGGCAGGGCACTTGATGATTATGATGATGATTGTTTTGTTGTCTGCTATTTTCCAGCGAGTTTCTTTCTTTGCGATTAAGGTATCCTACTACTACTACTACTACTACTACTACTACTACTACTACTACTACTACTACTACTACTACTACTACTACTACTACACCAACAACAATAACTACTACTACGACTACAGCTGCAACTACTACTACTCTACTACTACTACTACTACTACTACTACTACTACTACCCGCCTCCCTCATCTGCATGCGATATAAATAGCACCTGTTATTTATTAAAGCGGTTTCAACAGCTATTACCACGGCGCATGACATCGCCACGAGATATTTTTAGAACACCGTTTTAGGGCAGGATGAGTCACATCCGGGTCGTTGTTGTTGACATGAAAAATCAAAATGAAAATGAAACGTAACGAAGAATTAAAATGGCGTCATTCGGGACATTGCCACGCGTGCTACGACACCTTCTTCGGTAGCCAACGAAGAGTTCCCATGCTGGTGGTACCAATAATGGCATCCTGACTGAACTCCTGCCTGTGTGTACTTTTGCGCATTAAGTGTCCTTCTCTTCTTCACCTTCCTCAGTTGGGGTAGGGGAGACTGGGGAGAAATGGACATAGGGGAGAAATGGACCACCCCCTCTCTGGCCCCCTGGCTGTGATGCAATGAAAGTGAAACCATAATAAGTTTGTTTTCCACATCAAACATAATCCGAATTTTTCATTTGCCATCGACTTCCCGCACAGGTCGTTCCCACGCAAAGTTTGAAAAAATTTTCTGCACTAAAGTTTCTTTTTCCAGTTCCAGACACCATCGTAAAGCAGACGCATAGTCAGGAATCAGGACAAGGTAATTACATTAATATCTTTATTTACTTGTTATTTAAGAGTTCATATAAAAAATATAGCATATAATATTAGATTTAAGAGACTTTATGGCTGAATAGTTTAATACATTGATGGGGGAGAAATGGACCGGTTCATTTCTCCCCATGGTTCATTTCTCCCCACAGAAGAAATTGACAAGACAGTCTGTTGTTATTAAAAGTGTTGAAGATTGCATTCGAATATCAGCATTATTGATTCTTTTTAATACTGGGGTCTAAATCTAGACCAATAAAACTGTTAACAAATTTGATTTCAGTGATTTATTAAAGATGCGTGCCATTCGTGCTATGATCAGTATTTCTTTGCAAATGATAGGCCTACCATTCTAATGTTATATAATTCTGTCACTCTTTTGTTTCAGATGCAAGATTGTACATCAGAAACACCAACAAGGGTCTCGTTACGGAGGAACGTATGAAAGAAGCTGTTAATGCTGTGAAAAATGGAATGAAAGTGAGGAAAGCTGCAAGGGAGTACGGCATTGCTCGCTTTACCCTCAATAACAATCTTACAAAAGACAGAGAAGGAAATGGTCTGCCTACTAGACTCGTACCAAATTATAGGCATAGCCTTGTTTTCACAGCTAAGCAAGAAGCTGATTTTGCTAGTTACTTGAAAGATTGTGCAAGAATGTTCCATGGACTCACAACTAAAAACGTTCGTATTTTGGCGTACGAGATGGCGAAAGTCAATAACATTGCACATCCTTTAACCTGGGATGAGCAAATGATGGCAGGGAATGACTGGCTTTGTGGATTTTTGCGGAATCCCGAGCTGACCATAAGGCAACCTGAGGCAACATCTCTGGCTAGAGCTACAACTTTCAACAAACATAATATTTGCACCTTCTTCAACATTGTGAAGGAAACCATTACAAAACTAAATGTGAGTGGAGCTCAAATCTACAATTTGGATGAGTCAGGTTTGACCACTGTACAGAAAGTGCCAAAAGTAATTGCCCCACGAGGAGTGAAGCAAATAGGCCAGGTGACATCCAGAGAAAGAGGAGAACTGGTCACAATCTGTTGCATTGTGTCAGCTGCGGGTCACATTATCCCTCCAGTTTTTGTGTTTCCCAGAAGAATTTTTTAAGAATGTTATGCTTGCTGGAGCACCTGAAGGTCCCTTGGCCTTGTGAATGAATCAGGTTGGATGACCCGTGATAATTTCGTCAAAGTTATAAATCACTTCATTAAGCATTCAAGACCTTCCAAAGACTTCCCTTTGATTTTGATCTTGGACAATCACGATTCCCACATTTCATTTGAATCACTTGAACTGTGCAAGAAAACAACATTCATGTGATCACGTTGCCACCACACACCTCATCTAAAACTCAGCCCTTGGACCGTTCAGTTTTTGGACCCATGAAGTCGGTCTACAACAATGCGTGTGATTCATGGATGATGAAAAATGTTGGGACACCACTGACAATCTATCAAGTTGCAAATCTAGGAGGCCACGCTTTTCTTAAAGCGGCAACTCCCATTAACATTCAATCAGGCTTAGCAGTGTCAGGTATTTGGCCCTTTAACGAAGATGTTTTTACAGAAGATGATTTTATGCCTTCAGAAATAACGAACAGGCCCATCAGCAAGGACAGTGAAAATGCCACTTTAGAAAGCAATGAACAGACAGGATCAGCATCTCCACATTGTGGTACCAGCACAGATCAAACTGCACAAGAACTTCATGAAAATCAGAAAGAGTGTAATGTTGAGAACCTTGTAGATGACTTGCAGGAAATATCAGGGAGTCTTCAACATAAAGCTACTTCTTCCTTTACTTCGCCTCATGTTTTCAGAGGACTACCAAAAGCTGGTCCGCGAAAAGATTCAAATAATATGAGGAAAAGAGGAAAAAACTATGCTGGCTACTTCTACGCCAGAAATGGATCGAATTAGGGAAAGAGCGGTGATGAAAGAAAAGGCAGCAAAAGTTCCACCCAAAAAGGCAAAGAGGACAGCTGCTGAAAGAACTTGATGTTGATTCAGATCCAGAAACTGACATTTCGTTTTGTGATGACACAGATTCTGATGTTTCATTTGGTGAAAATGAGGAGTGTACGGTTAGCTTGACTGGTGTGCGTGAGGTTTTTGAAGGCCAGTGTGTGCCTATGTGAATATGGAACAAAGAAGACTTGTGTTTACTATGTAGGAATTGTAAGGGGAGACATTGATGATGATGGTGATGTTGAGGTAGAGTTCTTGCGCAAGAGTGAGAAGGTTGCTGGTAAATTTGTTAAGCCTAAGGTAGAAGATGTCGCCAGTGTCTCAATTACATGTATTAAAGCACAGCTTACTAGATCTACAATCACTGGAACCACTTCTAGGACCAAAGATGGCTATGTCTTCAAAGAAAGTCTTGCAGGCATAAATGTTCGATACAACTTTATATTAGATTAATATATCATATTAAACTTTTTTACTGTCGTTTAAAATAATAATAAAAAAACTGCAAATATCCTTTTAATGATTATTTATTTCTTATAGCAATATGGATGAGTTGTTGCTGCTTCTTTTTAAAAAAGGTCCATTTCTCCCCACTATGGTCCATTGCTCCCCACGTGCTGGTCCATTTCACCCCAATGGTGGTCAATTTCTCCCCATGTTCATATACATTTTTGAAATGCATTTTGTAAAGAAACATATAGAAATAGATTGCTAAATGTTTTCCCCTTTTAAAATAATGAATGTACAACATTTTAGTCATGGTTTTGTTATGTTTCGATAAAATCTGTTCCGGTGATGAGCAAAAATTGAAAACTACAAAATTGCTGGTCCATTTCTCCCCAGTCTCCCCTATAGACCCTTAACCTAACCACAAGCCGTTCTATCTTTTGCTATCTCCTGCAATTCCCGCCATGTCCTTCCAATATGATTCACGTCTCTCTCTCTGTAATTCTCTTCTCCGTGTGTTTTAGGTCTTCCGCTATTTTGTTTGCCTTGTGGGTTCCAGACAAGAGAGTATCTAGTTATACTGTTCTCGAGATTTCCCAGTGTGTATCTTCTCCAGCGCGTGTCTTTTCTTCACGTCTTGGTTCACTGGGATTTGTTTCACCGCACACCGCTTTCCTTCACCGCCGACCCAGATTCTCTAGATGTCATCACAATCATCATCATCATCATCATCATCATCATCATCCAGTGCCTTGCCGGCTGGTGTGGGTAATCATGTCTCTCCACAAATTACTATCTCCTATGCCATGGGTCAATTCGTGTGCTGACTTCCTTCGGTGCCATGACACAAGTCTGTCAAGAACTTCTCATGCTGTCTTCCTCGACCTCTCTTTGCGCAAATCTTTCCGGTTGTCACAACATGTTCCAGTTTTTGTCTTCTCATAACGTGGCCAAAAAGAGATTACTGCCTCTTTCTGATGTTTGTGATAATTTGTGTTTGCGACTCAGTTTCCCCTAAAACGTGCTGATTGCTCTTTTTGGTTGTCCGACTAATTTTCATCATTCTTCTATAAAACTACATCTTCAAGGCTTCCAGGAATTTTTTCGTCTGTTTACTAATTGTCCAGGATTCGCAGCCATACGTAAAAACTGGTTCTATGTAACATGCAAGAACTCCTTTTCTGACTTTCACTCTAGTTGTGGACCCTTTATGTGTGTTCTCTCTTCCGCCTCATCCTGCCTCTCTCTCCGGTCTCTCTCTCCAGGCTCTCTCTCCCGTCTCTCTCTGTCTCTCTCCGGAGTCTCTTCCTCTCCATCTTTCTCTCTCTACCGTTTCTCTCCCGCCTCTCACTTCCTCCTCTCTCTGTTTCTCTCTGGTCTCTCTCGCCTCTCCATCTGTCTCTCTCCCGCCTCTCTCTGTCTCTCTATCCAGTCTCTCTCGCTTCTCCATCTGTCTCTCTTCTCCATCTGTCTCTCTTCTGCCTCTTTCTAACTCTCTCTCTCTCTCTCTCTCTCTCTCCCGCCTATGTGCTTCTCTGTCCCGCCTCTCTCTCTGCCCCGGTTCTCTCTGTCTCCCTCTCCCGCCTCTCACTCTGTCTCTCTTCCGCTTCTGTTGGTCTTTCTCCCGAGCTCTCTATTCCGTTTCTCTCCCTGTTTCTCTCTGTCTTTCTCTCGTCACTCCTGTCTCTCTCCCGCCTCTCACTTTGTCTCTCTCCTGCCTCTATCTCTCTCTCCCTCACTGTCCATTTCTCAGTTCAAGTATATTGTCACTCTATGTAAGGTGGTCCATTCCTCGGTTCACGGTTCCTATCACGCTAAGAAAAGTTGTCCATTCCTCGGTTAGAGGTTACTATCACTCTTGGTAAGGTGGTCCATTCCTCGGTTAGAGGTTAACTATCACTCTATGTAAGGTGGTCCATTCCTCGGTTAGAGGTTAACTATCACTCTATGTAAGGTGGTCCATTCCTCGGTTAGAGGTTAACTATCACTCTATGTAAGGTGGTCCATTCCTCGGTTAGAGGTTAACTATCACTCTATGTAAGGTGGTCCATTCCTCGGTTAGAGGTTACTATCACTCTTGGTAAGGCGGTCCATTCCTCGGTTCACGGTTCCTATCACGCTAAGAAAAGTTGTCCATTCCTCGATTCAAGTTTACTATTACTCTATGAACCTGTTTCGCTGGTCTAGGAGTTACACGACTTTCTCCGTAATCCCGTATACTCTTGTGAGTACGTGACGTGTGCGAGAATTTATAGCGGTTTTCTCCGGGTCGGTAACTTACGGGGTATGTGGGCCGGTCGCTCAGAAAGCAATGGCAAACTACTGAGTGTAATCTTGCCAAGAAATCAACAATAAGCTGAAAGATGCTGATGTTGACAGCGATGTCCTGTAAAGGATATGCGAACCAAAACAAAAATAAAAATTACTCTATGAAAGGTTGTTTTGTTGAACGGATCCAAGGCCCATCCCTTTCCCGCAATATCTTCTCAATTTAACAGACATGTCTAACCGCACCTTCAGCCTGTGACTCCAAGAACTGCCTCTCCCCAATATGCGTCCCCTGGTGTCAAATTTCCTCATTCAGAGAGTTACCTTGTCCAATGCGATCTTATATTATATCTTTCTTTCTCTTCTTCATTCGTTCGCTTAGCATGTTTGCATGACGTCCTGATAGCTGTGATGCGCTTTCTGTCTGGTTGCCTCCCTTTCTGTTGCTAGGGGATATCGTGATCTCACTCGAGTGTAGATATGTGTGTATGTACACACGTGTTTGCCCATGTATGTACGTGTATACTTATCTATAATAGTCTGATTGTACGTCGCCAGAGACTCGCCATCGCCCCCTTCTCCTGCTAGTTAAAACAGTACCGCCACACGAAGGCCAGGAGTTGGACTTTTGCTGCCAGAGGCGATGAATGCTCAAGTCATGGGGATGTTTTGCAAGGTTGGGCGCTTACCCCTACTCTGCGTCCCCAGCTATAACAGCAATTTGGGAACAAATGCATTTTTGTCTGGAAAACCGTATCCCCATCATATGTAAACAGCAAAGCAAGTATATGTTGCTTGCACATATTGAGCATGTCACAGTTCAATCTAAAACAACTCTTATGGCACCATTATGTATGCGTTATCCCAGACCCCCCCCCCCCCCCCCCCAATCACTGAAATAACTGACTGTTTATAGAGTAGACGGTGAATAAATATCTCTGTTGCATGTCCGTCACCGCCTTCACCTTATGAATATTCAGTCTCTTCCTGGCCTTTGACACAACCTCTCCAACATGGTTCCTGAAAGACAAACTTCTGTCAACAGTTATTCTGAGATATGTACTTGTGTTCTCTCTTTCTTGGTCAGACTGCCATTTGCTACGAGTGGCAATTGATAATATAAGCAGTCTTCTTTTTCTACTTTCGTTAGCCTTTACATTTATTGAATATATTTGCAATGGCGTCTCTTGTAAAACCTTTATTGTCTTTTGTTTAGTTCACTCAATGGTCCATAGAGTTTATCTTCCACTGCTGTATATCTGGGCCAGAAGGTTTGCCTAGATATGTTGTATAGTAAGCAGTCTTGGAGTATGTGATCTGCTGTCAGCGACGCTAATCCACGTGTGGGCATGGCTGATTCACCAATCTTGAATTTTGGTTGCGTAATCGATTGTGTACATGCTGTATTTTTAATGACTGTGGAGTATTTGAAAGTATTGCCGTTCCAAGTTTTGTATTCACCGTCTGTGGAGTTCATGCAGTATATACGGTGAATACAAAACCCCAGCATTTATTGTTTGTAATTTATTAGGCGCCGGCTTCGTGGCTTAGAGGTTATGACTTTTCTCCGTAATCGCGTATACTCTCGTGAGTAACGTGATGACGGTGAGAATCAGCAGTGGTTCTAATCGTATCGGTAACTTACGGGGTATGTGAGCCGGCCGCTCAGAAAGCAATGGCAAACTACTGAGCGTAATCTTGCCAAGAAATCAACATACAGCTGAAAGATGCTGGTGTTGACAGCAATGTCCTGTAAAGGATATGCAAAAAAAAAAAAAAAAAAAAATTTACTAGGCAACACTACAGATGACTCAATATTGATAGATGAAGACGCAAAAGATTTGGGCATTGTGATAATAGTATTTTTTTTAAAGTTGCATATCCTTTACATAAAATTTGGTGGAACTGCGGTAAAGTACGTTGAAGTCAACATCAGCATTTTACTGCCGTTGTTGATGTCTTGGCAAGTTCTACGTTCAGTAGTTCGCCATTGCTTTCTGAACGACCGGCTCCCATACCAACACGTTAAAACCAGCGCGACACGGCCTGCTGCCAAATCGGTCACCGCTGTGTTTCGAACGCAGGTAAGCAGTATTACGAATCGCGTCCGCAACTCCATCGCCACGGAGACTGCAAAAATGAACGTTTCTTTAACATCAAGAAAACAGAAATTGATATATTACAGAAACTGATAACCACAATTGTGAAATAATAATAGAAAGGAAAATGCTTAACCAAGTTAATAAATTAAAAGGCATGGGAGAAATAATACCCCACTTTGAACTCAAGTATAGTCCATACACGTTCTAATACTTCGAGTGCGCTGGACTGATGTTTGCGTGTGGATTAGCTTTCCCTTTTACCAGTATCCTTCGCCATCAGGACAACACACTCCAACTTCTGAGTTTCTTGTAATTTACGTCCCCAAGTCAAGGACCAGAAGTCAACATTTTAGTCCAACTGACAGGTGTAGGAGTTAAACCCGCTACCTCGGCATCAGCATATCGGAAATTAAAGAGCAAGCGCTATTATCTATTCGGCCATGCAGGCCTCCATTAATAGTATTGATCTAGAACGCCAAGGGCCGTGATAATGGAGATGAGTAAACGCCTGCGTCAGATGGCAGGGCACTTACTGCTGCTGTTATTGATGATGATAATGATGATGAAATTTAGAATTTCTCAGTGAATTGCAGTTTCTTGTAAAAGAACCCCTCTAAAGTAAATTGTGGCACAGTCAGCAAAGGGGTACCCAGAGATACAACACTACCCCCGTGTGCATGACGTGACACTAATTTACGGGTTTTTCCGGCGTCTTTATTTACTGCTCGCGCCCAGTGCTTCTCAAGATAGGCGGAGACAGGTGGGAACCGTGCGAAGCCACGAGAACAGTCCAATTGAATCAGTACAGACAGACAGTTAAAATTAGTTGTATATCTTTGACGTCGCAGTGAACCCCAGCATTTTTTTTTCTGTTTGTGATTTCTTGTAAAATAAACAATATAACGTGTATACTTACTTACAAAGGGAGTGTAACATTGGAATAAATGTGATTTCGTGACTTTAACAATCAAAATATGGTTGATTATGTTGTTGTTGCTTCCTCTTCTTCTTATTCATCCTCCTCCTCCTTCTTCTTCTTCTTCTTCTTCTTCTTCTTCTTCTTCTTCTTCTTCTTCTTCTTCTTCTTCTTCTTCTTCTTCTTCTTCTTCTTCTTCTTCTCCCGTTCCCTCTATTCATATTCCTTCTCCCCAGTCTTCTTCTCCACCGTCTTCTTCCTCCTCCTCGGCTGCTTACACCCTGTCGTTGTCTTCGCTGCTTTCTTCCCCATTCTCCTACTTGTCATTATTATTATCATCATTCTTAATCGTCTTAGGGGTGGCGGTATAGGGGTAGCCCCTACCAAAGGAGAAGTAAGGTGTCTCCTACCCTCCGCTAGCCTACTGGACACCCCTGGGCAAGGTGGAGCAAATCATTATTGTGCGCCTCAGAACAGGACACATTAGATTATGCAACCACAGGCATACAAAATTCAAGACTAGCGAATCAGCCATGTGTACCTGTGGATTGGTGCCAGAGAAACGGATTACATACTCCAAAATTAACCAAAATACGGCATATCTATACAGACCTTCTGGTCTAGAGAAACAACAGTGGAAGATAAACTCTATGGATCGCTGAGTGAATTTAAAAAGACAGTGAAGTTCATGCAGTTATAAACATATTTCATAGAAGAGACAACATTGCAGATATAGACACATTTCATAGAAGAGACAACATTGCAGATATAGACACATTTCATACAAGAGACAACATTGCAAATATAGACACATTTCATACAAGAAAAAAACATTGCAGATATAGACAAATCTCATACAAGAGACATTCATTCATTCATTCAGTAGCATGCCCTTTACAGAACTTCGCTCTCATAACAACCTTCTGAAAACCTTATCGGTCATAAGCAAGATGCCCCGCGTCCGATATACCCATCTGGAGACCATCTGCTACATTCTAAACCCACCTTCTCTTTGGCCTTCCTCTTGCTCTCTTACTGGGCATATACCCCTCCATTATTAGTTTAGTTTAGTTTAGTCGATGGATCAACATCACGGCACACGGGTGTAACCCATAAGTGCTCCGTTCT